>JAJJWW010002308.1:0-299984 GCA_023531295.1 Papaver armeniacum | reverse complement strand
TGTCGGGAAAAGAAAGTTCCCGAAGCTAACCATGGCAAGGTCAATAAGGAAAGAACCCCAAAGGAAAGAGGGCTCGAAATTCGATTCACATTCCCATGATCCATACCCACGTGGAGATAATGCCTCTCGTGGAAGAGGACGTAAGGGACATAATCGAGGTCGAGGACGTAAAAGTCACTCTAATGTTTGGCACGGAGAAGGAACTTCGGCCATATAGGTGGTGATCTAAGTTCGAGAAAACACCTAAAAATCCGGCTAACAAAAAGGCTGCGGACGAAAGTGCGCCTTGTTTTAGGTGTGGATTTACCGGACATTGGTACAAGCATTGCAAGGCTAGTGCCAATGTAGGCTACGAGCTACAAAAATGTAGGAAACTCTCGAACAAGAGGCTAACTATATGGAAGAAAATGATGTAACCCACTAACGTCAACCTCACAATTTCGGACTTCTGGGCAATGAGGACTTTGCCCCAACAATGGATGTGCTGATTTTGCTTGGGCCTAAGAATTTAGTTTACGGCTTGCTAGACTACTGTACGGTTTTAGATGCTTTGAAGTTTTTATGTTATCTTAGACTATCGTTTGTTTAATAGTTTGAGTAGGTGTTACCGATTCTTTGAACATGTTCTTACCATCTTTATGTTATGTGTATGGATTATCTATAAGTACTTATTTTCTATTATGTTCTATAGAATCTTACTTTGCTCATGATAATCTGTTGTTTAGCATGTAAATTAGAATGGAAAGGAAGCCATTCTAGTAGAACAAAATTCTCTAAAGGAAAGTAAATTGTTCGTTTCTTTGTTTGTAACATTCCTACCTAATGTACTTATAGGAATGTCTCCAGGGAAGAGCCTCTAGTGAATGAGGAAGGAAGCGCATCTTAGAGAAACTAATGAGTCACTCTAGTGGATTGTATATCACCACTATTAGGATTATCGAATCCCATGTGGTTGCCCTTGTGGGAATATCATGTGTGGTTTTAGCGATTGACGGTGATTATATAAGCTTTGGCACGATCGGCTAGGGCACCAATTTGTGATATGATGATCGATGTTTTGAAGAACTCACGGACATCCGTTCTTCGAATGAAAAAGAAAATGGGACAAAAGATTGTTACAATGCAAAGTAACAATGTGCATTCTAAAGTAAATGATGCACATTTTATGCCTTAAAAAGCAAGAGAAGTGCAACCTTCGTCTTCCAAAGTAATTGAAAGCGCACCCACTATCCCATTCTTCTTCGTTGTCCTTATCGAAGGCACATCGCTCATTACGCAAAGCTTGTTCTTTAGCAAAGACAAGATCGAGACCATCCTATGCTAAAGATACCAAACAAAATATTCCATTTTTACAAAGAATACAAGGTGATATTTGTGGACCTATACATCAGAATGCGGACCATTCGGGTATTTTATGGTTACGGTTGATGCTTGACCCGTTGGTCACATGTTGCATTGTTTTCCACAAGAAATGATGCATTTGCAAAGCTCTTAGCACAAATTATACGACTAAGGGCTCACCACCACGATCGTCCAATCAAGTCTGTCCGGACTTGATAATCTTTGAAATTTACATCTAAAGGATTTGATGATTTACGTATGTCTAATGGAATTGACATAGAGCATCCGTACCCCATGTACACACTCAAAATGGTCTCATGAAGCTACCATCAAAGTTTACGAGATGATAGCTAGGGCATTGGTTATGAGTTCCAACACACTGCCTATTCTTTTGCCCTGAGAAGTACGCCATATTGCATGCAGCATTACTTATTCGCTTTAGACCCATTTGCTAGCTAACCATTTTACGCGTGCCAGTTGTAGCTTGGATATGAGCACGATATTTCACATTTACGCATATTTGGTTGTCTTGTATCTCGTGCCTATTACGCCCCACGCGTACTAAGATGGGTCCACAAAGAAGAGTAGGTATTTATGTTGGATACGAATCCCCCACAATTATCCTCTACTTAGAACCTTTGACGGGCGATCTCTTTACCGCTAGATTTGCGGATTGTCACTTTGATGAGACAACCTTCCGTCGTTAGGGGAGGTATGGAAAAGGACTTCCAAAGGAGCAGCAGGAATTGTCGTGGTGTGTTCCCACGTTGTCTCATCTTGATCCCCGCTCCACAATGCGAAAGTGAAGTGAAAAAATTATCGATCTTGAGAATGTGGCAAATTCAATGCGATGCATTTCTTGATATTGCTAAAGTGACGAGATCACATATACCCGGTTTTACGAACGTGCTGCGAGGTTGGAAATTCCACGACAAAGGGAAAAGGTACCATAAATATAGGTACCAAGGCTACATGGTGGAAGTGTAGGCGAGGCGTGGCCCCCAAAGGAAGAGGGGAGACCACTTGGTTCGATCGATACTCGAGCCAAGGAAGAAAAGGGCGAGTAAGGCACAAGCCAGATCCATATATCATCAATCTGAGATAATCCATCTCATGAGATTGTCTCGATTACTGATTATGTCCATGAATCATTACTTGGGGACGCCCAGAAGTTTGAATTGATTCCGAGAGAACAAAGAAATCTCTATGGATTGTGAAAGTTCATACGTGTTGATGGAAAGATCCTCCAGCGCATATTGATGATATATTCGCATATACGGTTGCTCGAGAGATTATAGAGCACGATGATATCCGAACCACGCTCTATTGCGAGAATGCCAAAGAGAAGCGATTGGCCTCAATGGAGAGATGCAATCACTCGTCTTTGAATTAAATTCATTAGCAAAAACGGGTATTTGGTGCGGTAGTGCTAACCCCACCGGTGTAAAGCACAGTAGGACATAAATGGGTATTTGTCGGAAGCGTAATGAGAAGAACGAAGTCTTGAGATATAAGGCTCGCCTTGTGGCGCAAGGTTTCTCACAACGCCCTGGGATTGATTACGAATAAACGTACTCTCTGTAATGGACGTCATAACGTTTCGTTACTTAGTCGGCTTAGTTGTTTGAAGGACTTGAAATGCAACTTATGGATGTGGTTACCGCATATCTCTATGGGGATCTTGATACATAGATATTCATGAAAGTTCCGAGATGGACTTCCATTGCCCAAATCAAGTAACTCTAAACCACGGGTGCGTTTGCAATTGATTAAGAAACGCTCACTTTCGGATTAAAAAGCAATCCAGGGCGGATGTGGTATACCCCTCTAAGTGATTATTTGATTGGGAAGGGATATACAAATAATGAATTGTGCCCCTGCGTGTTTATAAAGAAAACAAGTTAGGTTTCTATTATAGGTCTATGTCGGCGACATGAACATAGTAGGTACTCTTGATGAACTAAGAGAAAGCGCAAGCTATTTGAAATCAATTTGAGATGAAAGATCTTGGAAAAGCTCGAATGTGTCTAGGACTTGAACTAGAACATCGAGCTTGTGGAATATTAATCCACCGGTATGCATATGTCCATAAGATACTCGGGCAATTTAATATGGACAAAGTGCACCACCTGTAGCACTCCCATGGTTGGTCGAACTTTAGATGTACATAAAGATCCATTTCGTCCAAAGGAAGATGGCGAAGATGTATTGGGAAGCTGAATATCCTATCTAAGTGCAATAGGCGCATTATTGTACTTAGCACAATGTACTCGCCCGGATATCTCATTCTCGTGAACTTGTTAGCTAGATATAGCTCGAGGCGCCAACGCACGTCATTGGAATGGTATAAAGAATATCTTTACCCTAAAGAACCATTGACTTGGGTTTGTTTTATCCCTACGAAGACAAAAGGAGAGATGCTAATGTGATTGCGACTCCTTATGCTGGAACTCCAAATAATGTTTTGGTTGGTTTCTTGATCTTTGGTACCTCGGACCCACACAAGGTCGATCTGGCCCGGATACGTGTTCACTATCGGGAATACATCGATATCTGGAGATCGACCAAGCAAACCCTTGTGGCTACCTCCACGAACCACTCTGAGATCATTGCCCTACATGAGGCGGTTCGTGAGTGTATATGGTTAAGGTCTATCATTACACACATTCGAGGGACATGTGGTTTTGAGTTCTACCATAAAGAGCCAACTTGCATTTACGAAGATAATCGGCTTGCATCGAAACGGATGAAGCGAGGTATATCAAGGGTGATAATATCTGAAACATATATCACCAAAGTTCTTTGTCAACAACAACAATGTCTTCTAAACATTCAAAATGATAAGTAAATCACGTGAAAATGTGGCAGACTTATTTACTAAGTCATTACTGAGAGTACACATTTGAAAAACATGTGAAAAGTATAGGACTAAAAGAAATTGTCCAGAACTTCCATGACTCCATCGGACTAAAGGAATTGTCCATCCCATGATTGTATTAGACTAAATAAATTGTCATGCATTAGGGAGCATCAAATGGTACGTTGAACTCTTTTCCTTCAGAGAGGTTACTTTTTCCCCACTTTGGGTTTTGTAACTCGAAAAGGTTTTTAATGAGACAACAATAAAAATCCCCTTATCCAAAATGTGTACCGTTTAGTGGTATCCTTAGTTTTGGGTTCCCACAATCTTTTCCACCATAATAATGGTCGTGGACTCTTGGAAAAAAAGAATAATAAAAATAAAAAAATCCAATATTTTTGGAAAGTTCTCCTAGGATATTTGGTAAGAGATTAGGGTTATTGTTAATCTCACAAGAACGAAAGAAAATAAATCGGCTGCACCTAAAGTTTTCTTCTCTAGAATTCTAGTTGTCGTGAGCGAGATTTCGAAGAAGAAAGGAGACCTTTTTGAGAACTGGAAGTGATTCTTTTGAGCGAAATCATCTTAACCGCAAAACAGTAGGTTTTCCTAATTCTTATACCTATTATGTTTAGTCCGATAACCTGTGGCAGCTCATCGTGAAGGATCTAACATGTTATATTTTCGTTAATCACTGTAATAGTTTTCAAGTGATGTTATCTTTTCATTCTTATGAATTGGTTGCAGTCAATATGGGTTGGAATGATTTAGTACATATGCTTCCAGTTGGAGTTCTAATCTTACTGTTAGTTTTTAGTATAGTTAGATAGACGAATAGTTTTACTGGTAACGATCTTTAGGAGATGTAAACATCTGTAAATGATTTCATTCTAAGTCCGGGGTTGATTGGTTTATTGGGTTTTCGCTTTATGAGAGTTTTATGTTCCGAGAGATGACGTGATTCCACAAAATGGGTTGAGATTGCTCGTTTTGTTGGGATCTTGCATTCCCGTATCCATACTAAGTCCAGTTGGATTGGATATTAAATTAGAGTTTATGTTTATCACTAGACATAGTGTTTACTGGTAGCTTATGATAGGGAGGAGAAATGGTGACACTGTGGATTAGATGCTCAAAAAAAAGTGATAGTATAACCATGGTAAATGATGGATGTTAGACCTCTGTATACATTAGTTGGTCTTAACGGACCCTATTTTTCTCTTTTGATAGTCATGGGTCATGGGCAAAGATATTTAGGCAGTGATTGATGTGGCTGTTATACTGTGTTGTCGTTGACTACAAATGAAGGAGGTGATGTCATAGGTGGTATATGTTAACAGTCAGGTAGTAAGTGTTCAGAGTTGAGTTCACTTTCATATATTTGTTGATTGTTACTCGTAGTTGGCTCGATACCCATGGATATTAAGGTGATGACCGAGGAGTCTCCTAAATATATGGATCTATTATTTTTGGATGGGTGCGACAACACCATGTTCTCCCGCGCACGGTAGGTGAACTAGGTGGACTACACAAGGGCTGGTACTTTCTTGTTGAACGTTTAGACTAAGGGACTAGAGTGGGACTGACGGTAAAGTATAGGACCAGGGAAATGGGTAGTTTCACGAACCTGTCATGGCCTGTTTTCATTTTGCTTTTGTTACCATCGCAGGTTTATTTATTTTTTTGTCTACTTTACTCGCTAAAATGTTGTCATTACCGTGACATTTTAAAAACGCCTATCTCATAAAATGTTTTCTTTTTCTTCTAATTAATGTTTATGAATTATTTAGGGTGTATTAGATTATCCATAAGGATATAAGGGTGTGGAAGCCTACTTTTAGTTGGGGTCTGACCCAACTTACTATTTTTTCAGGAGACCATGACCGTGGAGCAACCTAGCTTGTAAATTTAATTTCCTGATTTGAAAAGCTTCTTCTTCTTGATTTATTTAAGGTGCTTAGCTAGATATTTCATTGAATTCTTTCAAGGACCAAACTTTGTTTCTTTTAAATAAATTCTTCGCATTTATTTTGGAGGCCGACCTGCGAGTCGAGGATTATTTGTTTCATTTTAAAATTTTTTATGAAACTTTACAACTACTACCAGTTTTATTAAATAAACTTTCTTTTATTATGGATTGTTGTGAATGTGCTCCATATTATAACCCGATCTCCATTTGTTGGCTTGACGGTTTGAGTGTGTAAAAATGGTCCATGAGTAAGCCACACTTGGGATTTTAGGCGGCCGACCTAGAATTCGAAGTGGGGATGTTACAGTTGCTTACCGATTATAGAACGTTTTTCATTACTGAGGCCTAAATCGATCATAATCGGAAGCTAATTGTGTTTTTGCCTTCCGAATATACTAGTGAAGAACAAGTATTAGAGACACAATAATCGGGTGATATATTTTGTAATTTCCTTCCGATTGTTTAGGCTGAACCACTTGAGTAATTTCTGGACACAAAGTGATGCATATTCGGTAGAAATTAGTTTTGTGAGGCTTCCGATTGTGATAGATTCGGAAGGGTGGATTTTTTATGACTTTCAATTATTGGTATTCAGAGGGTTATGTTGAAATTTGGCTTCCGATTATTGTGTGTAGATAAACATATTCGAACACCAAAAAATTTCTTTTGTTTCCGATTATACGTATTCGGTAGCTTTAGGTGAACTGATATTTACGATTGAGAGTAATCGGAGGCAATTGGTTAAATCAACCAACCGAATATGTATATTCGGGAACGTTGGTTTTACATTAACTTCCGATTATATAATTTACTAACCTGTTGTACTTTCTTTTGTTGTTTAGCGATAGGCGAGGTAAAAAAAATCGAAGATGCAATTTTCTCAGCTAGTGCAAGGAAGGAAAGGCGTCAGAACCTGACAGCTAGTGCAAGGAGAGCTAGGACTGCTAAAGCCGCTTCAAGTGCACAAGATGGAACTCAACAAGAAAGTCAAGAAGGTGTTCAACCAAGTGCCCCTCAATCAGAACCGGTTCAAGAAGGTGTTCAACCAAGTGCCTCTCAATCACAACCAGTTCAAGAAGGTGTTCAACCAAGTGCCTCCAAGGATTTTAGAAAAAACTCATTTTGGGGCAACCTATAATCGGTAGGTTATGTAACCTACTTGACGTCCGATTATGGCTACATCCAAATCACGAACCACATGGTTATGCCTGGCTCTGTACACTCAAAACCTATAGAATTTGGCAAGGGTTCGATCTGGGGCTCCTTATAATCGGTAGGTTGTTAAGTTGTTAACTCTACCGATTATGTTATATTTCAAATTCCCTTACATGAAGGATTTTAGAAAAAACTCATTTTGGGGCAACCCATAATCGGATGGTTTGGTAATATATTTAACTCCCGATTAACGCTGCATCCAAAACACGAACCAAGTGGTTACGGCTGGCTGTGTACACTCAAAACCTATGAAATATGGCAAAGGTTGGATCTGGGGCTCGTTAGAATCGGTGGTGTTGATGGTGGATTTTCGTTTAAGGTTAAATTTGTAAAAAAACCAGAAAAAATCATGCGCTGACATCTTGTAAAAGATAAAGCCATTTATAAGTGTTGGATACTCCCTCACTTAATTCACAAAGAATGGAGCATGTAGCAACAATCCCATTCTCAGAATACATGAAATTCCTCCATGTTGGAGCTTGTGGCAACAATCCCTTCTGTGAATTTCATATCAGCCTTGTATTTCCAGTTACTCATTATCGGTGTGGCATGACGACGAGTGTTACTCTTACGGAGTAACACGAACCTCCAAGCACTATAATGAAACCATGTACTAAATACCCGTACAGCCGACTCTCGGTGTGTTATACTAGCCCGATTGAGCCCTCTCGGTGTTTATACTAGCCCGATTGAGCATCCTGGACCGACCAGATCGGTCGGATATGATCTCGATCGCAGCCATCCAACTCCATAAGCATGATTGGATGACCCCGATCAATTCCATCACCCCCAAGCGGGTATGGAATACCCACGGCCGACCCCGCATGGTGGGTCATTGGCCTAGCTTGCCAAGAAACCGTTCATACCAAGCATTATGGACTAAAACCTAAATTAGGGTTTGCGGCATATTACATGTGTCGCAAAACAAGTCTCAATCATCCATCTTCGCAGGTATAGATGGAAGGTGTAGATGTAGACTCAAAGGGCCCAGAGCATGTCAACACGATCACCGTGGGCCCGCCTACACACTTGACCAATCGGTCAAAACCAACCATGGTTGGTCGTGACAAAATTGTCACCCAAACAAGAGATGGCGCACGACTTTGAAAGCCAAAATTAGGGTTTCAAGCCATCACGCGCGTCCATCTTCTCTGGCACGAATGGAGGGTCACAGATTAGATTAAGCAGGGCCGGTCATACCAAAGATGACCATCGTGGGCCCATCTACCTCCTCATGTGCTCGGCCAAGGCATATCATGCCTGGTTAATCCAAAACGTGCGTCCAAACTAGCATGGCCACGCCTCCCAAACCACAAACTGATCTCGACCGCTCAACTTCGTCGGACGATTTGGATGGCTCGGATCACGTTTTCATGGGATAATCAGGTATAGGTGTGAACACCACCTACCACCTACACGCTGGTATGATCGACCAAGACCGACCAAGATAGGTCGTCTTGAAACGCGTGCCCGAACTAGGGATGTCACGCGGTTTCCAACTCCTTTGCGGTAATGGATTTCTGCCGCAAACCGATCTCAACCACTCAACTTTACCGGTAAAGTTGAGTGGCCTAGATCGCGCCTTCATGGGACAGTGAGGTATGGACGTGCACACTGGCATGCTGTCTACACACATACCCGGTCGGGCCTCTCTAAATCCCTTTCCATGCTTGGTTTCGACCAATCTGAAGAGTGATGCTTGCGCACCTCTTCAAAAACCCTAATATTCATTAACGGTCGCAGATGAGTGTCTCAAAGATCATCTCATCCTTCCAACTTCACCAGCTTGGTTATACAACCCTTGTCAGAGTTATTTGGTTAGTGAGGCGTCATTACCCATCACTTTACCACACCATAATGCAGTACCTGCATAAAATACACACGATACTTCACAAGTATCGACTTCCTGAATAACACAATTATTCAATTCAAAGATTACATGCTATCTTTTGTGGATCCACGATCCACACATTCCAGAACATCAATCATGTCACAAACTGGGGGATACATACTGGGGTATTGGTGCATGGTTTACGAGCGTGCAGCGTGCAACGCGCCATCACAAGAACGTGTCGAAGTCATGGATGGTTAGAGATGAACAAGAGAAGTGTGCAAGACCGGGTCATGTGGCACCGACGCACAACTCCACTACTCCATCACTCCACTTCCTCCACTTCCCACGAGAGACGTGAATAAGGCTCAATGACTTGTATAAATAGGTTCTCCGCCCTATTTCAAACAACAACACAAGTCCGGACGAGACAGAAAACCAAGTGTTAATACAAAACGTATTCAAACACCCAGAGCTTGCTTGCATCAATCACAAGCCTGCTCACCTTTCTGTTACAATTCATAAGCAAGCCGACACCTTTACAATCTCAACACCTTCTTCGCTTCCCTCCCTAAGATCAACCCAATCTCCTTCACTTTGTGACCAAAACAAGTCTGGAACGGCCATTTCTTGGTTTAGGTCGGACTTGCACAGATTGATCTCTCGAATCTACAAGCACTCACCGCGCAGTGCATTTGTTTAAGGTTTAGATTCATTCCTCATCTACACCCCAAATTACAAAATTATACAGAATAGTTTTCACCCATAAACAATTGGCGACCACAAAGGGAGATTGATCTCTCGGTTACAAGAATCGAATTCTCAATTCTTCGGTTTTCGTCTCACGATGTATCCTCACCCGGAATCCGCAGGTGGTTCAGATATCATGGGAAGCATAGCTGGAATGTTGGAGGATGTCTTGGCAAATCAAGCCGGTATCACTAGAAGGCAGAGCGAGACATTTCGCCTTTTGAATGATATAGCAGCACAACTACAAGAAGGGTCGATAGGCATCAACTCAGACAGCGCAAGAAACGTTGAATCCTTAGTCAGGAGTCACACCTTTACAAGTGGAGAAGCAAAAAGAGCACGCAATGAAAACGAATCAAGAAAGATGGACAACATGGTCCCAGACAGAGGAAAAGACTTGTCCGGAGTACTACAATGTCCGCGAGGATAAAGAAAGGGAGCCCGCAGCCTATGGAGCCCTGCTAGAGGATTTATATCTCAAAACTCTTGCTCAAGCCCTAAGATCTGTCCAATCCGCGTCGACTTTTCAACCGACTGAAGAAATGCTTGAGGAAGGAGAAATCAATCAGGAAACACCTGAATACAGAGTATGGGAACGTTCAATCCGATCACTCAGCAGTGACATTACGACACCTTCCACATCCTTTTACCTAAGCAAGCGATCCGCAGATATGATGGCACTCGCAAATCTTCCAACTTCATCTCATGTTCCACATCAAAGCCACGGAGAGACATCACAATGCCCACTAACACAGGAAAAGCCAGACTCAAGGTACTTACATTTCCCCTTCCCAATGAAGAAGATTCTAGAGCTACTAGAGGCGTGGGTACGAAATGGAGAGGTGGAGCTACCCCCGGGTATGGCGTCCGCCACTCGATCAAGAAGTAATGGACCCGAGGTACTCATTTCCACCGGTTCCTCCATCACCCCACCCAAGAATGCAACGCTTTGAAGCGCATTGTTCAGAGAAAGCTTGGTCCAGAGCGATAACTCTGAGAGATTGGTGCGGAGGATTTTCTTAGAAAGGCTACTCCGGTTCGATACAAGTGAGGCTTCGAAAGCAAGTAAGTTTTACTCAACAATTTTACAGGAAAGATAGTTTAGAATTCACTGGGGACTTAACATCCCGCACGTGGAGAAAGAGGCTCAGTGATCAAACGCCATGTTTGTTTCCATTCGTACCTCCCTTTTACATAACATTTGCAATTTCATGTGCAATCATTCATGACCAAGATGCAAATTTCATTTAACATAATCCCTTTCAAAAAGGTTGTCCACAAAACTATCTCAAAATAAACCAATTCAATTACCTATTATTTCAAAACCGGAGGTCAAAGAAAATCCTCACTATCACTCAAAAAGAAAAAAAAAACATCTAAAAAGGCAAGTATATAACACGAATACTTCAAGGAAAGTCCTTCAGCAACAACTTGTCCTTCTGGGCAAGAGAGACCTTCATCCTTTGAAGCACAGCCTGCTTCAGCTCCAGTTCCTTAGACAACTTCTCCACCTCTTTTCCCCGGCGAGCAACACAGTCCGCGGAAGGGACTTCATCCTGTAATTTCTGGAGCTCCTGAATCTTGGAGAAACCTTTGAAGAACCAAGGGGCATTGAAACCGTACTGTGCAAACACGTCTCGATGGCACTTCCAGTCTTCAACCATCTCCTCAGAAACTGTTCGACCAGTCGTGACGCTCATCCCTTGGATAGAAGATAAAGCCTCTTGGACGCGGTTGACCAACGCAAGACGACTTTTGAGTTTCGTGGTGGTAGCAATGTGACCGTGCTTCTCCCATATCGCTGTGTACAACTCTTTGAACTGAACCGGCACGCTGAATCCACCAACCAACATATGGCCTGGATAAGGGATAGTAAAAGGAGGATCGAACAAAGCCCCAGGCTGCATCACCGGTAATTCACCAACCGCGGGAGCCTTGTCAGTTGCAGGAGGCCTTTCGGAAGGAGTCACCACAATATCCATATTGACTGGAACCTGTTCAGGATGGATCTCAAGAGGAGTCGCCTCAACTATAGCAGGCACTGCCTCTCTTACATTCCTTCCGGCATCTATTTCGCTCTGGGTGCTAATTTCCATCACGACCCCGTCAACAAGATCACTAAGGGAAGCGCCTCGTCCAACCGAGCTTGCATCATCCCTGTCATGGTCTGGAAAAGAAGTGGTTTCCCCAGACTTCTCAGTGTAAAGATCAGTATTACCAGACTCCTGAAGATCAGTGCCGCCAGACTTCTCAGCATGAAGATCAGTACCGCCAGCCTTCTCATTTTGAATGCGCGCCAACCTGGTGAAGACATTCTCTTTCGAAATTCCCTGATTTCAAGCAAGGATCGTTTTTAGAAGAATTTACACTGGAGAAATGAAAGAACCGATGGGAGGAGATTTAAATACATGCATATTGGAGGAATTGAGGATTACTAGGACCACATGCTTGCCTCTTAGGTCTCTCTCCTACTTGGGGACCGCAACCTCGGCTACGGTCCGTTTGGATGGAAGTGGCTTCAACCATAAATGCTTCGTCAAGACGTCGGAAGATGGCTCACTACGGGAATCTGTCACAACACTCTCCGAAAATTTCTGGAAAACCAACAGTTGTCTCCTCCAAAATTCCTTATACTTATCGGTTACCACTGGGTTTCTCCCAATAGGCCAGAAGGGAAGGCTCACCCGTTCTAAAAACATGCCAGCGTTAAGAATATTCGGGAGAGATTCTTTCGGAACCCTTGGTGAACGAATAAATGGGACACCCGATCAAATCCCATTTGGCGAGCAGCCCTGTCAATATTGTACGGAGTCACGAGAAAATTCTCCGTTAAATAGAGACGGGACATATCTGGAATGCACCGCGGGTAAATAAGTTCTCCAGATTTCATAGTTTCGACATCGGTACACAACACAAAGATCGGGACCGTCAGAAGCGATAGCAAAGGTCTTTGGCTGAACAATGGAAGGGTGGACCGGCCCCCATGGATGGAAATCTACAGAAGACACATTGTCAAATACGTCCACAAGTTTCGCACCGCCTCCTGGGACGCCTTTTATTCCAACGGAGTATTCTCGAGCCACCATATAAGTTATTGAGCGAATTTCCGGGAGTAGGAGCGTAACTTTTGAAGTGTTCCCATAAGAGCGCTGAAGAAAAGCGAAGTGAATGTGCGACTCCACCTTCTTGTACCCGTTAGAAGCATGCATGTCCATTGCTAAAGCATCCAAATGAGAATACAGAGATCCAAGGAACAATGAGCCCAGAGGAAGAACTTCACCCTTCGCCAGCCTTATAGCAATCTTAACAAGGTCACTTCTAATGGTCTTCTTTCCAGAACCATCATCGAATACATCTCTGGATAACCATAAAGACAGGAACGCAATCACGCTGAGCTCATTTTCCAACTCTTGATTCAGCTCTGGGTCTGCAGGAGACCACTCCGACACCCACCAGGTGTAAAAGCACCTCGTATCTTTTTTCTCCTCCTTGTCCAGACTATCGAATTCCGCCACTTTTCGAAGTATAGCACCATAGTTACTTTTTTCCGTATCAGAGAGCTCGTAAGAAAGACTTCCAAAGAATGAGCAGGTTCATTAATGCAGCTACACTCTCCAGAGTAATAGTCATTTCTCCCCATCTAGATATGGCTGTATGAGTAGAAATGCGCCACCGAGAAATGAAGGTAATCAAACCCGCCATGTCTTTCTTAATTTCAAGAGTAGCAGATGCCATGACCGCAATGAGAATTTGCGCTTTGGTCAAATTATCTTTAATGCCCTTATTACTCAACATACGTCTCATCCATCCTTCATAAGAACCCAAAGTGGAGTATGGAAAATCTTGAAGTCAATAGGAGAAGGCGGATATTCGTTTCTCTGAGACAAAATCTCACCACAAGTCTTTGAAGAAGAGAATGAATCAGCTTCCATATTTTCTGAAAGCAAGACTATCTTATGAGAAGGATGTTTCCTAATGTTTGGAAAAGGCGAGGTGAACAACTCATCATCAATGTTCGGCATATCTTTGAAGCTATCAACACTTCCTGACTTGGCACCAACATTATCTTCAGAAGACATCTCAACAGGAATTCTTTTCTTCCACAATGAAATAAAAGACAGGAGTTAGAACTTGTATGAAAGCACATGAGAGATGTAGTCACACACGGCAAGACACAACTCACATCGGAGCACACAAAACCGGTCAAACACCTACTCAAATTGATACGGATTTCAAGATCGGTATTAGTTTTCAAGTCCGTACAAGTTTCGATCTGGTATTGGTTTCAAGTCGGTACAAGTTTCGATCCGTATTGGTTTCAAGTCCGGTACAAGTTTCAGTTTGGTATTGGTTTCAAGTCCGGTACAAATTTCAAGTCAGGTACAAGTTTCAGTCTGGTATTGGTTTCAAGTCCGGTACAAGTTTCAAGTTCGGTGTAAATTTCAGTCAAGCATATGTGAGTAAGACCCACGTTCCGGCATACACGGCGGGCCCGCATTCATTCATCCGCATGCATCATAACACGATTTTCTTTATTCATGGGAATCGTGTCTCACGGATTCAAGCCAAAAGGTGGAAAGAAGCAAAAACAACATGGATTCACGGGTTGTTTTACTAAGCAATTCTAGAAAAATTGACGTATCAACCTTGGTGGAAAAAACTAAGCATATACATGTCTTATAAAAGGTGTTTCCCTAACAAACTAGGGTTTTACCTTTGAAAAAAAAAAAAAAAGGGGGGAGCGAAACTTACCTTGGACGGACGGCGGCAGCAAATCCGGCAACGGCAACGGCGGCGCCGGTCGGGGCGGCAGCAAGGTCACGACGGCAGCTGCTCAAACAAAAAAAAAAAAGAGAGAGAACTCGTGGGAAAAAAAAAAGGGTTTTTTGTCTCTTTTATAGACAAAAAATTAGAAGAATCCCAATAGAAGAAGGATTCCTCTCTTATTTGGTTTCCTCTTTTGATTCAAGTACCCAAAGAAAGAAACCGGCCCCACCAAAGGATTCCATACAAGCGTGACGGCGTGGGAAACTAGCGGTCGGCCAACACTCTTCCGGGTAAACTCCTTTTATCATGTCTTTCTCACATATGTATGTCACCATCTCATGCCTACCACACAATAGTGTAACCATTATGTGCTAGGCAGGGGACTTAATGTTGATGGTGGATTTTCGTTTAAGGTTAAATTTGTAAAAAACCGAGAAAAATCATGCGCCGACATCTTGTAAAAGATAAAACCATTTATAAGTGTTATATACTCCTCACTTAATTCACCAAGAATGGAGCATGTAGCAACAATCCCATTACGCAGAATACATGAAATTCCTCCGGGTTGGAGCATGTGGCAACAATCCCTTCCCCGTGAATTTCATATTTCCGAGTACTCATTATCGGTGTGGCATGACGATCGAGTGTTACTCTTACGAGTAACACGAACCTCCAAGCACTATAATGAAACCATGTACGAAATACTCGTACAGGCGACTCTCGGTGTGTTATACTAGCCGATTGAGCCCCTCTCGGTGTGTTATACTAGCCCGATTGAGCATCCGGACCGACCGATCGATCCGGATATGATCTCGATCGCAGTCATCCAACTCCATAAGCATGATTGGATGACCCCGGATCAATTCCATCACCCCAAGCGGTATGGAATACCCACGGCCGACCCGCATGGTCGGTCATTGGCCTAACTTGCCAAGAAACCGTTCATACCAAGCATTATGGACGGAAAACCCTAAATTAGGGTTTGCGGCATATTACATGTGTCGCAAAACAGTCTCAATCATCCATCTTCGCAGGTATAGATGGAGGGTGTAGATGTAGACTCAAAGGGCCCAGAGCATGTCAACACGATCACCGTGGGCCCGCCTACACACTTGACCAATCGGTTAAAACCAACCATGGTTGGTCGTGACAAAATTGTCACCCAAACAAGAGATGGCGCACGACTTTGAAAGCCAAAATTAGGGTTTCAAGCCATCACGCGCGTCCATCTTCTCTGACACGAATGGAGGGTCACAGATTAGATTAAGCGAGGCGGTCATACCAAAGATGACCACCGTGGGCCCATCTACCTCCTCATGTGTTCGACCAAGGCATATCATGCCTGGTTAATCCAAAATGTGCGTCCAAACTAGCATGGCCACGCCTCCCAAACCACAACCGATCTCGACCGCTCAACTTCGCCTGGACGATTTGGATGGCTCGGATCACGTTTTCATGGGATAATCAGGTATAGGTGTGAACACCAGCCTACCACCTACACGCTGGTATGATCGACCAAGACCGACCAAGATGGGTCGTCTTGAAACGCGTGCCCGAACTAGGGATGTCACGCGGTTTCCAACTCATTTGCGGCAATGGATTTCTGCCTGGCCGATCTCAACCACTCAACTTTACCGGTCAAATTGAGTGGCCTAGATCGCGCCTTCATGGGACAGTGAGGTATGAACGTGCACACTGGCATGCTGTCTACACACATACCCGGTCGGTGCTCTCCAAATCCCTTTCCATGCTTGGTTTCGACCAAGTCAAGAGTGATGCTTGCGCACCTCTTCAAAAAACCCTAATATTCATTAACGGTCGCGAGATGAGTGTCTCAAAGATCATCTCATCCTTCCAACTTCACCGGCTTGGTTATACAACCACAGTCGGGAGTTATTTGGTTAGTGAGGCGTCATTACCCATCACTTTACCACACCATAATGCGAAGCACTGCATAAAATACACACGATACTTCACAAGTATCGACTTCTGAATAACACAGTTATTCAATTCAAAGATTACATGCTATCTTTTGTGGATCCACGATCCACACATTCCGAACATCAATCATGTCACAAACTAGGGGATACATACTTTGGGGTATTGGTCTAGCGGTTTACGGCGTGCGGCGTGCAACGCGCCATCACAAGAACGTGTCAGGAAGTCATGGACGGTTAGAGATGAACAGGAGAAGTGGGCAAGACTGGTCATGTGGCACCGACGCACAACTCCACTACTCCATCACTCCACTTCCTTCACTTCCCACGAGAGACGTGAATAAGGCTCAATGACTTGTATAAATAGGTTCTCCGCCCTATTTCAAACAACAACACAAGTCCAGACGAGACAGAAAACCAAGTGTTAATACAAAACGTATTCAAACACCCAGAGCTTGCTTGCATCAATCACAAGCCTTCTCACCTTTCTGTTACAAGTTATAAGCAAGCCGACACCTTCACAATCTCAACACCTTCTTCGCTTCCCTCCCTAAGATCAATCCCATCTCCTTCACTTTGTGACCGAAACAAGTCTGGAACGGCCATTTCTTGGTTTAGGCCGGACTTGCACAGATTGATCTCTCGAATCTACAAGCACTCACCGCGCAGTGCATTTGTTTAAGGTTTAGATTCATTCCTCATCTACACCCCAAATTACCAAATTATACAGGAATAGTTTTCACCCATAAACAGGTGGGTTATATAATTATATACCCTACCGATTATGGTAGATTTCAAAATTCATTACGTGAAGGATTTTAGAAAAAACTCATTTTGGGGCAACTTATAATCGGTAGTGTATATAACCTATTATGCTTCCGATTATGGCTACATCCACAGCTCAATCCAAGTGGTTATGGTTGGCTCTGTACCCCTCAAAACCTATGGAATTTGGCCAAGGTTGAATATGGGGCTCCTTATAATCGGTAGTCTTACAAGTTGGATAAGCTACCGATTATAAAAGGCATTATTATCCGAAGTATCTACACAATAATCGGTAGGTATAGTTTCAATTTAACTTACCGATTCACCTTTAACCTACCGATTATGGTGTAGACTCCCGATTATATAAGAGCATATTGGCCATTTTGAAAAATCGAAGATAAGGGGTAGCTTAGATTTATGTTTGGGTGACCTTTTTTGTCTTTTAGTGTCGCCCTAATTCTTTTGGGGTCGCCCCTAAAAATGCCAGGTTATTAAAAGAGGGAGGATCCATGGACACTCTCAGATGGATAAGGTCGGACAAGATTTACGTCATTTTCTCCGCAAAACCCAAACGATGATGAATTTAAGTCTAATATTTTGATGGTATATTCTTCTTATAAGACTCTACATTCCTACAAAAAAATAGTACAATTCGAGATGGATAAAACCACCATCTACCTCTTTGAATAACAGCCGTTCAAAATTAACGGTTGAAATTAAGATCGGTAGATGGTCGGTTTGCTATCTCGAATTGCAATCATTTTTGGTAGGAATGTAGAGTCTTATAATAAGAACATATCAATAAAATATTAGACTTAAATTCATTGTCGTTTGAGTTTGGTGGAGAAAGTGGCGCAAATCTTGTCCGACCTTGTCCATCTAAGAGTGTCCATGGATCCTTCCTCTTATTAAAAAAACAATGCTATGTACAAAGCAAAGGGCACTTGAAAGGCAAGCGCCCAAAAAGAAAACAAAGACTACTAATAAACAACATCTGTAGCCAGATATGCAACAGAAAGGACTTCAGTGTTATACATTCTATCTATGAGGCTTCACTCGGATCTTAAGTTAGCAGAGAGCAAAGCAACTGTTTGAAGCGGTAATATGGATTGTCAGGCCATTCTACATAATCTAAAAACAGAGGTTTGTCAATGTAACTCTATGTTACACCAAGCTGTGGCGTACCACCTCTCTTGGCCATCTCGTCAGTTGCAAAATTTATCTCATGATATACATGCTCAAATGTCATTCACGCATAATCAGCATTCACTGCTAACCATCTTTGTCGTAAAGTCCATGGCAAAAGTCGGCCAAGAATGCTTGCACTGCACTTTTGGAGTTCGAACGAACACGAATTTTCTCATGGCCAAACTGCTTAGCCCATTCCAATCCACTAACAACAGCTTCAATTTATGTCATATAATTAGTTGTGGAGCCTAAGCCGATGCACTTCACCCCAAGCACTTCAAAACTGCTACTTCTTGCAACTATACCTGAGCCAGCAGGTTCTGGATTACCTTTTGAGGCCCCATCATAGCAAATTAAAATTTTTTTTCATTCAGGTGGCCTCCATAAACACTCCATTGGGATGATAAGCTTCACAGTACCGTATGATTCGCAAATCCTGGCATGTGTTGAACATGTGGCCTGTCATTCTCATTGAGTTCTCATGAATGCGTAGATAAACCTTCATCTTGAACTGAGTCAAATTTATATTTGCCCCTTCGTAATATCTTTTATTCCATAATAGCCATAGCTCAACCCGAACGGCCAAGTTTGCCACCAACCACAAGTCTTTAACCATTATGCTTATTCCCTTCGCCACTTTATAAGAATCTAGCAAATCTGGCAACAGATTAAGCTCAAAAATAGCTAGAATTCAATGCCAACATCTTTGCAAGAATGAACATTCCCAAGAGATATGTTGCATAGATTCTCGTTCCCTATTACATAAAACACATCCTAAAGCAATCTCAATCTTGAATCTAGACACTTGCTTGTCTTGAGTAGCGCAACAATTGATTTTCAAAGTATGCCATGCCAATGCACCAAGAGTAGGATGCACTGCCCGACACCAAATAAGATTCGTCATAAGCCAAACTGGCTGTGAAATATGAAGTAACCTCTTTGCCGAGATGACTGATAAAATAAATTTTTGGACGATCAATGATCACGACATGGCTTGTGTTCATAGGACGATCAATGATCACGACACAGCACATGACTATCCTAAAAACAACTGTAACCTCACATATCTTAGGTACGCAACGCTCTTTTTACAATTTAAATATATATTTACTCTGAGCTCATTTGTAGGTTCACCTTCAAGGTTATACTAGTAGTCATATGCCCCCAACGCTCCGGTTTTATGTGATAGTACCTACAACACATCAAGCACATGGGCTTCTTACTCCCCATTTGGTTGTCTCATAAGCATTGGAGGAGAGCTAACCATCACCCAACATCAGACTGAGGACTGCATAAAGCTTAAGATTCCCCAACCTGTGATACACCATAACTATAATAACCAATCAATGCATATAATTCAAATTAAATTTTTGTACAAGGCTAGTAGAAACCTCCATTGCCATGCTCATGATAATAATAAACTCTCTCCAAAAAAAAAATCATTATTCTCATGGATTCTAACTCCAACTTTAAACCATAGGAATCCATAGCTAACCTTGTTAATCAAATGAGCAATTCTCTCAACATCCCAGAGGATTTGTTACCAAAAGTGTTCACCAACAAGGAAAATATCTTACCTAAAAAAGAAATTAGCTGGAAATGGTGCTTTGTTGGGAGATTACGTAGCAGATCTCTCATGAAATAAAAACCATATCTCGATTTATCAATTCTAACTGGGATCTTCGAAGAGATGTTGAAGTGGACCCGAAGAGATGTTGAAGTG
The DNA here is from genome assembly GCA_023531295.1 of Papaver armeniacum. Taxonomy (NCBI): domain Eukaryota; kingdom Viridiplantae; phylum Streptophyta; class Magnoliopsida; order Ranunculales; family Papaveraceae; genus Papaver; species Papaver armeniacum. The sequence goes on along the minus strand of JAJJWW010002308.1, from coordinate 279,638 downwards.
GACCTATGGAAAAAAAGAAGAAACTACTACTTTATAAGGCTATAAAGTATGGATGACTACAAAATCTTCAAACAAAGAGGTACTAGAGTATCTTTGGCAAACTTATTGTGTTTACTGAAGTTCTACCATTAGGATCGGACTTCATCGATGAAGCAAATTTCTACTCTTTCAAGATTTGGGTTCTTGTCAAAAGGGTACCAAGATATATTTTGCTTGATATTAGCAACATGCTGAAACCTACTGGTGCCTTTCAAGAAGCTAAAAAATCTTATGGCAGAAACTCTGATGAGAAAAAAATTGAAGTCTTACTGGATATTGATGTTACTAGAGATCTAAAGTATGAAATAAATGCTTATGAAGATCTTGTAAATTCACATTGGCTTGTAATATGCTCTAGATGGCTTACAATTCTGTAAAGTGTGTAGGATCCTTGACCATCCTGGTCCGATCCGTGAGGAAAGAATATACCCCAATTCTGGCAATCAAAATTGTTAGAGCAATACTCTTTTGAACCCACAAGTTTCTCTATCTCAAGCTTGTTGTCAATGTTAGATGATCAAAACTGTATTTCTTGATTTGTAGTATACTAAGTCAAGTCTCGGACTAGGTCAGCATTTGGTAGTTGAGTATCAGATATCACCCTCGAAGACTGAAGATCGACGAATACATTTGAAGAACTTCTATATCAGGTATGTGAAGACTAAACCAATCTATTTCACTCACTATCTTACTATTCTATCTACTGAGACTATGTCGTATGACTTCTAGTAGATTTACAAAGAAGAAACTTCGGGTCAAGCTTGTCTTGTTAAAAATCTCTAAATATGATTCTAGCTTAGATGTTCAAAAGTCCTTAACAATATTAGTTTGAAATAATTTATTGTTTGAGAATTAATTTGTGGATCAATTGATTTTATCATTTGGGAATGTTTCCAATATCATAAGAAAGAGTTTCATGAACTTATGATATTTCTGTTCAGGGTAGGTTGGCAAACCTTTTTGCAAACCATAGATATCTGATTTCAGAAATACAGGAAGGTTGGCAAACCTATTCGCAAACATCAAGTTCGGTTGGGAACAGTTCACGAACCCGGTTTGAAAACTGTGGTGAACTGGATTTCTTTATGTTGGTATAAAAGGCTAAGGTTAGCGAACCCAGTTGGCAAACTGTATCCATCTGAGTTCTTAAGTCAAGAACAGTTGGCGAACCTAGTTCGCAAACTGTGTCCATCTGAGTTCTCAATCCGAGTACGGGTTGGCGAACCCGGTTCACAAACCGTAGGTCTCGGACTCATGAACTAGTGACATGATTGGCAAACCGTCTCACCAACTGTCCAAGTAAACATAATAGATGTTCAAAGACTTAATTTTTAAATATGTTTAGCATTGCTATGACTCTCTTAAACACTCCTAGTACTTCATTGATCACTTAAACACTTATGTGTGTGCACCATGATTGAACTCTTGAATTTTTAAATGAAAATCATATTTTTTATTATTCACATGGCATATTTGCCAAAATCGAACAGTCATTATGCGGGATTCCAGAACCGGACCACTTTGTATATTCTTCTATTGTATTTTCAAGATCTTAAGTGTTTGCTTGATTCTCAAGTTATCTTAGCTTGAATTCTAAACACCCCTCAGTCAAAAAATCTATAAATAGAGATGCTCTTTCAGTTGGGAAATTGAATCCCTGACACTTTGTGTCCTAGTTGATCTAAGATTCTAGATTCATCCTCTACGAACCTAGGTTTCCTCTGAGAAACATAATTAGGTTTATGACTAAAAGACTTCGCTTTGGGAATTCGTTAAGCCATGTTCGACTATATTTTACCTTGATAGTTTGTGAATCTTGATCTTGCTTTTCTATTATCGAGGTTTTCGTAATCTCTTTCAGGCAAGATAGATAAAAATCGCAAAGTTCTCTTCGTCTCGAACTTTGTGATTCCTCAAGATAAATATCTAATAATTGATCTTTTGAAGATTGTTTTTGAGAGGACGCTAATAATCTAGGCTGCTCTTCGGAAGTCGTAAGTTCCGGATTTGTGAGGTTTGCTAGCTTTTCTATTGCAAACAGATTCCCACACCTTGATCTATCGATCTAAACGAAAATCAACTAGGCTTGTATGTTAGAGACAGATTGGTATCAAAAGTTTTCAATGCGGCTAAAGTAACTCTTATGCTGTAAAGGAAGTCAGCTAAGGGAATCAAGTGCATAGAACCTTTCGAGGTTCAAGAGACGTAAGGAGCGTGGTTGTAGCTGAATCGCTTGGAGGGTTTGATTCGGTCTCATCTACGTTCAAGTATGAAGTCTCATAGTATGCTAGTGTATGTAGTTGGTTAATACAACTTTGTGTTCAAATCTGGTCGAGGTCTCATGGTTTTTCCGCAGTTGTGGTTTCCTCGTTAATAAAATTTCCGGTGTCTTGTGTTTTTCTTTTTCCGTATTATATTGTTTATCTTTATAATTAGATTTACGCAAGTTGTATGTATTAAATCTAAGTAGATACGTCCATCTAATGGTGATCAATTACGAGACTCGTTCTTGTAGAATTCGTATCTTGAAAGATAAATAACAAGTTTAATTACTTGGCAGAATTCCGATTAGATTATTTGGATACGGCTAGATTGATCTTGGATATCGATCTTGGGAATTGTCCAAGTACTCTTCATAACAATCAGGTTCACAGACTCATCATCATATATATATTGATTGAGAAGAGTAGAGATTTAAACTCTATATACTCCCTCCGTCCCTAAATAAATGACCTATTTGTTTTAAATTTTGTCCCACCAATAGATGACCTATCTCACTAATCAAGGGGATATTTATAATATCACCCTTTTAATTGATTATTATTAGTATAGTGAATATGTTTGATTTGATAGTCTTGTTTATATTCGTTACTTAGGTGTTTTAAAATGCTTTTCAACAATATAAAGTTTACGAATATCCGTGGTATAGTTTAAGAGATAAATTGTTTCTAAATTTTACTAGTTATTATCCATAAGGGTATAATTTTAAAAAAATACTTAAAAATACTCCCTCTCCTCTTTGCCTTAAGAATTGTGTAATCTATGTAGGAAGGAGGGAGTACATATTATCAAGGATCATTAAGTTAGTCTGCTTGATATTGTATAAGGTTTTGTCTATACAGGTTTCCGTACGAAAAAGTTGGTGGTGTACTTGGTATCCCCGTGTTTTCAAAACAACCACCACCCCATACACACCCTCTACACCAATTAACTCCCAGAACTCTTTCACCCCACTTCAACTTCAACACCTATCATCAACAAGAAAAAAGGATATATTGATAAGGATGCAGCTACCGAATTTTCTATCAAAATCCGCAACGCTCAAAGACATATCGTCCTAGCTAACAGCACACGTGAAATTAATGGCTTAGAGGATTTCATTATATTCAAAGTTGGTTTTCATGGCCCTTCCCATGTAAACATTCCCACTCTCAACCCTGAAATCATAACTTGCAAGAAGAAACATAAAAAAAATTATATCTGCTAGTAAAATTAAGGAGCTTAATGCAAAAAAAAAAAAAAAAAAAAAAGGAATCCACATCAACAAGGCTGTCAGGCAAAACAACAACAATAAAAATCATGAATCCTCTAACCGCATTGAACATTTTTTTCCCTAAAGACCAACCTTCAAATACCAAACCCATTTATTGAGATTCCAACTTTGTATGATATCCAAGATCGTTTAAATGTTGAATACATGATTCATAAGAAAAAACTTTGGGATAAGAGAAGATTAGAAAAGAAAGTTTCTTCAGACAAGCACCTTGATGTCCCCCCCCAAGCCCCTGATACTAAAAGATAAAGTCAGGCTCTTTATACCATGGAAATCTCTCCAACCTAGAGCATAAAAGCTAAGGATTACCCTCCAGGTTTCAGCCCAAAGGATAATGAGGTTTTGGAGGAACAAAGGCAGAATATCATCAATATGACTACTAGCATCCTTCAAGGGAAAACTCATATCAACACCTCTAAGGTATACCTAACCAACTTAAATAAATCTCATAAAAGTGTTCTGTTTCATTTATACATATTAATCCTAGAAGGTCACATCACAACAAATAGTACTAGTCATAACTTTAACATGTTTGGTTACATGATTATAATCTTTAGCTATCCCGGAATCTCGTAATTCTAGTACTTCTTCACAACAATCGCTTGGAACTGTTTGGAAATGAGAAAAAGCTAAATCATGACATTTTCTTTGTGTCTGAAGCTAAGAAAAAAATATCCAAATCTAAATGTTATCCTTGGTGGTATTGGGGTGACCAATTTTTGGTTTGTTGAAACTAAGGGTGTTATTGGTATTGTTAGGGGCCTTGTTTTTGCTTGGAAATCCAACATTTACCCTAAACATTGTTGATTTCTCAAATCAATCATACTAATGACACCCCTTTGATGTTCACGGGTTACTATGGTAGCCCATATACCACAAATGATAAACTTACCTCTTGGAAAATGCTTGAGAATCATGTTGTTAGCAATTGTTTACCTTGGCTAATTATGGATGATTTTAACTTTGTGTTACATGAACATGAGAAGTTTAGCAATCACCCTATTGATGTTACTGAAGCTAACATATTTAATAGAAAAATTTATGATATCTCTCTCTGATGTGGGTATACTACTTGTCCTTTCATTTGGACTAATAGAAGATCTGGTGAGCATCTTAAAGAGCAAAGACTTGACAAAGGTTTAGCTACTGACAACTGGCTCACTATGTATCCCAACAGTACTATTTCAAACTTGCTGGTTATTGGGTCAGGTCATATCCCATCCTTCTCAACACTAACCCTAATTGGAATCATATACCCTTCAAATTCTTTTGTTCCTAGCTTAACCATAAAGATTGCAAAGATATCTTTACTGAATGATTGATCAAATCCACTCTGCCTATATAATCGCCAGAAAGTTGAAGGATGTCAAAATCGAAGTGAAACTCTGGAATAAGGAAGTCTATGGTAACATTAAAACTAATCTTGAAGACTACAAAGCTAAGACAGATTGGATAACCAAGAATGTTTGCAGCAACAATCTATCAAAGAAGCTAAAGACAATATAAAACATTGGTATGATATTTAGGAGATCTTCTGGAAAACTAAAAGCAGATATCAACTTATAAAATTGGGAGATAGATATACCAAGTACTTCCAAGAATCTGCTAGGAAAAGAATGAGAAGAAATAAGATTGATGTTATTCGGAATGATAAAGGTGAGTGGATTACTGAGAGTCCTGAGGTGACCCAATGTTTTAATGACCACTTTGAAAGAATGGATACTGCTGAAGCCATCACCATTAAACCATATATCTTTAACCTCATACCTTCTTCAATAACCTCTGTTGAAAATGACCATCTTCTTTCAATACCTGATACCTTAGAAATAAAGAATGTCTTATTCAGCATGGAGGGTGAAAAAGATCCAGATCCAAATGGTTTTCCCCCTAATTTATTTCAAGCTAGCCGGTTCAACCTTGACTCCCACCATAAGCTATGATCGATTCTATATTGATTCTATATATAGGTTAGGATCGGTCCAACCATAAGATCTTCAATGAAAACTGGACCTTCAATCCTCTTGATTTCCTTTCAACTACGAAACAAGTTCATACGTCATCTTCCTTAAACTCGTGTGATTAAACATATTTTTCCAGGTATGAATTCAAACATATGTTCACTACACAATCTAGTAAACGAGTTACAAAGATTATGTCGATATCGCAGTTACGAAATTCAAAAGATAAGCATTATGCTTCCCAATTCGATATACCAATATAAAGTACTTATCATTATTGATATATATTGTTCCTTGAAACTTTAATCATAATATGATGATCAAGTTTATTATACTAGACTTTCATGTATATAACTTTGCATGTTATATTTTCAATCAGAAATGACTTGAAGGCTTACGATATAGAAATCAAAACAAGTCAAGTCATGTATTACTAACCTCGAGTAGAAGGATGATGTCATCGTTGATGTCGATACGTCTTCGAAATATTCAGGTTTTAAGATTAATACTTGTATGTCTAAACATTTCTATACTTCCTAGTCTAAGCTAACGAAGTTGACTCTAGTAATCTAATCAAGCGACTTATGAGTTTTGATACTAAAATATGACAACCAACCTTGACATACCAACGCTTGGTGGGTTCAACCGAGCAATGCTCTAACAAACTTATTAGCGTAAACCTTGTAATTTGTTTTGATAAAATTTCTCTCATATCTAAAATAAAACATGGCTGCATACCAAGATTGGCAGTGGTAATATTTGAGTGATCTGATGGTCAAGATAGGATAGAAACTGCTTGTCTTATATGAAATGATATCTCTTGCTAGTGTAGGTACTCACCTATATAAACCACCCGAGATTAAGGGTTATTTGGCATTTGCTCTTAGTTAAGGACAACCCAATGGGATTTGACAAAAGCACAAATTTTTCCAACCAATGTGAATAAAAAAAATCGAGTTTGCCATTATGCTAGAATTTAAACAGATCCTCGGATGGATGAGCGGTCATAAGTTGACCGTTGGTAGTCAGTACTTGGTCGATCGAGTGGCCATCTATAACTACCAATGGTTTGAATCCTAACAGATACTCCACCATTCTCTATTCTCAACTCACACCTTCTTTGCTCTTGTTAGAGCATTGCTCGGTCAAACTCGCATGCGTTGCTATCTCAAGCATGTTTTTCAATGTTAGTGATCAAAACTATAAGTCTTGATTTCGAGCCTATGTAGCTAAAGGTCTCGGACTAGGATAGAAAGTGTAGTTGATCTCAAGAACTCCATGGCAATCATCATACAAGACGAAGGACTACTCGAGGAACCGGTGGAACTTCATCGACTAAAAGGTATGTGGAGAATTGAACTTATCTGTCACTTAAAAGTCTATTTAGTATATCTCATACTCTTGAGACAAAAGTCGTTTAGACGTATAGACTATCATTATACACATTTTCCATTAACTTGCCTATCTATTTCTCGAAATATGTTTTGGTAAGCTTTCGCTTTAACCGAATTCATCTTTACCTAGTGAAGAAAGTCATGATATGTTTCAATCACTTTGGAAAATGCTCTGACGAAAAATGGTATGTGAATAACGGCTATATAACGTTCTCTGAGAATGTTTCAATGATTGAAATGAGAGTTTAGATTACATAACTGATGAGTGCCAAATAGTGCATATTTATACACCTTTTTATTGGCATTTTACTCATCTTTTGCGCTTAGAAATCGAGATATTATCCCAGTTACGTGTTTTCTTTGTTTTCAAGAATAAATATTTGTATTAATTAATTTTGTGTTTTTAGGTAATAAATAAAGCTCGGGGAATCGAGGAGCCAAAAGAGCGAAGAATTGGAGTCGAGCACCTATGGAGCAGAAGTCGGCCGAAGCCATGCGCAAATGCTTGCAACCCAACAAGTAGCAACTCATCTACAAGACATGGGCCCAAGCTATCCATCTCCGACCCGTGACCCGGATCCGAGTCCATCATTCCTGAGCCGTTAAGATCTTCACTCGCCACATCCTACGCTCGCTCGGCCTTGCACATCAACGTTTGATGCTCTCGCTCAACAGCAGAATCACCAACTTATATCCTGAGCCGTTCAGATCTCTATCAGCTCCATCCTACGCTCGCTGCAGCTTCTCCATCAAACAGCGATGCACCTGCTCAACACCGAAGCCCCCATACCCTATACCCTATCGAGAAAACCCATTTTCTCTTCTATCTTCTCTTTCATCTCTTCTCCTTCTTCCGACAGAGCAGAGCTCTGCTCTCCCATATCTTCCTCTCCATCTCCTGTCTCTATCATCACCATCCCCATCTTCTTTCACCACAACAACCGCACCATCAACCACCTCCGTACCCTCTCTAGGTCTAGTTATCTTTCTTTTAGGTTCTATCAACCCTAGAAGCTAAATTAAAGATAATTGGGACTAGGGTTTCTCATACATCATATCGGTCGACGCATGGACCCGAGGAGGAGAGCATGATTCGAGACAACAGCAGTATGGGTTCGAATTATTTTGCATTTAATTTCTGTTTTAAAGAAGAATTAGGGTTTGGTAGTTTTGAGCTGTGCATGTATAAATAGAGTTGTGAGGTTGTGTAGAAACTCATGCCTGGGCTAGCCAGTGCTTCAATTAGGTTTAATTTGCAGTTTAACAATTTTATTTGATGTTTTAATTAGTTTTGTTAGGGTTTCAGTGAAACCCTAATTCCTTATTATGTTTTTAACTCTGTGAATTGTTCTTGAATGCTTAATGTTATCAAATGTCTTCAATACTAAATACCCAATGCTTTTCTCTCACAATGGATGTCTTGCATCCATTGTAGTTAGGTCACAACTATGTTGAGTGTATTGCAGCTCAACCTTAGATACAAATGCTGATTCCCTTGACTAGTTGTGCTTAATTAGACAACTAGTGCTCTGGTCAACACTTTAGCCTGTTATTAGAAGCATTACGGGGAGAGATAGGTGGTGGAATTGACACCACTGCCCTTATCATTCACGGGAAAACAAGAACCTCAACTTAGTTAATCACACAATAGGAGTTAGAGGTGGATCTGAACACTTTAGCATTCCCTTGTCACTGTTTTATACCTTAGCTTAGGTTCACTTCACTCAACCTCAGTCGCATCGACAACATATCAAATTTGTGTTACATTTCATGGAAACTCAGTTTAGCATAGCCCTTGATTAACCTTAGAGCACCACAAGTCCTTGTGGGATCGACCGTGCTGCCGCGTCTCGATAGACGCCGTGCACTTGCGGTTATCACAAGTAGACCTTAAAATATACACATTCCGAGGCCTACCAAGTTTTTGGCGCCGTTGCCGGGGACTTGGCGCGTGCCCTGTGTTCATTGGCTAAACTTCACTGTTTTTCAACTATCCCTGTACATATTTACCTTGTTTTTACTGTTTTTACTATTTTTCAACTATCCTTTGTTTTTACATATTTTTAGTCCTTTGTTACTCTGTAGTTCTTATTAGCTGTATTAGTGTTGCATTGTAACTTAGCTGTATTAGCTGTCATTTTTTTGCATATTTTGTTGCATATTGTTACTACATCATTGCATTTCAGTTAAATTCTCTAGTTCTGCATCTTTGTCCTGCATTCTCTTAGTGCATTGCTACATTGAGATTTGTTATTTCTTTTTTCTTGTTCTTTAACTCATCTGCTGAACTGAGCTTGCATAGTGATTACTCATTGTCATTACTCATTGTTGCTTAGACTGCTTTTGTTATTGGTTGAGCTTGCAACCAGAGAACTGATCTTCTGTGTTGAGTAGCAGGTGCTTGCTGTGCTACCTGTGCTGCTGTGCAGGCCAACCCAAGAAGGGATAGAAGCCCTGAACTTGAGGTAAGATTCATTAAACTTGAGGTAAACCCTGTGACTTGAGGTAAGATGGAGTCTTGAATGCATGCTTGAACCCATTGTGTTGTTGGACCAGTGTGTTAAAAGCCAGACCCTGCTCACTTGCTAGCCCCTGAAGCTGCAAGTTTGAGCCAAGTTGCAAACCCTGCTACCATCATCTGAGCATAACCTATCTCACCTTGAGCAAGACCCTGTCAATATTTGCATGCTTGTGTGCGACCCTGTGTATTGCTATCCTGCACCTTGTATGCTCTGCAAACCCCAGTCATCTTCACCTGTGCAAGCTTGTGCAAACCTGTGACAGACCTGAGTCAACTGAAATTGTATGCCATCAGCCCTGTCAACCTTACTGCATTTGTAAATTGGCTTTTGCATCTATGTATGATTCTGTGCAAAATGATCTATGCTTAGCCTGTACTTGAGTGACCTAGCCAAGATAGTTAAAAATCCCAGTTGAAGTCAACTGAATGAGTTGATATCAACTCAGAGAGTTGACACAACTCATCTGCCCTGTAGAGCCTAAGCTGCAAGAAGCTGTGCATAATCTGTGAGCTGCCAAATCTTTGCTGTGTGCTGTGTGCTGTAAACCCTGCCAAGCTAAGCTTAACAACTGCAAGCCCAACCACTGGGCTTGCACTCTGCATAACCGGAGCCCACAATCAAAGCTGGGCTGACTGACCCCAAAGCTGAGCTCCACACACAGCTAGCCCACCTAAATGAATCATAACCTGGGCTGAGAACCACTAACCTGGGCTGTACATTAACCTGGGTTGCTGTTTCAAACTGAGCAGCTGGGCTGCATAGGCTGAGCCCACAGTTTCACTGGGCTGCACAGTCCCAACAAACCAAAGAAGCCCACTGGGCTGCACAGTCCCAACAAACCAAAGAAGCCCACTGCACAGTCCCAACAAATTGCAACCTGGGCTTCCCACATAAACCAAAGCTCCCAACAAACCAAATGAAACCCATTTAAACCAAACAAAAACCCACATAAACCAAACTAGACTTTGAGTTCAATTTGAGTTGATAAATCATGTCAGGATTTTGGTCTGCATCTGGGGATGGAAACAAATCCCTTAGAGAGCGTGCTTACGGGCACGCTTCACAGGATGAACTCCCCACATACCATAGTGATTTTAGGGAATACTATGAGCCTTCTCAGGGCCCTGACTTCACATACCCTAATCACTATGAGCACATGCATCATCCACCACAGGTTGAAAATGAACACTTTCCTCATACCCAGTCATCACTTCTAGATCAATTAGAAGCTCAAGTTTCTGCTTTAGAAAGGCAATCACATGAGCGATCTGTCAAATCTAATTCCCCTAGGCAATATGAAATGCATGCTTGCACCTTATGTGGTGGCTTAGACCACCTGCTGGAGTCTTGTTATATTTTGTATGATTTTAGGCGGTCTAGGGAAAATCATGCTTATCCAATGTACGAAGTGTCTAGAAGTGACCATGCTGGCAACTATTGGGACCATAATCAACCTGCACACATGCATCATTCACCACAGGTGGGAGATGAACAATTTTATACTCCCCAACTCCTAGTTTGCAATCAATAATGAAAACACTCATAGAGCAAAATGCTAGGCTTGAAATGAATGCAATGCATGACCATCCATATAGCAACATGTCTGAATTTCCCTTCTCTAGTGAACCTCATGCTCAGCTATACTATGAATATCCATATGAGGAATGCATACCCACTAGTGAAGACTCTCCTTCAATAGAACAACTCAAGATGATTCTTCAAAGGAACCTGATTGAGTTACAAAATGATAGGATTGAAAATAGTGTTTCTAGTCTTACTCATGCAACTAACATTGAATACGAACCTAATCCAGAGGTAGATGAGTACACTAAAAATACTACATTTTTGAATGGAGAGATGAATTCTTGCTATGATGATGATGATGAATATGAAGAGCATGTGTATTTTGAAAATGTAGTAGAATCTTTAGGTTCGAGAGACATTAAGTGTCTCTTCTCAGAAACCCCATGAATGATGCTTCTTCTAATATTCATATATGTGATGATGATGTGGAACCCGTGCAATTATCCCGTGAAAATGAACATGATTTACCTTCTTCTGACTTTAGGAAAATGTGTGATGGTGCAAATGATTTTATAAATGACAACAACTTAGATGTACCTAACCTCTCTCCTGAGTCACAAATTGAAACTCCTCCACCAAACCTAGGTGTAGTTTGTAACAAAATTGCAAAACCAACTTTTCTGAAAATGCCTAACTTAGGCCTAGAGCTTTGTGCTTCCCAAGTCCTCTTGGACTATTTTGCATCAAAGTATGACACCTTTAGGGAGCCATAGTTGGAATGTGTATGTCTGCCTGTTATTAGTAAAACTCACTTTGAGTTAGACTTTTTGCATGACGTACCTTTAATTTTGCAAGATTTTGTGCTCCCAAACACACCCGTTCACAAGTTTAGGTTTGGGGGAAGCTCATTCACATACACAGTCTTACTTGCACTCTCATATTATATTTGTGTAAGGCTGTTAATGTGTGTATATATTTTCTATTGGGTTGATCCTCAACTCTTTAGATTGTTAGTTTATGGTGAATTTTCATTGTATATATCCATAGGACTTGTTAAATTTTTATTTTCTTGAATCGGTTGAGTCTTCATGCGCATATATTATGCTAATCCGATATGATCTCCGTTGAGAATGTTGGATTCTAGCCTTGACTAAAGAAGCTCAACCTTGCTCCCGCCGACATCCCAGGTAATCTCTTCCCTTTTCTCTTTTCAGCATAGTTCTCATGGTATGTAACTGTTTAAATTTTTTCTATCTGTCGACACATTGAGGACAATGTTTGATTTAGGTTTGGGGGTGCATTTGCATATAGAGTTTTTAGTCTTTTTAATCTTTCATGTTAAAAAAAAAAAAAAAAAAAAAAAAAAAAAAATTCAAAACTTTTTGCAAATAAAAACCTCCAACTTTTAGAGATTTTAGAGTCACTAGCATGCTTCTAGCTATGTTTACATAGAGAATCGACCGAAATAACAAAAGTTAGAAGTACCCCGGAGAACACAATCGGGTTCCTTAGTTGATTAGAGCGTTAAAGTTGGATTTAACCATACCGGAGGGCGAATTAGGTGCGGTTAGATATTCGGTAGTAGAATTGTGATCACCCATAGTGGAGACTACCCATTTTACATCAAGTGAGGCACCAACCTTCAATTTTTTGCAACTTTCTAGAAAAGGTCATGTTAGAGTGTGTGTCACCTTACGTAAATTAGGGTAGGAATGGTGAGCTACCCAACTTCGCACCAATTTCAGCACTACTTTTGATCTCTTGAGTGCTAGTTTTTGTCAATCATGAGGGTGACGCCTAAAGATGAAAACTCCTTCTAAATACCGATTTGACGTTAGCATCACTCTCTCTCTCAATCAGCAAGACCCATAGAAACACATCATCGTCAACAAACGGAGCATCATCAGAATATTGAAAGAAAAATTGATATAGTCCAAGGTTTATGTGCAACAAAGAAAAGAAAATAGGATGAGAATTAATAAAATTTATAAAATCAAGACAATACAAGTGTGGAAAAATTGAGTGATAAAGTCCTTTGTCCATGGAGTTAGTTGTTTCATTATTTGTATTTTTATTTTCACTTATTGTAAAAAAAAAAAATCAAAAAAAAAAAAAAATCAAAAAAAAATTGTAGTTTATTTTTGCTACCACCATGGTAAAGAAGAATTTAAAAAGAAAAATCCAAACAACAAGGAATTTGAGTAGAAAAGTCAAAAATTGTCAAGTTTTGTGAAGTTTAGAAGTTCGTCATCAACATTTGAAGACCGAAGACCGAAGATTGAAGACGTTTCTATGGTTCCTATGAGAGATTGATGTTAATTGCCGATCGGGTGAGAAGTGAGTGAGTACTCCCACCCCTTGCTAATGGTTGATTTCCTTTCTTAGAGATCATCGAAAAAGATTCTTTTTGTCCACACTTCGTGGAGTCTCCAGTTTTTATTTCGGAAGGTTATCCTTCTTACCTACAACGTGTGCAGGATTTCTCTCTTTACTCCTGCCTGCACACATGAGAGACTAAAAAAGCGATCTTTTTGAGTGCAATTATCATAAAACCTAATGGTGAGGCAGAAGTTGAGACTTATGATCACAATCGAATCCGAATTCTTTCATATGGTATGGTTACTTCTCGCTCGGACTTAAGGATGAGATTGCGTTCTTTGGTAGTTCTAACTTCATGTTACTAGCATGCGAAACTCTATGTCCTCATAGCTCCTTGGATGCTTGAGACTCTTTTACACTCTGAAGTTGGAGAAGGTTTTGTGGGTACACCTCTGGTAAACCCTCACGAGACTACAACTCGTCCACTAGGGACACCTAGGGGTTTAAAGGCTTAGTGCATACGCTAAATGCATTCGAGAGACCTACGACGGTGGTATAGTTAGGATTTCTTAATTTCTGTTTCACTTGAGGACAAGTAAAATTCGGGTTTGGGGGTATTTGATGAGTGCCAAATAGTGCATATTTATACACCTTTTTATTGGCATTTTACTCATCTTTTGCGCTTAGAAATCGAGATATTATCCCAGTTACGTGTTTTCTTTGTTTTCAAGAATAAATATTTGTATTAATTAATTTTGTGTTTTTAGGTAATAAATAAAGCTCGGGGAATCGAGGAGCCAAAAGAGCGAAGAATTGGAGTCGAGCACCTATGGAGCAGAAAGCCGAAGCCCGCGCGCGCAACAGTTGCAACCCAACAAGTAGCAACTCATCTACAAGACATGGGCCCAAGCTATCCATCTCCGACCCGTGACCCGGATCCGAGTCCATCATTCCTGAGCCGTTAAGATCTTCACTCGCCACATCCTACGCTCGCTCGGCCTTGCACATCAACGTTTGATGCTCTCGCTCAACAGCAGAATCACCAGCTTATATCCCGAGCCGTTCGAGATCTCTATCAGCTCCATCCTACGCTCGCCGCAGCTTCTCCATCAAACAAATATGCACCCGCTCAACACCGAAGCCCCATACCCTATACCCTATCGAGAAAACCCATTTTCTCTTCTATCTTCTCTTTCATCTCTTCTCCTTCTTCCGACGTGGAGCGGAGCTCGCTCTCCCATATCTTCCTCTCCATCTCCTGTCTCTATCATCACCATCCCCATCTTCTTTCACCACAACAACCGCACCATCAACCACCTCCGTACCCTCTCTAGGTCTAGTTATCTTTCTTTTAGCTTCTATCAACCCTAGAAGCTAAATTAAAGATAATTGGGACTAGGGTTTCTCATACATCATATCGGTCGACGCATGGACCAGAGGAGAGCATGATTCGAGACAACCCAGTATGGGTTCGAATTATTTTGCATTTAATTTACTGTTTTAAAGAAGAATTAGGGTTTGGTAGTTTTGAGTTTGTGCATGTATAAATAGAGTTGTGAGGTTGTGTAGAAACTCATGCAGGCTAGCCGATTGCTTCAATTAGGTTTAATTTGCGGTTTAACAATTTTATTTGATGTTTTAATTAGTTTTGTTAGGGTTTCGGTGAAACCCTAATTCCTTATTATGTTTTTAACTCATGAATTGTTCTTGAATGCTTAATGTTATCAAATGTCTTCAATACTAAATACCCAATGCTTTTCTCTCACAATGGATGTCTTGCATCCATTGTAGTTAGGTCACAACTGTGTTGAGTGTATTGCAGCTCAACCTTAGATACAAATGCTGATTCCCTTGACTAGTTGTGCTTAATTAGACAACTAGTGCTCTGGGTCAGCACTTTAGCTGTTATTAGAAGCATTACAGGGAGAGATAGGTGGTGGAATTGACACCCTGCCCTTATCATTCATAGGACAACAAGAACCTCAACTTAGTTAATCACACAATAGGAGTTAGAGGTGGATCTGAACACTTTAGCATTCCCTTGTCACTGTTTTATACCTTAGCTTAGGTTCACTTCACTCAACCTCAGTCGCATCGACAACATATCAAATTTGTGTTACATTTCATGGAAACTCAGTTTAGCATAGCCCTTGATTAACCTTAGAGCACCACAAGTCCTTGTGGGATCGACCCGTACTTGCCGCGTCTCCGATAGACGCCGTGCACTTGCGGTTATCACAAGTAGACCTTAAAATATACACATTCCGAGGCCTACCAATAACCATTGGTAGGGTATAAATATTGTTGTGGAAACACATATATGTATAAGTCTTTATTCCTTGAACCAAAGTTTGCGAACTTTGTTGATCAAGAGAAATGGAAGTGGCGCAAGCCAAGTCCGCGAACTGGCGGAAGTTCTCACCCTAGAATTTATGCTGGAGTTTGTGTACTCCTTCCATGAGCTTAAGTCCGCGAACCCATTCCGCGAACATGAGTAGGTTATATCTAAAACCGGTTGTTCTTGAACTAATGTTTATATAAACTAAGGAATGATTTTGCAAACCGTGGCTATAAAGTTCATGAACCTATTCGAGTGAATCAAACTTTTTTTGCTTCGATTGTGTCTTGTGTAGTTACATAAGATCTAAGCAATTGAACAACTCTCTAACTAGTTCATTTGAACTAGTTATGGTGAAGAAGAATATGGTTGATATGAGAGTGATCATATGGCTAACCATTTGGTTGACTATTGTTGAACCAACAAATGTTAATGTTTGGGTACGGTTCAGAAACCCAAAATCGAACATTTCGTTTGTGTGTAACAAGCTAAGTTTTCGATCCAACGGTTGAGAAATATTAGCTTAAATCTAATTAGGTTTTCATCTAACGGTTAATATTGAATGCTTTGTTACTAAGATAACATTGATTGAAAACCCTTATTTGAAAGACTATATAAGGGAGAACTTTAGCAACTGGGAAATCTAATCCCCACACTTTACGTGTGATACTAGTTTGTTAAGCTAGAGTCGATTCTCCTTTAACCTTTGGTTTTCTTCTTCTAAAAGCAGGTTAACGACTTAAAGACTTCATTGGGATTGTGAAGCCAGACCGATACTACTTTTCTTGTAGTTGTGTAATCTGATCTTGTTATTTCTATCGTACGAGTACAATTGAAATAATTGGCTTGAGATTTATATCTCCGATAGGCAAGATATAAAAGAAATCACAAACACTTCGTCTCATCGTTTGTGATTCCGTAATATCTATTTTCGCTGCGTCGATTAAGATTATTGTGAGGTGATAAATAATACTAGGCTGTTCTTCGGGAATATAAGTCCAGGGTTATTGATTGGTTCCCTGTTCACCTTGATTTATCAAAAGACGAACAAAAATCATAGGTTTATTCGTGGGAGACGGATTTATCTATTCTCGTAGACTTTTTTTGTGTGATACTGATTTGTTTATTAAAGTCTTCGACTTTGGGTCGTAGCAACTCTTAGTTGTGGGCGAGATCATCTAAGGGAATCAAGTATGTAGCATCCTGCTAGGATCAGAGGCGTAGGAGCATAACTGTACCTTGAATCAGTGTGAGATTGGTTGGGGTTCAACTACAAATCCGATCAAGATAATTTGGAGTAGGCTAGTGTCCGTAGCGGCTTAATACGGTGTGTGTTCAATCTGGACTAGGTCCCGGGTTTTTCTCGCATTTGCGGTTTCCTCGTTAACAAAATTCTCGGTGTCTCATGTTATTTTTATTTCCGCATTATATTTGTTTATATAATTGAAATATCACAGGTTGTGCGTTGTTCAATCAATTAGAATATCCGACCTTTTGGTTGTTGATTTAAATTGATTGAGACTTGGATATTGGTATTTGGTACCATCCAAGTTATCTCTCTAGTATTTGATAAAGACTCGCAGATTTCTATTTGCTTGAGTATATATCAAATCGAGAGATTGAGATATAAACTCTTTGATATACTCTTTGTCTAGATTGAGTCTGACTGTCTAGTAGATTCTCTAGAAAGTATATTGGAGTTTGTCCATACAGATTGCTAAGCAAAATATTGGGTGTGGTTGTTGTACCCTCGCTTTTTCAATTGGTTTCAGAGCAGGCAAACACGTTTAAGACCTCAAAAGTCTGTGTTTGTGGCGATATCTGAGGATAAACGAAACTATCTCTAATAACGTACCAGTTCATAAATTACCAGATGATTTTCAAAGCTTGGATTCACCGGAGAGGACTGTCATATCTAGGTCAGTATCTAAACATTCTCTTAATGTAGAATCTGTTGAAGTCTGGGAAACACGCCTAGAAGAACAGTTGGATGAACTTTCTGATGAAGGTGATTCAGATATTGATAGAGATGTTGACGAGGAAGTCTCTGAGTATGCGAAGGTTTTGAATTGTTGGAAAAGAAGGATATGACAACTTCTCATGTCACTCCTCTTCTGACTCCTCTCTGTCGAGAAAACATGAAATTGAGAAGATGTTACGCAGGTGTTTATGTTTCGAATCGTTCTAACGAATCGATCCTCAAGGATTCTGAGGAAAACCTACGTATGAAGTCACTTGAATGTGATAATCTTTATCAAAAGTATTTTTTGTTGGAATAGAAACTTGCAGAATCTGAAGCAAGGATTAACTCCCAGCAAACAAGTTTTGTCGACAGAGAAAGCGCTTGTCTTGCTCGAGAAAAACGCCTTGAGGCTGATTTAGCTGCTGCTCTTGATAAAATCAAGATGTTAGAGGAGGACTTGAAAAAGTTCAATACTAGTTCTAACAATTTAACCACTATGCTAGGAGCAAGTAAAAATCATCGTGATACACGAGGACCGGGCTATAAGGGAATAGATGCTCCAAGTATTAGCAAAGAGGTAAACTTTGTCAAGGCTAGTGATTCTTTTCAACAAAAGGTTTCCACTGATGGCAAAAGTGAAATACCTTCACCGGAAGATAAAGTTCGAAAGAGCAAAGTATATCAACCTCCAAAGTCAGCACACACGGATCGAGGTAAGAACATTCCTTATGTTTGCCACTATTGCGGAAATAAAGGTCACCTGGAAAGGAGATGTCGTTTCCGTATAAGGAATGAGAAACTTCATGATGTTCTTGTTTGGGCATCATAAGAAGTTGTAAAACCAAGATCATATGTTAAGACTAATCCCCTTAACGTTACAGGTTGTAACTGTCCAACCTTTAGGCAAAGGAATCAGCGCTGTGATAATCCTAGTTTTGCCTATAAACGTCATACGAATCCTTTTCACAATCGTAATGGTTATCAAAAGGATAACTTCGTAAAGACGAAGACAAAATCCGATGCTCCCAGTTGGAGAAAGACTAACTTGCAAAAGAATAGTCAATCCAATTCTCTTCCGAGAAATCTTGAAGAGAGTAATGGGAAGAAGGTTCCGGTTGTTCCTAAATGCACTCAGAAGTGGGTACCAAAGAAAGTCAATGATGCTTTGAGTGCGAAAAGGAATGATCTTCCAGAAAATTCCATGACTATGGAGAAGGCAGTATTCATGATGTTGGAACTTTAACAAGTTTTTTGGAAAAATGGAATTGGATGTGAAAGGTTCTAAAAGCGATCTCTTTCATGATAATCCAAAAGTCATTTGTGGTGAGCAAGACATTGTTCACCTCAACACAACTTGATGTGTTAAAAGTGCATCCTCACCAAGGAATGCCCTAATATGTATACGCTGAGGGAAGCACGAGACACAGATTATGTTCGGTAAGGCTGTAGAATTCGATTCGATTCTTCTAAAAAGGTATGTCTATAACCTTGAGCAAGATTTGTGTTTTTATTTGCTTAGAATACTTATAATGATCTTGCTTATAGTTCATTTCTACCTAACTTGATCTGGGTTTAAGGTTCTTAAGTGTTTAGGTTTGAAAATAGTAGTTCGGGATGTTGGACTTCATGGTACACATACCAGGTGTGCATACCATCATTTAAAACCAAAATCCAGGGGTCTAAGTACGCATACCCGTTTGCATACTGCTCCAGGTCACGAAAATTCGTTTGCAAACCCGTATGCATACTGACCTGTAGACGTCGATATTCGGTAAACTTGTTTTGGCCGTAACTTCTTCGTCCGAACTCGGAATGACCTCATTATTTTTGAATTCTATTCATATTTGAATTCTATTCAAAATGGATATGATAATTCTTGAATTTGGATGAGTTAAGATTGGTCTTTGTCCTGTCTCTTGTTTCTGAGTGATGTGCTCGGTTTCGTCGCACTTGTTCCGTTTCTTTTGGACTTGGGCACTTGGATTCATGAAGTACTCCTCTTCTAAGCTTATTTGTAGCTTTTACAAGAATGATGTTGGTGAATCACAAAGAAGGAAGTTCAAGAATGGGTAGCAGTATGCATTACTATGGGATTCTTGAATGTTCACAATCATTTTATTTGAACTATGGTGCATGGTCGTTAATGACTTTGTATGTTCTTCTTTGTTAAGAAAATCTTTTTATACGCCTTTGGTAGCTACTCTTGGTGTAAATCCGAGCGAAAAAGATTGATTCCACCCTATAAGGACAAATCATCTTATATGTGGATTACGAGTTTGTCTTGATGCCTAGGAAACTTCTTATGAGAATTTATTCTTGTTTTTGAGAAGGATTACTAGAGTTTGGAATAGCAATTATTGTGTTTACACATAGCTATTGCCAAACATTTTCATCTTCATGTTTTTAGATTTATTTGTTTAAATTCTAAAATTGTTTGGAAGATGATTTTTGCAGTATTAATCTTTATGGATTTATATTGCAAATTGTTATGGGATATGTGTGTTTGCGTCCTTGAACTGTTATTGTCCCATACCTTGTCAAAAGTAAAGTCTTTCGTAAGTCGATATGCATGTATTGATAAAAGAATGAATGGACTTTTGACAAATACAAAAGTTAAGCCTATATTGTCAATTTTTGATGGAAGATAGGTTAAAATCTTTTGTTTACAAGGATTATGTCTATTGTATGTCGTTATGCATATAGTGATGGAAAATAGAATGAATCCTTGTGTATTCCGCAGTAATTGATCTTCCCTGATCCATATTTTATGTATTACTGTGAGGCTCCGTAATGTGTCTTATGTTGAGCACTAAACGACCAAGTTGATTATTTTATGATTAGCTTTGTTGTTTTTCCGTAAGGTACTTTATGTCGAGCATTTTTGAACTAAATTAATCACCTTGTTTGGTTATTTAGTTATAACTCCATAAGTCTTCTTATGTTTGAGCCTTTTTGACTGGGTTGATTATTTTCATGATTAACTTAGTCATTGCTCCATAGATTCTCTTATGTCGAGTATGACCAATTAAATTGATTACTTTTGTGATTAGTTTGGTTGTGTATTTTGATTAGATTAATTATGGGTTCTCTTGCGATTAATCTAATTAAGTATTTTTGAGTCTCCATAAGTTCACTTGTGTTGAGCATTATCGATTAAATTAATCATGAACTTCTTGAGATTAATTTAATTAAGTATTTTGGATTCAAATTCATACTTGTATGTGATTTGTTATGTCCAAAGAAATCCTTCTTTTCTTTCAAAATTAAGGTCGCTCTTGTTTTTCTTTCGGGAATGACATATTATGGGGAGAGTTCTTCTTGAACTTGCGCTTAATTTCCATATCTTTGTGGGGAGTGCGGCTGTGGAATATTATAGGGGTTATCTCGTATCTTTAAACTCCTTGATGAATGCATTTAGTTTCGGATTTATGATTGCATCTAAATAAGATGATATGTGTTTCTTTCTTTTGGTCATGAAATGTCTCTTTCGGAAATTTTATTAGGATCCCGTTCTTGTACCTTTGCCAATCTTATTGACAAAAATAGGGAGAATTAATATGTAGTTCACACTACAAATACATATGGTTTTCGGATCATTATGTAAGGGGGAATGGTTTCCATGTGAGATGGAGTATTGACTAAGGGGTAGTGATACATATCACCATAGTATTGTTGTGAAGTTGTGATACAATTGAACTTTAACGTTGTGTAATGATACTATGACACTGTATAACAATGATTGAGAACTCTTGTTTTCTTATTGTTATAGCTACGGATTTTCAACAACGATGATGCTAAACTTACAACCTTTGGGATCATTGGAGTACTTGGAAGTGACAAATATTTCGAGTAATGTTGAAGATTAGACATGTGGAATTGGAGCTACAAAAGTTAATTTATTTATTTTTTGTATTCCATATGTATTAATAGTTTTGCCACTAAAATTGACAAAGGGGGAGATTGTTAGAGCATTGCTCGGTCAAACTCGCATGCGTTGTTATTCCAAGCATGTTTGTCAATGTTAGTGATCAAAACTATAAGTCTTGATTTCTAGCCTATGTAGCTAAAGGTCTCGGACTAGGATAGAAAGTGTAGTTGAGCTCAAGAACTCCATGTCAATCATCATACAAGACGAAGGACTACTCGAGGAACCGGTGGAACTTCATCGACTAAAAGGTATATGGAGACTTGAACTTATCTGTCACTCAAAAGTCTATTTACTCTATCTCCTACTCTTGAGACAAAAGTCGTTTAGACGTATAGACTTTCATTATACGCATTTGCTATTTCGAGCCGAGTTTAACTCGCCTATCTATTTCTCGAAATATGTGTTGGTAAGCTTTCGGTTTAACCGAATTCATCTTTACCTAGTGACGAAAGTCATGATATGTTTCAATCACTTTGGAAATTGTTCTGACAAAAAATGGTCTGTGAATAACGGCTATATAACATTCTCTGAGAACATTTCAATGATTGAAATGAGAGTTTAGATTACATAACCATTGGTAGGATATAAGAATTTTTGTGGAAACACATATATGTATAAGTCTTTATTCCTTAAACCAAAGTTTGCGAACTTTGTTGATCAAGAGAAATGGAAGTGGCGCAAGCCAAGTCCGCGAACTGGCGGAAGTTCTCACCCTAGAATTTATGCTGGAGTTTGTGTACTCCTTCCATGAGCTTAAGTCCGCGAACCCATTCCGCGAACTTGAGTAGGTTATATCTAAAACCGGTTGTTCTTGAACAAATGTTTATATAAACTAAGGAATGCTTTTGCAAACCGTGGCTATAAAGTTCATGAACCTATTCGAGTGAATCAAACTTTTTTTGCTTCGATTGTGTATTGTGTAGTTACATAAGATCTAAGCAATTGAACAACTCTCTAACTAGTTCATTTGAACTAGTTATGGTGAAGAAGAATATGGTTGATATGAGAGTGATCATATGGCTAACCATTTGGTTGACTATTGTTGAACCAACAAGTGTTAATGTTTGGGTACGGTTCAGAAACCCAAAATCGAACATTTCGTTTGTGTGTAACAAGCTAAGTTTTCGATCCAACGGTTGAGAAATATTAGCTTGAACCTAATCAGGTTTTCATCTAACGGTTAATATTGAATGCTTTGTTACTAAGATAACATTGATTGAAAACCCTGATTTGAAAGACTATATAAGGGAGAACTCTAGCAACTGGGAAATCTAATCCCCACACTTTACGTGTGATACTAGTTTGTTAAGTTAGAGTCGATTCTCCTTTAACCTTTGGTTTTCTTCTTCTAAAAGCAGGTTAACGACTTAAAGACTTCATTGGGATTGTGAAGCCAGACCGATACTACTTTTCTTGTAGTTGTGTGATCTGATCTTGTTGTTTCTATCGTACGAGTACAATTGAAATAATTGGCTTGAGATTTATATCTCCGATAGGCAAGATATAAAAGAAATCACAAACACTTCGTCTCATCGTTTGTGATTCCGCAATATCTATTTTCGCTGCGTCGATTAATATTATTGTGAGGTGATCAATAATACTAGGTTGTTCTTCGGGAATATAAGTCCGGGTTATTGATTGGTTCTGTTTACCTTGATTTATCAAAAGACGTAACAAAAATCATAGGTTTATTCGTGGGAGACGGATTTATCTATTCTCAGACTTTTACTCGTGTGATACAGATTTGTTTATTAAAGTCTTCGACTTTGGGTCGTAGCAACTCTTAGTTGTGGGTGATATCAGCTAAGGGAATCAAGTATGTAGCATCCTGCTAGGATCAGAGGCGTAGGAGCATAACTGTACCTTGAATAAGTGTGAGATTGGTTGGGGTTCAACTACAAATCCAGACCGAGTTAATTTGGAGTAGGCTAGTGTCTCGTAGCGGCTTAATACGGTGTGTGTTCAATCTGGACTAGGTCCCGGGTTTTTCTCGCATTTGCGGTTTCCTCGTTAACAAAATTACTGGTGTCTGTGTTATTTCTATTTCCGCATTATATTTGTTTATATAATTGAAATATCACAGGTTGTGCGTTGTTCAATCAATTAGAATATCCAACCTTTTGGTTGTTGATTTAAATTGATTGAGACTTGGATATTGGTCTTTGGTACCATCCAAGTTATCTCTCTAGTATTTGATAAAGACTCGCATATTTCTATTTGCTTGAGTATATATCAAATCGAGAGATTGAGATATAAACTCTTTGATATACTTTTTGCCTAGATTGAGTCTGACTGTCTAGTTGATTCTCTAGAAAGTATATTGGAGTTTGTCCATACAGATTTCTAAGCGAAATATTGGGTGTGGTTGTTGTACCCCCGCTTTTTCAGCTCTTATCTGCTAAGTTTTTCTTACAAAATTTCCTACTCATTTTTCTTCAAAAAATTTGCTTATTTTTAGATGTGGTTAACAAAAAATCGTCAAGTCTCAAGATACTTGAAAAAGAAGAAATCGGCAGATGCAGCTATACCTTATCCAACACTGAAGATAAGTAGAGTTAGAATTTTAGTCATGGGTTCACAAATCCCATAGTTGTGGCTAACACAGATATGGTTGCAAATCATATATCTAGTCATCAAAAACAAGATCACTTCACAAATCGAGATGTTCATGGTTGGTCAAAAATTGTTGTTGTATATAGCTACCTACCTCCCCCGATTGTAAAAATAGTCGACGATTTCCCTAACAAATGCATAACAACTATTGTGTTCTAGTACTAATAAACATTAGTGGCGTCTTAGACATATGTTTCTGTTAGGGCATTTCTCGGTTGAACCCGCTTAGCGTTGGTATGTCAAATTTGGTTGTCATATTTTAATATCAAAATTCAAGTAGAGTCACTTGATTAAATGTACTAGGGACCAACTTCGTTTAGGTTAGACTATAAAGTCTAAGAATGTTGAGACATACAAGTATTACTCTGAATACCTGAAGATGTATTGACTACAACGAAGACATCATCCCTCCACTTGAGGTATTGTGATATTGACTTGACTTGTTTCCATTCCTATCGTTGCTTTCAAGTCGTTTAAGATTGAAAACATAAACATGCGAGGTTATATTTAATACTCTATTATTAGACTATATCATTCTAGTATGATCAAAGTGTCAAGGATGAATATTTGATTTCGAAGTATAATGTTTATCTTTTGAACTTCGTAAATGACATCGACATAATCTATGTAACTCGTTACTTGATTTTGTATTCGATATAGGTGTGATTTCATCTTCGGAAACTATGTTTGATTATATATGTTTAAAGGAAGTACATATACGAAACTTTTTCGTAATTGAAAGGAAATCAATAGGCATTCTGGTCCGGTTTTCATTGAAGAATCTATTGGATGGCCGATTCGAAACCTGGGTAATAAATTTAGTAGAACCGATCTTGACTTATGTTGAGAACCTTGGTAGAACCGATCCTTACCTATTTTGGGATACATGGTAGAACCGATCCTAGCTATTGTTGGGAGTCATGGTAGAACCGATCCTTACCTATATTGGAAGTCTTGGTAGAAGCGATCTTAGCTATTCTTGGGAGTCATGGTAGAACCGATCCCTACTATATTTGGAAACTTGGTAGAACCGATCTTAACCTATGTTAGGAGTCATGGTAGAACCGGTTCCAAGAGCAAAACAGATCTTTTATATTCACATATTACTTTACAGTTTTGTGTGATTTTGAAATTAGGGTTTGCTAATTAAGAAAGTTCCAGATGTCGACATAATTTGGACATGAATACAAATCTTATCTTTTATTGTCCAAAGATATTCCTTCATACTCAAGGTGATCCCAACCGAAATATTGAGAATCTTTTATTAAGAATTTTTTATTATATGCTTTTGATTTTCCAGCAAATCAAAACATAAATCTTGGAAATTTGTATTAGTTAAGTGCTAAACTAATATTAAGTATTTCCTAATGAGAGATTTCGGAATTACAGGTTGGATATTAGTTGGAAATAGGAAAACCAAAATTAGGTACTTATTGCATATCTTGAGAATATTTTCGGTTTTGGAATTTCCTTGCAACCTTGGTCTATAAATATTTGAGTTTGAATTTATTGCAAACTATCCAAAGATCCAGGAAAACTTTACTTGTGTTTTTTCTGGTGGAGCCGTCTATCCGGAGAGGAAAGTACCATAATTAGGCGAAATCTCGTATTACAGCTCGTTTAAAGACTTATGTGGGATCAAGAAGCTCTAAGAGTGCCGTTGGTGGGAAACTAGATAATCATTGTTATTTTAGTTTTAGATTATTGATTTGATTGACTAACGGTTGTTGAAACTTTGATTGCACCAAGTTTGATTATTCTTGAGAGCATTCTCTTATGACATAATGGTTACTCAAACTAGATCAAAATATCGACGGGATCTTTAGAACTGTTTTTATATCCAAATACATCTTGTGATAATCCATTGTTAATAGACTCCTTTCTGTGCGTGATTGATCATAAGAAGATTCAAGTTTGTGTTTTGCAGGTTATTTAGGAAGGCAATTGAAGATTTGAAGACAAGAAGATTTTTTCTTATTTGTTTTTGTATCTCGTGATTTGTGCACACAACTTGATCGGCTGGGATCCGACTTAGATTATATTTTTCTAATCATAAAGTTGTTTAGATCGGCAACCATCATTTGGTGTGAATCTGAATCTAAGTTACCGATTAAGATTGATATTACTCGACAAAGGAGTTTATTAGATTAAACGGAAGAGCCTTTATTATAACTCAACATATCTTTTTCTTAAAAGATTAT
This sequence comes from Papaver armeniacum, assembly GCA_023531295.1. Classification (NCBI taxonomy): domain Eukaryota; kingdom Viridiplantae; phylum Streptophyta; class Magnoliopsida; order Ranunculales; family Papaveraceae; genus Papaver; species Papaver armeniacum. Next base: position 253,286 of record JAJJWW010002308.1, on the reverse strand, counting down.
TGGATTAGATACCAAACAACTTTGTTCCTTTACTATTTGGAAGACGGTCAAAACAAGTTGAGTGCTTAAGACTTTACATCGGTAAAGAAACTCAAGATTGATTTTCTTTCTTGGGATTCATATGCGTATCCGGTGGGTCGTAGATGCAGGGATACTGAAGGAACTATATAACCAGAGGTAGTTTACTAGGTCCCGGAGTTTTTCTGCATTTGCGATTTTCTTGTTAACAAAATCTTGTATGTGTTATTTACTTTTATTTTCCGCAATTATAATTGTTTATTAAAATTGAAAGTAAATACACTTGTACATTAATCCTAATCATTTGACTTTGATCCTATATGTTAGAGCATTGCTCGGTCGAACTCACAAAAATTGTTATCTCAAGCTTGTTGTCAAATTTAGTTGATCAAAACTATATATTGATTTCTAGTCTACATTCAGTCAAGTCTCGAACAGTATTTTAAGAACCGGATCAGATGCCAAACCAACAAAATTATTGGGTCTGGGTCAACCGGTTTAACCAGTGGTTTACTAGGTCACAACATATATAAGAAAAAATTTAGCAAACTGTAGGACATGGTCCATGTTTCGGTATCTTCTACAATATTATCTCCTTCAACTTCCCATGTCCCCTTATCGTATGTGGTTTTGGTTCCCCTATTCTTACTTCATATTCCAAAAATAAAACAAGTAATGTTAATTATTATTTTTTAATTTTACTTATCCACTGTTGGTCCTTTCGTTTTCATTCTTCTTCTTATTCTGTTTTATGCTTTACACCCCCTCCATTGTCCAAACCCACTCACTCTTACACGTAATCCCCAACCATTTGTCAAATCATACCCTTACTTATTCTTACCCGATTGATTGAGAAATGGAAGATAAAAGAAGAGGAAATCCGATTTTTAGGGTTAAGTTATTTATTTCAATCAAAAATGATAAATTAGGGTTCATGAATAAATACATTTGAGATCAATTGTCGACGATGTTGATTAGAGGTTTTATATATTTATTTCGTTAATCTGGTGGTTCATCGTTGATTGATTCTGTTTGAGTAATCTTAATGGAACGAAGGAAATTAATGAATACAGATTCAATGTTTAGAATTTTATCATGCACAAACTATTCTTCGTTTTTTTTTTTTTTTAAATAAATCTGGGTTAAACCAGTTTTACACCGGATTGGGTCTCATCTCATGGGTTACTGGTCTAAACGTCCGGTTCACCAGGGTCGCTGGTTTTTTAACATGTTAGACCGGTCTTTTCCTACCGTATCACCTTTTCCTTCTTTGGTTCAACCAACCCATCCCTGTTCTTAAAACACTGGTATCGAATTAGGATAGAAGTGTGTAGTCAAATACCACACATCACTGTGTTCTACCGTTTGAAGGCGAAGGTCAATCGAAGCTTTTGGAGAATTTCATCAACAAAAGGTAAGTGAAGACTGAACCACCTATTACTCAAGTTTTCACATTTCTATCAATGAGACACGGTCGCAGGACATTACATGCATAATAGAAATTTCGAGTCAAGTTTATCTTGTTAATCATTCTCGAAATATGTTGACTAAGCTTAAAAATATTTGTTCATACTTGATGAATTTGATTAAGAACAATTTATTATTTATGACCTAAATTATGATTCAAGATTTATTCATTTGAAAATAGCCTGGAAGAGTGATATATGTCATTGATGTTATTCAAGAATATTTCAAATTGATCATTAGAGAGATATGGAACTATTGTAAATCCGGATACAGGATAATATGCATACCAGCTTACATACTGGCAAAACTGTTATAGGTCCGGAGCCATAGTACATGTACCCAGTACACGTACCGGCGTAGATATAGTTCGGCAACGACTTTCGGGTACACATACCCAGTATGAAAACCCAAAAAGTTCTGTGACTCATGAACTTGGGATGGTACACATACCCGGTATACAAACCAGAAAAGTTCTGTGACTCGTGAACTTATCTTGGTACACATGCCCAGTATGCAATCCGAAAAAGTTATGTAAACTCCTGAACTATTTTTGTTTTAAGGGTATCCAAAACCGGTACACGTAACACGACAAAATAATTCACGAACCGGATGTAGGTACATGTACTTACCTTGTCAAATATTTTCAGATGCATCTGAATTATTTTTATGAGATTGTTAGAGCACTGCTCGGTCAAACTCGCAAGCGTTTCTATCTCAAGCTTGTTGTCAAGTTTAGTTGCCAAAACTATAAGTCTTGATTTTTAGTCTACTTATAGCTAAGTCTCGGATTAGGATAGAAAGTGTACTTGAGCATTAGACTTCAAGGCATTCATCGATTAAAGACGAAGAACTACTAAGGGGAGCTTATGGAACTTCATCAACAAAAGGTATGTGGAGACTTGAACTCATCTATCACTCAAAAGTCTATCTACTCTAACTCATATTTGAGACAAAAGTCGTATAGCTATATAGACTTCAATTATACACATTTGATATTTCGAGCTAAGTTTAACTCACTTACATATTTCTCGAAATATGTGTAGGTAAGCTTTTGCTATAACCAAGTTCATCTTATTTTTTTGACGAAAGTCAAAAGATGATCATGTGAAAATCGCCTTGTAACATCTTACATGATTTGAGTGAGACAGTCATTTGATGTAGACTCGGAATGTTTCGTATTGATCATTCGATCACTTGAAAATTGCTTTGAAGCTAATAGTTTGTGTGAGACAGCTATTGTCGTCTTCTAAGAATGTTTCAATGATTGAAATGGGAGTTTAGAACACTTAACCATAATTGGATTATAAGCACAGTATGTGTACTTGCATATGTGTTGATCCAAGACCGGAATGTAGTATGCATACTAACGAGGTCAGGTAAAGTCTGGGAGCTAGAGTATGCATACCTGTACGCGTACTGGCGAAGTCAGTTTAAGTCCGGGTACTATAGTGTACGTACATGTATGCGTACTGGATTCAACTGAAGCTTGGAAGTGTACGATAGTATGCGTACACGTTTGCATACCGGCGAACACAGTCCAAGTCCGACTACTTAGGTATGCGTATCCGTTTGCATACTTGAGTGGGTTATGTTCTAAAATCGGTTTGTTCATGAACTAATACAATTATATAATAAGGAATGAAATCTTTTGCAAACCGTGGCTATTATGTTCATGAATTGATTCGAGTGAATCAAATCGATTTTGCTTCAATTGTGTCTTGTATACTTCTATGAGAATGTAAAAAATTGAACAATTCTAGAACTAGTTTCATTTGAGTCATTCGAACTAGTTATGGTTAAGATGAATACGGTTGATATGAAATTGTTCATATGGCTAACTTCGCTTAACTATTATTAAGACAACAAAGGTGTACACGTTTAGGTACGATTACTCATATCTAAATGAAGTCACTTTTCGTTTGTGTGTAACAAGCTAAGTTCGATCTAACGGTTGAAAGATATTAGCTTGAGTCTAATCAGGTTTTCATCTAACAATGAATATTGAATGCTTTGTTACCAAGGTAACATTGATTGCAAACCCTGATTTGAAGACTATATAACGGAGAAATGTAGCAACTGGGAAACCTAATCCCTACACCTCATGTGTGATTCTAGTTACGACTAGAGTCGGTTCTCCTATAACCTTAGGTATTTTATAAAACCCAGTAGGTTAACGACTTGAAGACTTCATCGGGATTGTGAATCCAGACCCAACTATTTTCTCTATAGTTGCGTGTTCTGATCTTGATGTTTTCTATCATGCTTGAGTACTTTCTTCTCTAAGATTTGCTCGAGATTTAATCTCCGATAAGCAAGACAAAAAGTAGTCACAAATCGTCTCATCGTTTGTGATTCCACAATATCTTGTTTCGCTACCATACGATTAAGATTATTGTGAGGTGATTGATATTTTTAGGCTGTTCTTCTAGAATATAAGTCCTAGATATCAATTGGTTCCTCGTTCACCTTGATTTATCAAACGCCGGAACAAAACCCATAGGTATATCTGTGGGATACAGATTTATCTATTCAATAGACTTTTCTATGTGAAACAAATTGGTTTATCAAGTCTTCGACTTTGGGTCTTAGCAACTCTTAGTTGTGGGTGAGATCATCTAAGGGAATCAAGTGCGCAGAATCTGGCGTGGTTCTAGAGGCGTAAGGAACGCAACTATACCTTGATTAGTGTGAGATTGGTTAGGGATCAACTACATTCCAGTCCGAAGTTAACTTGGAGTAGGCCAGTGTCTATAGCGGCTTAATACAGTGTGGTGTTCAAATCTGGACTAGGTCCCGGGGTTTTTCTGTATTTGCGGTTTCCTCGTTAACAAAACTTCTGGTGTCTGTATTATTTCTTTTCCGCATTATATTTGTTTATATAATTGAAATATCACAGGTTGTGCGTAAGTTCAATCAATTGTGAATACAACCTTTGGTTGTTGATTAAATTGATTGACACTTGGATACTGGTTTTTGATACCTTCCAAGTTATTTCTTATATTCAATCGGGCTCGCAAATTCCTATTTGTTTGATTGCAGATTAAATTGAGAAATAGAGATATAACTCTTGGATATATTTTTCTTAAGATTGAGTCTGACTGTCTAGTTGATTCTCTAGAAAGTATATTGGAGTTAGTCCATACAGATTGTTAAACGAAATATTGGGTGTGGTTGTTAGACCCCCGCTTTTTCAGAGATAATTGGCATTTGGACAACTTTCTAAAAACACTATCTAGACATATTTGATCACATTAAAACCTATGGTCGTGACTCAAGATTAAAGTCTTAAAATGTTATATGAAAATGGTTAAGCTTATAGTTCGTCTGGCTAGTTTCGGCTAACCCTTCATGAAAAAGTCGTTGTACACAGTTCAATTATGGTTCACCCTAACCACAGTGTATATTCTGTTATGTTAATCTCAATTAAAGTTTTTCATCTAATGGTGATTATTGATTTCTTGATTCCAAAGCTACCTTAACTTAAATATAAAGCAACCTTGACCTTGAAAGTCTATATAAGTGAAAAGACGAGGGTACCCAAATACACCACAATCTTTTATTTTGATCACAACCTATACAATACCCACTGTGTATAAACCTCTTGGAGCAACAATCACTCAAGGAATATTTCAACACAGTGTCCACCTGATATAGGGTTAGTCCGAACTGGCCTAACTCGTGAACTAAATATCAAAGTCAAGTGGAGAAATCCAATACACTTTGTGTGATTATCTATGGATATGAAATCGAGACCAATAGGATCAATATCAAGTGCCCTGTTAATGTACAAGTGCAATTTACTTTAATTATAATAAAATAATTATAATGCGGAAATATAAAGTAAATGACACATCAAGATTTTGTTAACGAGGAAACCGCAAATGCATAAAAACCCCGGGACCTAGTCCAGAATTGAATACTCTCAGAATTAAGCCGCTATACAAAATCTAACAAACTTCATATAGTTGAGACCAAGCAACTAAACCTATAGTTCACCTAGTTTCTTCAGTATCCTTGCGCTTCCGACATTCAATAAGTGCACGCATTAGAACAATTCCTTTGGATCGTATTCCAAACAGTAAAGGAACAACAAATCTGTTTGGTAACAACTCTCTTGATTCTTTCAGATGAAGATATCTCAAGTCATAAGCAAAGGCTCTTCTGTTTAACCAATAAACTCCTTTGCCTGGTTAGATAAATCTATCCAACAACTACCGAAGTAGCAGAGTTTAGATTTGCAATCAATCAATATAGAATCAAACAAAAAACTATAAGTTGATGCCGATCTTACACTACTAATCAGTCGAATAAATCCGATTCTAGTTGCATCCCAGCCGATCAAGGTTTGTGCACACCCAAAGAAATAGAAACCAAATCAGAAATCTTTTTTGTCTTCAAATCTTCTTTAATATTCAATGAACACCTGCACAACACCACTTGAATCTCTTGTGATCAGTCCCACACTGAACGGAGTCTGTTAACAATGGATTATCACAAGATGTCTTTAGATCTACAAACAGTTATAAAGATCCATCGACACTTCGATCTAGTTTGAGTGAATCTTATATCAGAAGCGAAGATTCTTAAGAATAAACAAACTAGGTGCAATCAAAGTTCAACAACCGTTAGTCAATCAAATCAATCGAAAACTAAAATAAACTGCAATTATCCAGTTTCCCACCAACGGTACTCGTAGATCGCTTCTTGATCCCACAGTCTTTAAACGAGCGGTCGTAAGAGATTTCGCCTAATTAGGGTACTTTCCTCTCCGAATGGACGGCTCCACTAGAAACAACAAAAAGATGAAGTTTGCTGATGTGAATCAATAATGTTGTAGTATAAAGGTTCGTTGAGACTTGTGAAGGCTGTGCTTTTAAATTTAAATTTTAAGACTAAGCAAATTAAAACCGACTATATTAGAGAGACCGGGGTTCAGGATTTCACCATTCACCAAAATTCATGTGATTTAATGTTAATGTTTATCATGCAATTCTAGACAATATAACTCCAATCAAAAGAAATTGTGATTCTTATCATTGCCTAAATTAGATTTTCAAACCATCAATTGTTAATCGCAAGCATGAAGTATCAAAAGCCTTAAACTAAGCATACTTCATCAAGAGAAAACACAACTAATTAATAAAAATCATTTACTCAATTTTCATTCGGTGCAAATAATCATAAAAGAATTGCATAAGTAAATTCAAATAATTTTTACCACATAACTTTTGGAAGAATGGCTTCCTCCATCACCCCGGAGAATTGGTTTAACTCTTCATCATGTTGGAAACGCGCTCAAAAGTTGATTTCATTGCTCAAAAAGGTGTTTACAAATGATGAAAAGGAGAAAATGATGAAAATCGGGTGTTTACAACGTTTATAACTATTGCAAACACTGTTACAGAGAACAATAAAGATAAACTGCCGCTGTTGCTTTTAAGACTGTCTTCCGTATTACGACCCACGGCTGTGAGTCGTTGTCACTGTTGAAGAACGACGGTCTTTGGCTGTCTGTTCTTCGTGTTCTTCATCTCATGCAGCAGCAGAAAGATATTCTGCAACTTGATTCTCTCAACTCTATGGTGTTCTGCAACTCTCCCTAATCCCTCCCAAACTCTCCATCATTCCTGTGATGCTCTAAACTCGATTAAATACCCACAGCTTCTCCAAAAATTCTCGAGTAAATGCAAATAATTCTCTTCTTTACTCAAGAATAATATCTTACCATATTATGGGAATTATTCCATTTGAATCTCCTTCACGCGTCAATACCAGTCCAACTCCATCTGAGCACGTTTTTGCACAACCCAGATAGTACTAAACATTCTCAGAACACACGCCAAAACTCAGTGAACACTGGAAACCCGTGAGTATATCTTCTTCTCTGTGTTAACCCAAATCCACGTATTCAACCCAGCTTCTTCGAATATGAAGGACTTACCAGCCCTGTTTGAGTTCAACAGGCCCAAACCAAGCAAATTCAGTGATTGAGTCTCGCTCAAACTCCTCAGAATTGCAAACGGAGCTTTCCGTTTGAGGATAAACCCGAGATTCTGATTTTCTTCAACTCCACCATTATAGCCAATTCTGGTCGAAACCATTGATCATACAATGCCTGTTAGGCTTAATCAAGTCTTCCCATACAGTTCTAGCCATTGAGTCTCTCTATATCACCCCTAAAAATCGATTCAAACATCTGCCTCTGTTTGTCACATTTTCCCGCCAAAACTGTTTTTTTTGAAATGAAGAAGAAAGGTGCCCCTTAACCAGCTGTGGGGTGTGAATAGCAATGGGTTGCCCCTTAGCAATTGGGTTACTCCTTATCCAAAGTGGGAGTCCGAATAGCAAATGTCCTCCGGGGGTGTTCCGAGCAACTTTTCGAGCCGATTTTTCCAAAAATGTTTATTGCCCAAAAATACCTACAAACACATAAAGCACCAAAATTAATACAAAATCGAGTGCCAACAATATATAGTATTGAGATCAAATTAGACACAAAAATGTGTCTATCATTTGCATGGCTCTTAGGATAGTTTGCTCGAAATGCAAACTTGGGTATTTATATACCAAGGATGTTTGGATACCAAGGAATTTCCAAAACCGAATTATTCTTAAGATATGCAATAAATGTCCAAATCGGTTTTCATAATTCCTAGAAATGCTTTGTCCAATGTTTCCGAAATCTCACTAGAAAATCTCCAATTATTAAATGCACATTACCAATTTTTATTTTCCAGAGATACGCATTTAATTGCTGGTAATTAAAAGCATATAAAATTAATAACCTTAATTAAAAGATTCTTAATTTATTTCGGTCCGGGATCTCCTTGAGTTATTAAGGAATATCTTTGAACAATGAAAGATAAGAGTTACTGAACATGTTCAAAGTATGTCGACATCTTTTTCTTTGTAAATCCTTTTTCATATTTACAATCTTGGAATCAATTATACTATACTTCCAAAAAAAATTAGAATTGGTTCATTTGTATTCCAAGAACAACTATGTGATTGATCAAATATCAAATCACTAATCATGAGTTTACGGTTCTACCAAACACAAGGATAGGTTCTACCTTAATATGGTTATTGGGACCGGCTACATTAGTTACCAGGATCGTTTACATCAATTACCAGGACCGGTTACCATATTCTCATGGTATTACTTGCGATCGGTTACACAAGTCACCAAGATCGGTTACACCAATTACTAGGACCAGTTACACCAATTACAAGGATCGATTACACAACTCTTTTGTGATCGGTCATACCAATTACTAGGATCGGTTACACCAATTACAAATATCGATCATACAATCTTAGGTAATTACTTAGGATCGGTTACACTAATAAAAGTCATACCAATACATAATTCAGGCACTGTGACTAGTTTTACCAAGATACATAAAAAGTTATGATCGGTTATACTAACTCACACATATTGGTAATCCAAAGATATGCAATGAATAACAATACCAATAAGCCTAGCGATTTCCCTTTCGATTCATAAAACAAGTTCATGAATGTACTTCCTTTAAACAATTGTAAACATTGTTTCCTAGGATGAAATCTTCACCTTTACCCATACACATAATCAAAATAGCATTCATACGAATATGTCGATGTCTTATATACGAAGTTCAAAAGATAAGCGTTATACTTTGTATTCTAATTCCTTAACACTATGATCATGTGATCATGTCTCACTACTAGAGTATAATCATTCACAACCTCGCAGTTATGTTTTCAATATAGCACGACTTGAAAAATGCGTTGGGAATGAAACAGTTCAAGTCAAAATATTACTAACCTCAAGAAGAAGGATGATGTCATCGTTGTAGCTTGTTACTTCTTCACATTATTCAAGTCTTCGAGTAATATGTATGTCTCATAATCCTAATCTTTCTAGTCTAACCTATACGAAGTTGTCTCTAGTTACGTAATCAAGCGACTCTTTAATTTGAGTTTTGATTCACTAAAATATGACAACCAAACTTGACATACCAATGCTTGGTGGGTTCAACCAAGCTATGCCCTAACAATAAGGAAAACCTCAAACAACTGGGATCTTTGAATCCCCGACACAATTCTTGTGTCTCCTGGTTGTAAACTAGAGTCGTCCTCTCCATTAAACCTTTTTAGTTTTAGCGACTAAAAAGAATTCACCTAGGGATTCGTGAAGCCAGGTCCAACTATCTTTATCTTGATAGTTCGTGTATCATAATCTTGCTACTGTTTGTTGAGTCATTAGCTCCAACTGGCGATATAGAGAGAAATCGCAAAGTTCTTTGTCTCAGACTTTGTGATTCCATAGGTATAATCCTCAAGAACAATTGTTTGTTAAAATTGGAGTAGGAATTACTTGTGAGGTGAATAATAATCTAGGTTGCTCTTCGGGAGTCGTAAGTACTGAATTTTGAGGTTTGCTAGACTTTGAATATTGCAATCGATTTCCTATCTCACCTTGATCTTTGATCAAAACGGAAATCACATATAGGCTTATCTGTGGGAGGCAGATTGGTTTAAAGTCTTCAATTGAGTTGAATCAACTCTTAGGCTGTAAAGGCCGTCAGATAAGAGAATCAATTGCGCGGAGTCTTGCAAGATTCAAGTGGCGTAAGGAGCGCGACTGTAATTGAATCGTTGTAGAACGGTAAATTCGGTCTCAATTACATTCCAGTCCGAATTTTTGATAATAGGCTAGTGTCTGTAGAGGCGTAATAAAGCTTGGTGTCCAAATATGGACAAGGTCCCCAGGTTTTCTGTAATTGTGATTTCCTCGTTAACAAAATTTCTGGTGTCTGTGTTGTTTTTTTTTCCGCATGGTATTATTTATCTTTAAAATTGAAATATCATAGGTTATACGTTCAAAGTAGATATATCCATCCTTTTTTGTTGGATACGACTTGATTGATCTTGGATATTGATCTTTGGAATCGTCCAATAACTCTCACGATATAATCAGGTTTTGATCTGAGTACATATTGATTGTGAGAGTAAGATATATAAACTCCCGTTATAATTCCTGATTGAGATTCATTAAGTTGTAACTCTCGGAATTGCAATTGAGTTTAGTCCATACAGGTTGCCTAAGAAAAAGTTGGTGGTATATTTGATACCCCTCATTTTCAACGGGTTTTGATTCAAATAAGTTAAAAATCAAGATGAAGTTAATATTTTTCGTAAGTGTAGATGGTGAAATTTGGATAAGGGGCAAAAGTGGCATTTCAACCCTATACGCAGAATTCAACTCCCACGGGAGAGAATAAGCCCTTGGCCCTCAAGGAATCCTTAGCCACGATTTCTAGTATACGTCCCCGCGAGACATTGTTGGTCATGATGTTGTGATTCCTAGCGCATATCCTCGACGAGATACTACTGGTCACGTAGGTTATGTAGAGCGTAAAACGTCCCCAACAGACTTATGAACCTAAACAACCACAATTCCAGCATGTCTTCGCGAGACGCAGCTGATTGTGATGCCATGATTCCTAGTATACATCCTCAACGAGATGTTGCTGGTCATGTAGGCTCTGTAAATGCGTAAATACGTCCCCGACGGACTTATGACCCAGAGCGGATATATACATATCTCCTGTAAGCACGACTCACCCTATTTGAGATCAATGACTGATTCCTAGTACATCATCGCGAGATACACTGGTTATGTCTGCTCTAGGATCTGATTCGACTTACTAAGGTTTCGGATAACTCCTAGGACATCCCCGCGAGATACGCTGGTTATTATACCTCTTAGCCCTTTCGACAGACTCCTAGAACATCCTTTCGAGATACACTGGTCTTGTTGGCTCATCATATGGACACACAATTGATTCCTAGCACATCTCTGCAAGATACGCTGGTCAAAGACAAGTGAGCCAAAGTCTCGCAGAGACATTAATCGGGAGTACAAAGCCCTTTTTCTCTCTCCCGGCCGAGTCCCAGTGACCACTGGTAGGCCTTGGAATGGGGTTATTTTAGCCTACGAATTATACCGTAAGTGCACGGTGTCTTCAATGTAAAACAGGTCACAAGTATGGGTCGAACCACAGAGACTTGTGGTGCTATGTATTGATCTAAGGCTTCCTAACTGAATTCTAAGAAGTGTGTAACATAAATTGAGGTTTTGTTGATGCGACTAGATTGAGTGTATGAGTCTAAATTAAGGCAAGGAAATGATTGTAAATAATTGGGAAGCACCAGGTGGTGAATCCACCACTTGACTTTATGCTAAGGCAATTCCTAATCAAGTTATAATCTTGGTTCATTCCAGGGAAGAACACCATGATAATGTTTTGACTAATCTCACACACTCCCCCCTAGTATAGAGTGTCTTCTTACAAGACACTCTATCACAGTTCATGTGCTCAAACAACTAAGTCATTCTAAAACAATGAAGCATAACAAGATTGATAAAAAGAAGATGAATTACTTAACATATTATCAGGGGTTTCAACAACACCCTGGTTAAGAACTTAAAACATAATCAAGGCAATTAAAACTACAAATTAAAACAAAGTTGGTGCTTTGGCTAGCCCAGGCATGAGTTTCTAACACACACAACTCCATCTTATTTATACATGAAAACATTCAAACCCTAATTCTCAAAACAGCAATTAAAGTCATACCCTCTCGCCCATACTGCTTGAATCGTACTCCTCTCTTGTCTATTCGTCTCTGCAACTCCATGCATGGTTGTTGAGAAACCCTAGCTTTAGTTATCTCTAGCCTAGCTTCTAGTGGGAGAAGCTGTGATAGAGATGACTCAAGAAAGGGTGGTTGAGCGGCTCTGATGATGTTGGTGTCAGGGGAAAGGAGATGGTGGTGAGGTGGTAGCTCTGCAACAAGTATGGGAAGAGAAGAAGAGGGATGGGTTCTGCAGAGCTAGGGAAGAAGAAAGAGAAGATGGAGGAGAAAATGTGGTTAGGTCGAATGGGTATAGGGTTAGGCGGATTTGCTGTGGAGCGGGCGCATCGATGTTTGATGGGGAAGCTGCAGCGAGCGTTGGATTTCGCTGAGGAAGATCTAAACGGCTCTGGGTGACTCGGAGTGATCTGGTGTTGAGCGGGAGCAGCAAAGTGTGATGTGCATGAAGGAGCGATCGTTGGATGTAGCTGAGGGAGATCTCAACGGCTCAGAAATGATGGGCTTGGATCCGGGTCATGGGTCGGAGATGGATAGCTCGAGCCCATGTCTTGTAGATGAGTTTCTACTTGTTGGGTTGCAACTGTTGCGCGCGCGGGCTTTGGCTTTCTGCTCCATAGACGCTTGACTCCAATTCTTTGCTCCTTTGGCTCCTCAGATTCTCCGAGCTTTATTTATTACCTAAAAACACAAAATTAATTAATACAAATATTTATTCTTGAAAACAAGGAAAACACAGAATATGGGATAATATCTGATTTATGAACACAAAAGATGAGTTAAATGCCAATAAATAGATGTATAAATATGCAATATTTGGCACTCATCAACCACTGAGAGATTCAGATCTGTTAAGAAAATCTGCGGAGAGATTTTGATCTGTCTGCAAAATCTCTGAGAGATTCAAATTTCTCTGCAAAATCACGGAGATATTTTGAGCTGTCCGCAAAATCTCGGAGAGATTCAAATCTCTCTGCAAAATCATGGAGAGATTTTGAGCCGTCCGCAAAATCTCGGAGAGATTCAAATCTCTCTGCAAAATTACGAAGAGATTTTGAGCCGTCCGCAAAATATCGGAGAGATTCAAATCTCTCTGTAAAATCACTGAGAGATTCAAATATGTATGCAAAATCACTTAGAGATTTTGAGCCGTCTGTAAAATCTCGGAGAGATTCAAATCTCTCTGCAAAATTACGAAGAGATTTTGTTCCATCTGCAAAATCTCGGAGATATTCAAATCTCTTCGCAAAATCTCGGAGAGATTCGGATCTCTTCATAAAATCGGAGAGATTCAAATTTCTCCTCAAAATCTCAGACAGATTTACATGATAGGCACACCCCTTACCTAGTGCTCAAGCCTATTTCTAAGCCTCTCAAATACACTCACGGCTAGTAAATTGAGCTTGAACTATACATGGCTATTCAAAAACGTGGATAAGCTCTTTTGAGCTACGCGTGCTCAACAAAGGGACCCACAAACAATAATACGGTCTTCACATGACATATGTGGCCGGCCATGGAAAGAGGGATATCAGCCTCAGCTCCTCTCACAATCTGCACACGAATCACATACCCTTTCACGTGACTCATCCAAGTCATTCTCACAAATCAGAGAATATCTCTCTATCTTGGCCAACTCGGCTAAAGAGAATATTTCTCTGAACACATCATCACAAAGGCTGACTCAGCTTCACACAAATGGGGGGATATCAATTAAGGTTTTGGTCTGGAAGTGTACGGCACGTGTGAGGAATACTCGGCTTATTTCTCACCGCAGAAGAGAGTAAAGGCGGTGGAATAATGAGATAAACTCAACCTAGTTTATCCCTATTCCTGAAGAGAAGGGGGAATTTCTCCGCACGGCACGGAAAGAAATTCTTATCTTCATCGACCTGAGATTAGAGAATTTAGCTATAAATAGGTCCTCTATTTTTCCAAGCTACGATCATCTTTCTGATAACCTCTCAGAGTAATTCTTCTTCAAACCCTAAAATTCCCTGATATCTGTCTTCATCTGCTTCCCTCCCTAAGACCAGCCCTAAATCTCTTCCATGTGACTGAAGCAGCCTTTGAACGGCCACTGTGCATGGTTTAGGCGAAGACTGTTCGTGCTCAACCTCCGGTAACTCACTTTAAGAATACTTAGAATCCCACTTCTAACCTCTCTCAGATTTTAGGTAACTACATTTTGGCGACCACAGTGGGAGGTTGCTCACTCAGTTACAGATATCAATCTTGGTGTCTTAGGAAGGAAGACGATTCTACCAATCCAAACATAAAAACGTTCCATTGATTCAGTTTCTCTAAATAAATTACAGGTTTAGCCGAGAGAGTTATCCCTACCAGCAATTTCTCTCTCTTTTGATTTTGACCTTAGTGAATAGGTTAGTGCGTCCCGAATCACATGGATCTCTTCCTGCATAACAAAACTCCCTAGTAACCTATTTTCATAAAAATCTACTGTTATTCCTTCAAAACGTTGGATACAGACCAAGGAGAACTACCATAGACTCTACAAAATCTTGTAAAATCTCAAATCGACATCCAGACTTATCTGAAAACGCCTTTAGAGTTACCAGTAGGAATAGATGCGACAAATCTATGTCGAGTACACGTTTCCTAAAGAAGGATTAATAAAACTGCTGAGAATAGCACTGATGGGATCTTGCCTGCAATCGACCTCACCAGAGAAGATAAAGCTCATTACGAACGCGAAAGAGCAAAGGAGCAATCATCCGTCCGAACTTATCACTCTCAAGGACCTCAAGGATCAGATGACACTCTAAACTTGGAGATTCTGACGAATATTTTCTCAAAAATTCGTTTAGGTGAAAGGCCCTCAACCTGATCACAGGGGACTCGGGAAGTTTACTTCACTTTACTATTTTACTTATAACTCTTTCATTTTGTATCAGATTGACCTAGTTATTTTGCTGTCGGATTTGTCTTTTCGTGGTTTACAGGATAAACTTAGCGAAAACTTGGAAAGGTTACAAAAAATTCGTGACGTAGGCAAAAGCTTTGCAGAGCCACATAAGGTCATAAATCGTCAACCTAGATGCATCTTGTCGTTTTCGTGTTTCAGAGGATCATGACCAGAACAAGACAAAATATAAGAAGATACTAGCTTCCAAGACATTGTTCGGCCAAAGATCAAACTTATCTGAAGATTCAAAGCCGCCGGTCGATATGCTATCTCAACACCCGTCCCGTCAGAAAGAAAATGAGTCCTACCGATTGTACGACTAAGTCTCGATGAGACTCCATCTCGGCTACACCAAAGATTATCCAAGTATCATTTTCCGATGGGACCTCAGGTCACCCAAGAAGGGGAAGGAGAATTTATTCGCACCTGAACCTACAAATTGAAAAGAAATCCAAAGTGAGGACAAGATAAAATTTCATTACTCGACATAAAACTACAACCAACTATTGTCACTAAAGTAATACAAGAGAAGGATCCGAGACCATAGCTTCAGGATACACGTTACTCATTCAAACGCATACTAGCAGTTCCCTCGGTCAAAGTCTCTTCTATCGAGAAAATTCACTTGACAGGTTATTCCATGAGTCGGGTTCAAACGCGATGAGAGAAGGACAAGATATGACGATTACATACAATTTCCTCATGTCAAAACACGACTCCTCCACTTGAAGAATTACCTAACGGATTCCCAGAGAACTCTCCCATCAATAAAGCAAACAAAAATCGACTGCGCAGTTAGACCTGAGTGTATGCATTACCCTGCTGGTATTAGAAGGCACATACTACTCTCAAGTTCGGTTGATCATCCTCCCAAAATAAGAATAAATCTCAACGGATAATTTTGCTACAACAGTTCACATGAATCACTGTAAAGACACCTAGTAGAGGTGGAACAACAACTTCATCTTGTCCACAAAGACACATGCAGCAGTATCTTGACATGACTCTCCAAAGACGACTCCAGCCCACAGATTATCGCTTGCCCGCCTTGAAGACTCAATCTCGTAAGCTACAAGGGTCTTACTTCATTCTCCAAACGTCCTGAGTCAATGGGAATCCCTAGTATTATATCAAACTGGGGACTAACAGAGAATCGTGCGTCACATACCTGCATGGCCAACAAGAGGTGGCCCAAACATCCAGTTTTCATACAACAGATTTAGAAATGATCAGCGTAGGAGTCTCAAAAGATCGGGACACATCAAGACCATTCAACTCCCCAAACCCACAACACAATATGTTATTACTTCGGATTAGGTGACTAGAGATCGGCCTTTAAAATCGTGAAGGGGACTTGTTTCGATAAATCTCGCATCTCTATATGGTCTCGTCGAATTTTTCTCTGTCAGCATCTATACTCAGCAATTGCAACCATGTCCCGGATCCTGACTGAAGATGAGATGTTTTAGGGTTTTATTCGCGTGCACCATAACTATATCAAGTAGAAGAAGCATTCAAATTATCCCTCAATAATAAAGGCATGCAGGAGCAAACTAGGGTTCACAATCGGTTTGAGGAGAAGTCTATAGTTTCAACTCTACTCATACTTTAGTCACATAACTCTACGAACTGAGACAAATGGGTAGAGAATTCAATAACACGCCCTTGATGAAAAATATCCGTCTATTTATCTCCTACCACGTGTTAAAAGGGAATGATGTTTCGAAATATGGTTCAAGAGATATCATCAAAACACTTGAAGGAATGTATAACTGTTGTAAATCCATATATTTCCGAGTCCAACTTCAAGTGGAATTATCACCTGAAAACAATCTCCAGATATTAATTTTTCTCTATAATATATGAAAGGCATGTCTTTTCTGTTCGATAGTTGGGGTCAACCACTGAAATCGGACATCAAACGAAGTTTCTACAACCTCTGGAGTGAAGATCGCGCAAGGAAAGACTTCATATTACGAATTTTACTTGGGGTTTTCTCCCTATCGCATATGCAACAGAGCCAACTAGGGTTTGCACAAATTAAGAACTCATGAGAGAATTCTTCCTTTACCAGATGCATACGGAAAAGGTCCAGAAAAGGAAAATATCAACCCTAAAGAACAGAGGCCCCTAAAGAAAATATATTTCTTCATATTCAGCTGCTTCACTTTGGCCTCTCGCATCTCGAGCCGCCTGCTTAGCATGTTCCAGCTCTTCATCTACCATGCTTTATTCCAGATTAAGAAACTCTCTAAAATACGAGGATCTGGACTCAACTCACCCCGACGGATCCTGACAGAATTGAGCCACTCGAAACCACCTCATATTGAAAGCAAAGATTCTCACGGGTTGTCACTAAGTTTCCCATGTTTACATGATCATCAGAAGCAAGACCGTTCGGAGTTATCATTCTCACGATATAATTTGTCGCCCACCTCATCCGCATTCAACCAAGGTCGAACTCGTTCTCACCATGAAGAGTACTCTACAAACAAAGAGAAGATCAGATAAGGCTGCAAAATTCAAACTACATAAGTTAAAATCAAGGGAGCAACAACACATGACTATGGTTTGATTTATATGAAGACCAGTCTTTTCCCCTAAAACCTCCTCATATAGTCCCTTCAAGCTTTGTTACATCCAATCCCTTCAAGCATTATCCTCTCCTAATATCTTCAAGCCTTGTCTTCTCCTAATCCCTTCAAGTATACCCTCATACTTAGAGATCCTACCATTATTTGAATCCTAAGAAAGCTAATCCACGTCCCCAAGGATAATCATAGGTTTCATTCAAACACATATTTCTCAAAGACCCACAAAAAATACTTTTTGTATAACAAAGGGTAAAACGTATAAGCACGCCAAGGGCACTTTTTGTCTCAAGGGGATCAAATTAACGACCTATGACAATATAAGGAAGTTTAATTAGGTCATAACACTCCAAGGGTTAGTTTCTTAAGAGTCTCAATGCATCAAGGGTTCAAACGCAAAAAAGACTCCTTTGGAAAGGAGATATCCGCACATTCCAGCGTGAAGACTCGAAAACTGATGACAATGCATAAGGAATTTCAGGGTTCTTCCTAAGTAAAATATTTTCCCATATGTCTTATCAACAACATATCAAAAGGACGCCTCAAACGGACAAACGAGCTAGGAGAGGTGGTCCCAATACCGAAGTAAGTGTAATCTGAAAAACTCCTGAAATTTTATACGAGATTTCTGAAGTCAAAAGTACATGGATTTGATTAGCCAAACGAGCTCGGAATCGAGTCATTATTTTTGCATTAGAAAGCCTATTCTGTTTTCTTTCAAATTTGGTGTCGTGGACTCAAATCAGAATCCGAATGAAAAGTTTACAACCATTCTCCCTAAGTGTCTCAAATCTGAAGTTTTTTTTGACAAACACCTAAACAAAGTGAATCCTTGACAAATACGACTATTTATATTTATTCAATGGTTAAAGGAATATGAATATATGATCAAGGAGGGATAAATACCAAGACTTACCGAATATAACTCTATGGAGAACGAAGTATGGGTATCTATATCAGCAAACTCAAGATGATAAGTACTTCTGTTAACTTCTATGTCATCAGTTTGAAGATTAGTATCGTTTTAAAAGAAGAACAAGGTTACCATATATGCAAAAGGAAGATGCTATCACTCAGCACGCCATTATTAATAACTCAATTCAAGTACACCAAGCATTAAAAGTTAGCACGCGAATTTCCTTCATAGTGCAATATAAATCCTACTTCAAATAAAAGGATGAATCTCACTTGAACAAGGAAACCAACTTCCAAAAAGAGTCCAAGACGTGTTCTACTTGTTTATATCCTTACCCAAGTAAATCACAATTCATTCCAAAGTTTCTCCACCTCCTTGAACGCAGACTTATCAAGAAAAAAGGCAGAAGTAAACACAGAAGTGCCCATAGTTCGATATTTTGGCTATTTTGAAGAAAATGGGATTTGGCTAAGAGAAGTGATCAAGTTCTTATCCAATCATGGAACCAGACCCACACACACAGTTTTCAAGTTACCTCAGCCTCCAATGCGTCCAACTAGAGTTCAAGACAAGCAAGGAAATGAGTTTTCAGAGAAGGCAAAGGAATTCAACTTAAACGAGGAATTCTATTGTGAATAAAATTCGTGGAACATACCAGACCGATTTCTAAACCTAGTACATGTACAAAATACTTCTCTTTTCAATTTGATTTCAAAAAGGGAAGCATTGAAGCAAAAGGAAAAAGAATTGGAGTTAAAAGAGGAAATTAGAGGAATTTGGATCAAATAAGGAAACTGAGTGTTTTCTTTCTTCTAAAAATTCCTCCAAACCGTGGAAAATTCCTTTTCATGCGTGAGGATGCTCTCCTAGGCTAGTGGGACGTGATTTATTCTCTCGGAATTTTTTTAGCGGGATCAAAGTCGAAGAGAATTAGGGTTTTGACGAAAATAACCCTAATTTCAAGAATTTGGTGAAAAAAAGGGATTTATTCTAAAAGAGAAGGGATCGAGCCTCTCCCATCCTCTTGGACGGTTCTATAAGCCTCTCTCAATCCATTTTAGGTCATTACTCTTCAACAAAAACGAGCTCATAAGGGATTTTGACCAAAATACCCTTAGATTGCAATTTTGAGTATTTTCAAAGAAGAAAGCCTTAATACAGCCAGAGACCGACCAAGCTCTCATCTACTCATTCCAAAGGCCTCATACACGTGAATATTGAGTTCTCTAAATGTTCAAAGAAGGAAGGAATTGAAACGGAATCCAGAAAAGCGGAATCTCAAAGAAAATAAGGGAATTTAGCTCAAAAGGGAAGTTTGAGTTCATAATTTTCAAAACCAAGACCAGACATGGGCCTCTCTCCCTCTATCAAGCCGTGACCATGCCTAAGGAATCTCACGAAGTCTTTCATGTCAGAAAAACTCAGGCTCATGTTGGTTTTTGACGAAAATACCCAAAGATAAACATTTTCTCTCGGAAAAGGAGTGTCTGATTAATATAAGGGATTGAACGAGTTCCCATCATACAAGTTGCTAACCCCTCAAGATATATGCATGCATTACAAGCCTCATCAAGTCTTTCCATAGTCTCTGAAGGAGTCAGACACGAAGAAACAAAAAATTAGGGTTTGGGTACAATAAAAGCCTGAATTCAGAATTTACATGGGATAGGGATTCCGTAACTTCAAAAGTAAGTGTCCATATTTTATCACGGCCCTTCACCAACATCAAGTCCATCTAGGAACCGTTCAAAATTTTCTTTTCCCCACATACTCGCCTATTCAGAAAGCTCAAGGATGCACAAAGAGAGAAAATTAGGGTTTTGACCAAGTAAACTCTAATTAACATATTCCATTCGTTCAAGACGGAAATTTTGTATCATCAAGACTTCATTATCATGTCATTAATGTCCAACACAAAGTCTCAGAAAATTCCAAGGTCTAGAATCGATTCCAAGATCAGAGTCATAACAATGGAAGGCTAAACATCAATTTGAGGATTCTGAAAGTCTAAAAGAAAGAATGAATTGTAACTTTCGTACGAATGATTTGTTACTATCTATATACTCATCATAGAACAATCTATGTTCTACTCTGAGTAGGGGACTTAATGTAGATGGTGAAATTTGGATAAGGGGAAAAAGTGACATTTCAACCCTATAGGCAGAATTCAACTCTCACGAGAGAGATTAAGCCCTTGGCCCTCAAGGCATCCTTAGCCACGATTTCTAGTATACATCCCCGCGAGACACTGCTGGTCGTGATGCCGTGATTCCTATCGGACATCCTCGACGAGATACTACTGGTCACGTAGGTTCTGTAGAGCATAAAATGTCCCCGACAGACTTATGAACCAGAACATCCACAATTCCAGCATGTCTTCGCGACACGCAGCTAATTGTGATGCCATGATTCCTAGTATACATCCTCAACGAGATGCTGCTGGTCATGTAGGCTCTGTAGATGCTTAAATACGTCCCCGGCGGACTTATGACCCAGAGCGGAGATATACATATCTCCTTTAAGCACGACTCACTCTATTTGATATCAAGGACTGATTCCCAGTACATCATCGCGAGATACACTGGTTATGTCTGCTCTAGGCCCTGACTCGACTTACTAAGGTTTCAGATAACTCTTAGGATATCCTAGCGAGATACGCTGGTTATTCTACCTCTTAGCCCTTTCGACAAATTCATAGAACATCCTTTCGAGATACACTGGTCTTGTTGGCTCATCATATGGACACACAGTTGATTCCTAGCACATCTCTGCAAGATACGCTGGTCAAAGACAAGTGAGCCAAATTCTCGCAGAGATATTAATCGGGCGTACAAAGCCTTTTCTCTCTCTCCCGGCCGAGTTCCAACTGACCACAGATAGATTCAGATCCGTTAAGAAAATATCCTGAGAGATTTTGATCCGTCTGCAAAATCTCGGAGAGATTCAAATCTCTCTGCAAAATCACGGAGAGATTTTGAGCCGTCCGCAAAATCTCGGAGAGATTCAAATCCATCTGCAAAGTCTCGGAGAGATTCAAATCTCTTTATAAAATCTCGGAGAGATTCAAATCTCTCCTCAAAATCTCGGACAGATTTACATGATAGGCACACGCCTTACCTAGTGCTCAAGCCTATTTCTTAGCCTCTCGAGATACACTCACGGCTAGTAAATTGAGCCTGAACTATACATGGCTATTCAAAAACGTGGATAAGCTCTCTTGAGCTCCGCATGCTCAACAAAGGGACCCACAAACAATAACACGGTCTTCACATGACATATGTGACCGGCCATGGAAAGAGGGAGATCAGCCTCAGCTCCTCTCACACTCTGCACACGATTCCTGGGGAATTCCATACCCTTTTACGTGACTCTTCCTAGTCATTCTCACAAATCAGATAATATCTCTCTATCTTGGCCAACTCGGCTAAAAAGAATATTTCTCTCAATACATCATAACAAAGGCTGACTCAGCTTCACACAAATGGGGGGATATCAATTAGGGTTTTGGTATGGAAGTCTACGGCACGTGTGAGGAATACCCGGCTTATTTCTCACCGCAGAAGAAAGTAAAGGCGGTGGAATAATGAGATAAACTCAACCTAGTTTATCCCTATTCCTGAAGAGATAGGAGAATTGCTCCGCACGGCACGGAAAGCAATCCTTATCTTCACCGACCTGAGATTAGAGAATTCAGTTATAAATAGGTCCTCTATTTTTCCAAGCTACGATCATCTTTCTGATAACCTCTCAGTGTAATTATTCTTCAAACCCTAGGATTCTCTGATCTCTCTCTCTTCATCTGCTTCCCTCCCTAAGACCAGTCCTAAATCTCTTCCATGTGATTGAAGCAGCCTTTGAACGACCACTATGCGTGGCTTAGGCGAAGACTGTTCGTGCTCAACCTCCCGTAACTCACTTTCAGAAACCTTAGAATCCCACTTCTAACCTCTCTCAGATTTTAGGTAACTACAGTAAGACATTAATGAACTTTTTGTTGTTGTTGTTGTTGTTATTGTTGTTGTTGTTGTTGTGGAATTTGAGTTTGGAGGTGAAAAATCTCTATTTTTGTGACTGGCTTTCTAAAAACAATTTGACGATTTGATATGAAATATTTGTTGATGGTGGAGGTGGATTAGTAGGGGTTTATTGGTCCGAATCAGAAAATTATATAAAATCGGTTAAAATCAGGAACCAACTACGATTTTTGCTTTCCTCAGATTCCCTTTTGCTCTCCCGTTAACGAAAATCAAAAATTTTAACCAATTTAATTAGGTTTTGTGTAGAGGGTACAATATTTTTGGACCTTTTAAACACCCTTTATCGCCTTACTCTAGGTGGAATTCGAAACCTACAAGACCCAAATAGTTTTTATATGTTCCAAACCGACTAGGTTTTGTTACTTGGCTAAATTGGGGCCTATGGTGATTAATTGGGGCCTATGGATTTCTTCATCCACCCCATATAAAATGATAAGGGGTGTCTAAGTTTGATTATTTTTTTTTTGATACGAAAATTATTTATTGATTTAACTTGAATGGAAGTTTTGATCTTGGGCTAAAAGTTCATAAAGTTCATGCCCAAAATCATCAAACTTTAGCAAATCAGCAGCTGAAGCTCGAACGCTTTTAGCGATGGAGTTAGCTACTTGGTTATCATCTCTACGAACAGAAGTAAAATTGCAGGAATTGAAAAAAGTACCTAAGTGTTTAATCTCTCTAATTAAGTTTCTATTTTCCCATTGCATTACCCATGGGTCTTCATTAACAGCCTTTATTACTGCTTGCGCATCAGCCTCAATTTGGATATCCTCCAGATTCATCTCTTTGGCCCATAAAAGTGCATCTCGTACTGCAAGACATTCCCCTTGCTCTGGATTCAAGACTCCATGTTTGAAGCTTCCTCTGATCCCATCACAGTTTCCTGCATGATCACGTAAAACCACACCAGTACCATTCTAATTAGTATTATGGTCAAAAGATGTATCAACATTAAATTTAGCAATGCCTTATACAGGAGGCAACCAATTAGACTTATTAGTATTAATGTTGTACGGACCACATATTAACTTTTCATGCAGATGAGAACTTAAATGATAGTGTATTCTATTGGCTGTGGAAATAAGGTTTAGATTAACTCCCTGGAATATCTTCTCATACCTGTCTTTCCATATGATCCAAACCCCAATCATACAGGTGAACAACAAACGTTCATTCATGCCAGTATTATTTCCATTGAATCAGCTTAGAACCCATTCTGAAACACTGCCACAGTTTGCTTTAACTGCATCTATGTCTATATTAATGGTTCTCCACACTGCTCTGGCATGTCTGCAATAAAAAAATAAGGTGTTATATTGTATCTTCTATTCCACAGACTCCGCATTGCGTCTCCATATCAGGGTTGTGTGCAGCAAGTTTGTATCTTGTTGGATGACATTCATGTATACACTTCCATGAAAAAAGCTTGACTCTATGAGCAACACTGCAACTCCACAGTGCCTTCCAAACTTGTGGCTGAATACTAACTCCATTAACCAGATTATCATTAGAATTTCTAGTGAGATGTTTGTAAGCACTCTTGACTGAGAATTTTCCATCTTTAGCTGGAGTCCAGAGCATTATGTCTTCTTTAGAAGTGTCAATAAAGATTTCCTGAATTTTCCTAGAAGTATTGGCATCAAACAAGATATCTAAGAGAGAAACATTCCAAGAATTTGTATCTGTATTGATTAGTTCATCCACACTTTCATAAAATTCACAGGGATGGGTGGATGATTCAATCTTGGAACCCACTTGTCCTTCCATATTTTTGTTCTTCTGCCATTATTAACCTCCATAAAGTAATTGTCTTGAATGACTTGAAGACCTTTGGTAATACCATTCCACATGTAGGAGCAGTTTGTAGCTTCGATTCTCTGATGAAGTATATTACCATATTTGAAATATTTACTTCCTAGAATTTGAACCCAAAGTTGATCTTCTTCAGTGCAAACTCTCCAAGCAAGTTTTGTAAGTAATGCAAGATTAAGTTTTTACATATCTCTGAAAGCAAGACCTCCATGATCCTTTGACTTACAAAGTTTAGAGTAAGATACAGGGTTAAAGCCTCTATTAGAAGAGTGACCCCAGAATGGTAGTTAATTTCTTCATGAGATGATCTTCATGAGCTGATCAGGTAATTTGAAAGAACCCATTTGATAGACAGATAATGAATTAAGAACATGTTTGATCATAGTAGATCTACCTGATTGAGAGAGTGAAGTAGCAGACCATGTAGATAATCTGTTATTGAAATTGTCTTCAATAGATTTAAAAGCTTCTTGTTTAGAGTGTCCAAGGATGAGTGGAGACCCTAAATACATTTCTTTTGAGCTCATAGTCTTGACTCCCAGTATTTGAGTGAGTGTTGTTGCAACTTCTGGTTTAGTTTTTTTACTGAAATGCACTGCAGATTTCTCAAAGTTGATTACCTGACCTGATTGACTGCTGAAATTGTTAAGAAGTTGAAGGAGATTGTTAACTGAATCCAAATTTACTTGAGTGAAAATCAAGCAGTCATCTGCAAATAACAGATGATTAATGGCTGGAGAATTTGCAGCCACTTTAATGCCTTTGATGCTGTTGTTTTGCTGTGCAGCTATAAGATTTCTTGAGAAATACTCCATAGCTAGAATGAACAAATAGGGAGAGAGTGGATCACCCTGCCTAATGCCCCTTGAAGGATGAAATTCTTCACAAGGAGAACCATTGAGAATAACAGACAATGTAGTTGTACTGATGCATTGATGAATGAGTTCACAGAATTCCTCACTGAAACCAAAGTATCTTAAGACTTTAATTAGAAAATCCCATTCTAATCTATCAAAAGCTTTAGACATATCTAACTTGAGAGCTAGCCATCCAATTTGACCTATTTTCTTCTTCATGGGTGTCTAAGTTTGATGAAACTACCGTTTTACCCTCTATGAAATTTTACCAATTATGAAATTTTAATACTACCAATTTATCCTCGTTAAATCCTAATAAATAAATAAAAAAAAAAACTAAATCAAATCAAAATCATTTCTAATTCCATTTCCATTTCCATCAAAATTAAGAATTCAAAATCAAACGAAAACATTGTCGATAATCACCAAATTCATTAAAATAGGTAATTTTTCGTTTTAGCTCGAATCAGGTTAAATTCTATTAACCTAATCCCCTAGAGTATGTTTCAATAACATGTAACCACTCAAACAATCCAATTTTTTTTAAATCAAAGTTTTTTGGGTTTATAAGAATCGGTCTACGTCAATGCACTTGTAAACCGATTTCATTTAGAAAAGGTTGTTGTTTATGCCCACACAGACCGATTGTCCTGGATGGGCATTCTGGTTGGAGAAAATTGAACCAGAATCGGTTTACGTTAATGCCCACATAGCCCGATTCTGGTATGGAAGAGATAATTATTTTTTTTATTTTTTTTTGTTAGAAACAGATTACATGAACATTTTTATAAACCGATTCCTGTTGTGCAATGTCAGGAATCGGTTTTTATATATGTATCGTGTAAACCGATTCTGATTAAACCATTTTTTTCGGTTAATACTCGATCATGAAATGAGTATGAAATCATACTCGATTTCATTTCGATTACAAATGAAAATGAAAATAGTTTTGTATGATTTTACCCAATTTGAAAACGAGTATAACTTTATACTCGAATTGAAAACGGGTATAACTTTATACTCGAATTGAAAACGAGTATAACATCTTAAACGATCTCAGATTGAGTATGAAGTCATACTCATTCTTAACTCGGGTATAAAATGAATTTTAATTTTATTTGATGTTTAACGACACATAATTTACAGATAAAAAAGAAAAAATTTACCCACAATCGGTTTATGTTGATGCCCATATAAACCGATTCTGGATAATCGGTTGATTTTCATATCCATATAAACCGATTCTGGGTAGAAGCAAGTTTCAAAAAATCTCTGCATGTTTTTGAGGTTACAATCGGTTGATACCAATGACAACATAAACCGATTATGAGTTGGTGTTCTTCAAAAAATTTCAAAATTTCAAAATTTTTCATGTTCAGATGATTCATTAACACAAGTTAATTTCACATCTAACACGATATTTGACCACTAATCGCCCGAATTACACTAATTAATCAGGGGTAAATTAGTCATTAAAATATTAATTTGTTAAGGGGTTTTCTATTTTACTTCAAAATGTCTTTTTTTTTTGTCACGTAGTGATAGGCCCAAATTAATCACCATAGGCCCCAATTTAGCCGGGTTTTGTTACGAGCAAAGGAAGAGAATGAGCATCCTCTTTTTGTTTCAATCCATTTTTTGTTTTTAATTTTTTTTTTTTACCATGGTCTTTATTTATATACTTCTAAATCTACTGATGTGAAACGTTAGATTTGGGCCAGTAATCAATCAATATGTTTGTAAGTTGACTACCAGAAAGCGTTTGAATTGTAGCCTTCGGGTGCAAACCAAAAAAAAAAGAAAAAAACCAGAAATTTAATGCAACCAGCTGCAAGATCTTTACTCCTTCAAAGCACGCCCATATAACCAGAGTGGTTCAACCACCCTATGGGTGACGCCATGAGTGACGTCCCAGCTAGTATTATTTTATTTTTTATTACTCGTATTTTTGGAGCATGCCGACTCGACTGAATTCAAAGGATCAAGTTTTTGACTAATGATAAATTTTAATATTGCATGAGGTAAATTAATGCTTCTAAGTCTGAATGTTTGCAAAATGAAACGCTTATAAATCTAGGGAAGCTGCATCATCATTTGAGCAACAACAACAACAGCAATATGGGAGAAGAATCAGTGAAGTTAATTGGATCTTGGTTCAGTCCTTTCAGTTTCAGGGTTAAATGTGGTTTAGATTTAAAAGGTATCGAATATGATTTCTTACTGGAAGATTTAATGAAGAAGAGTAGACCATTGTTGGAGGAGTACAACCCGGTTTACAATAAGCAGAACCATAAGATACCAGTTTTTGTTCATCGTGGAAAGTCTATGATAGAGTCCATGATTATCCTCGAGTACATCGAAGAAACTTGGCCGGATCGCTATCCGTTACTACCGAAAGACGTATACGAGAAATCTATTGCTAGGTTCTGGATTAAATTCATTGAAGACAAGGTAATTTAATTCATCTCATAAACTCTATTTAAATTTCATGCATCCTTCATTTCTCTCATTCCGGTTTTGTTTGTTAATTTGCAGACTGCCACCTTTTTTAAGTTTTTCCTAACGTCAGGGGAAGAGTGTGAGAAGGCACAAGGAGAAATATTAGAGATATTGAAAACCATTGAAACACAA
This sequence comes from Papaver armeniacum, assembly GCA_023531295.1. NCBI lineage: Eukaryota > Viridiplantae > Streptophyta > Magnoliopsida > Ranunculales > Papaveraceae > Papaver > Papaver armeniacum. Next base: position 225,390 of record JAJJWW010002308.1, on the reverse strand, counting down.
AGTGCAATTAAAAATGATAATTGTAAGTTTTTTGGTGGTGATAAGATTAATGCCGTTGACTTGGCATTTGCAGCTTTAGCTTACTGGCAAGGAGGTATGGAAAAAGTAGCAGGAGTTACGCTTCTTGAAGCACATACATTTCCTAAAGTTCATGCCTGGACTGAAGCGTTCAAAAAAGATCCAGTTATAGCGAAAAATCTCCCAAACTATGAGGAATTGTTGGTCTTTTTCGAAAACGCGAAGAAGTATGGGTACCTGCAGACACCACCTAAATAAGTTATCCTTCCCGAATCTCTATTGAGAAGCTGTACAAGATTATAGGGTGAAGATTGTTTTGTTTTACATACATTCGGTAACCTTGTAAAATTTGCAAACCACTTTAGCAATCTTGAATCTGTTTCTGTGGGCTTCTTGCTTTCATTTTGTATTCTGTCTATGGGCTTTTATATTTGAATAAAAGTAGTGTAATCTTTGCAGGTAAATTGCTTATCAATGAACCCTAATTTGGGGCATACAAAAAAATTTGGGGGCATACGAGATATTATGGCACCCAATGCAAAATTATAAGGGCTGCCATAATGATGCTTAAGTTACTATAATACCCCTGCATAGTTTAAATTACATTACTACCCTTCCACTTAATTAAATTCTAATCCTAAAACTCTCCCACTAATTAACCCATCCCCTAATTAACTAACCACCCACTAATTAACTCATTAACCATTACTAATTAACCCTTCTCTCACACTCTTCTTCTCATCTTCTTCTCCAAAACACAAACAAAATTCTAAAATTTCTTTGTTCGATTAAGTTCTCGATTAAACAAATTAATGACACTTCGTGTTAAGCGATGCCCAGAAATATGGTGCCGAATCCTGGTGTTGCTTCTGTAGCATCTCAATCTAGGGATTTTAGAAAAGATGGTGATGAAGAGGATAGTGGATTGATTGGTATTGGAGAGCGAGAAATAGAGCCTGATTCTTTAAAATTGCACATAGAAAGGTATTTCCCACAAACCCATTGCTTGGTTTTTCGTATTTCGTTGATTTCGACATGTAATCGATGATTCCTCCGGGTTTTGGAAGTTCCAGAGTAGTGTTCGAAATTTAGCAGCCAACTTCTTTTTTTTCTACGTACGAAGAACAGTTTGCCGATGTTTTGAAAATCGATTGCGCCGACCTTTGTGTTCGGCTTATAATATTTTTGTATGATAATGCGCCGAACTGTTAGGCACATTGTTCGGCTCATTTTGATAAGTATCGAATGTGCCGAACTTTACTCGTGTATGGCCAATAGTTTCCTATAAACTTGTCCATTTATAGGTGACTTATCACATTGTTTAGTAGAGTCATATTTATTTAGTTTGGAAAATTAATTAAGGTGTATCATTTGTTTTAGCACCCATCCGGAAAATTCAAAGAGAAGCTTAAAAGGAGAACAATGGAAGTGACTCCTTCTAATTCAAGAACTCCCAAACCTCGAGGTGGTGGCACAAAAACTTGCATGCGAGGGAAAAGGCGAAATGACACGGGTGGATGTTTGCCTGTAGAACAAGAGGTAGATAATGACGAAAATAAGGGTGTAGTATGAGGTGATGATGAAGATGGTGGTGGAGGGGGAGGACGGGATGATGAATATGGTGGTGATCGCGAACCTCTAACTTGATTTTTCTTCTCAAAATTGATGCATGTCGCTTTAGACCTTTGGATGTATTTTTTATGATGTGGAAGATAATATGAATGATAAAATGTGGTGTAAAGAGATGATAAAAATTGAAAGATCTCTTTTAAGGATTTTCTTATATAGAGCTCTCAAAGTTAGGCTTTAGAATCCTTCCGAAACCGTTTCTCCTTGAGATAAAAGTCAATTTTGCGTCCAAACATGTCCCGAACAAAGGTCGGTTCGGCTAATACCTTTCCAACCTTTCCTACCGAACCTAACAAGTGAAATTTACCCTGTGGTTGTCGTGTTCGGCTAACTCGATTAGATTACTTTAAGCCGAACTTATCTCTGTAAACACTTCGAAAATCTTGATTTTAAGGCTCCGGTGTTCGGCTAACTCGTGATGATGAGTTATCAGCCGAACTTATCTCTCAGACACTCAAGTTTTTAGATTTTATTTTGGCCATAACTTCTTCGTCCGATGTCGGAATGGCCTCATTCTTTTTGCGTTGTTTTCATCTTTTCGTTCTCTTGACGATGATGCTAATATCTCATTGATTTGAATGAGTTTAATTTTGACCTTAATGTTCTCCATTGGTAGACTTCACTATCGTTTGGGGTTAGGTTCGGCTCATTCGCAATACTATTTGAAAGCCGATCTTTAAAGTTCGGCTCATTCGTGTTTGAATTGAAAAGCCGAACTACTTGTCATATATGCGTTCGGCTTATTGGGGACTAAAATTATAAGCCGAACTGTTCTTATTTATCAAGGTTCTAAGATACAAATTATCTGCCGAACCTAACTCTCACTGCCCGAACTACATAAAAAATCAAAACTTTTGGTGAATTCAAGCTACAAAACGGACATTAAACAACGTCTACAACCATACCTATGTATTATTAGCATTGGGTTCCTCATCCATGTACTCATCTTCGGGATTTGGCTCCAAAAGTCATCATCTTGAGCCCGAGAAAAAGTTTGAGTTTGAAATTGAGTTTGGGTAAAATTATTTTCATAATCCAACAAATAAGCCATCTCCGGATCTCCATCGTAATTGATATGTTAGCTTTACGTGATGAAGATTCACCTTCCTCAGTCGAATTTGTATCACACATCTCTCAATAATCACAAAGATCACAAAGAAAAAAAAAAAAATTTCCTCCTTCCTTCTTCTTTCCTCCTTCTTCTTTGTCTAAAATAAGTCACTAATTATCTTTAAAAAGATAATTATTATCCTAAATTAACACTAAACTAACTACAATCATTAACAACTAATTAATCAAATTAACACTAATTTAACACTAATCTCAGAAGGGTATTTTCGCATTTTTGAAAAGAGGGGATAAGGGCCACCCTAAAAATACTATTAGCACTCTTTTTTTGTCTTATTCCGTATGCCCCCAAATTTTTGTGTATGCCCCAAATTAGGGTTCTTATCAATAGTTCCTCCACCATTAAAATGTAGTCTGTTTGAATAGCTTCATTCAGTGAGCTCCGTCTCTTTTACAATTCTCGTTAAGGATGAAATAATCATTGGTGCTGAACATGTAATCCAAATTCATCATGTTGGTTATCGTTGCCAATCTCACCGTGTGGGAGACTCGTTAGTGGGCTTGGCCGAAATGGAACACTTTTTTTTTACTGCTCTAAAGATGAATCATAAGTTTTTCGAGCAAAAAATATATCATAACTTACTGCAGTTGTTACTGGAAAGGATAAAATCTGCAGGTATCTGAGAGCAGTTTCTTGCAATTAATAACAGGAGCGCACCCACGCTATAGGAAGTCCGGACCCAGAGTATGCACATTGATGTATTGTGGATGTCCCATATTGATATTGAAGCACCATTTATAGTCCATCCTAGAATTACTTTGAATATGCCAAGTATGCCTTTGGTTCTAGTATAAATTAGAAGAGATAAGGCTAAAGGAGGGAAGTTTTTGAGTTTTAGAACATTTGTGTGAGGATGAGAGTTGTCTCTTCTTTCAAACCTAATTGTTATCTCTAGGTGGAATTAGATCATCTAATTCTAGAGTATCAACTAGATGCCTCTCATAATCTTATAGTTTCCAATTTAATTGGGTAGAAATTGTAAGTTATTTGAGAAGAATCTCCATTATTAGGTTCTTCCTTTATTCAAAGGGTAGAAGAAACTAAGTTGGTTGATTATATATCCTTTTGAATTTATCAATTTCAATTTATTTTCATTGTAAGCTTCCGCTTCTCATCATTTGGTATTAGAGCTTTGGTTTGATTTTTTGGGGAAGATTTGGTAAAGATACTAATATCATCATCAAGTATTTTGGGTTGTGTTTCTTTTTCTTGGTAGTTTTCTCAAATTGGATATTTCAATTATATGGTGATTTCATTATAGTATCAACAAGAAGAATGAAAATGGATGGGGAAGTAATACTAAGTAAAGTTCAAGTAAAAGAATTGTTGGATAAAATAAGACACAAGATGTTTGATGAAATGTGTGAACTAGTAGAAGAGAAAATTAAGAAGTTGGAAAGTCTTTATATGGACTCATTTGAACTTTCTAATGATTATGAAGATGAAATGGAGTTAGAGAATTCAATTTCCATCGGTGGGTATGAGAATCAAGAAATTGCCCATAAGGTGTTTGATGAAATACCTCCACCAAGATTTGATTTCTCTTTAAACTATGAAGAGGGTGAAATTGCTCACAAGGTGTTTGATGAAATGTCTCCACCAAAATATGATAGTTATTTGAGTTATGAGGAAAATGGAATAGAAGGTGAACTTCCAATATATCAAGAGGGCATGAATGTTGATCAAATTCTTCATTATTTCACTCTATTGGAGCAAGTACTATCATCTAACATTCAAGAGGTAAAAGAGCACACGCAATTGTCTCAAACAATTATTAAGATACTTGATGATAGTGAAATAGAAGATTTTGGTGAGCCATTGTACGACATAGAAGTAGAAGATATTATATCAAGGGGACCTCGAGAACAATTTCAAGTATGTGAACCGACTACCGGAAACAATCCTTCACTCAAGCTACAACAAAATGGGAGGCAATATATATGAATCCAATTTGGGCTTTCATTGAAGATAAGTTTCATGGTTGTAGTCTTCGTGCAAGGTTGAGAAAGATGCTTGGTGTTTCTTTACTACTTGGAGATGATCTTAACTATGACCACAAGATGCTATATTTGGTGAGTAACTACAATGGAAGGTGTAGAGGTAGAATTGTCTTCAAACAAGGAAGAAGTTCAAGCACTAATGGAGAATATGCTTTGGAGAATTCGTGACGAATTTGTTCAAACAAGGGGAGGATGATGTATTTACAAACGAAGAAATACTTGGTGTGTCATTACTACTTGGGGATGCTCTCAACTATGACCACAAAGTGCTACATTTGGTGAGTAATTATAATGGAAGGTGTAGAGGTAGAATTGTCTTCAAACAAGGAAGAAGTTCAAGCACTAATGGAGAATATGCTTTGAAGAATTCGAGGACGAATTTGTTCAAAGAAGGGGAGGATGATGTATTGTGGATGTCCCATATTGATATTGAAGCACCATTTATAGTCCATCCTAGAATTACTTTGAATATGCCAAGTATGCCCTTGGTTCTAGTATAAATTAGAAGAGATAAGGCTAAAGGAGGGAAGTTTTTGAGTTTTAGAACATTTGTGTGAGGATGAGAGTTGTCTCTTCTTTCAAACCTAATTGTTATCTCTAGGTGGAATTAGATCATCTAATTCTAGAGTATCAACTAGATGCCTCTCATAATCTTATAGTTTCCAATTTAATTGGGTAGAAATTGTAAGTTATTTGAGAAGAATCTCCATTATTAGGTTCTTCCTTTGTTCAAAGGGTAGAAGAAACTAAATTGGTTGATTATTTATCCTTTTCAATTTATCAATTTCAATTTATTTTCATTGTAAGCTTCGCTTCTCATCACACATTCAGACAATAACTGGCTTAGGAACAACACCAAACTGATAAGGCCTAAATTGTTCTCACAGTTCATAACCTATACCATAAGCTACAAGACACTTAATCAAAACCCAATACTTCAATTTTTCAACACAATGGTGAAGTATGTCAACAGTAAGTTAGGCAGAACACATACATGAGCCAAAAGCCAACAAGACAGAATTCGTATAACTTTATTCATAAAAACTAATGATCCCAGTTAAGAAAACATCAAGTAATTAACTAAGTAACGACAATAAACATTAGTAATTTTATAGCCATGATCACTTACTCTAAAATGTCTCCCTATACATCTTTGTTATTTGCAGCTGCATCAGAACTTTACATCTCCAGAGATTATCAAGTTAATTTGTCATATCATTGATTAAGATTTGAGAGAGTGAGAGCTCTATCCTATCTTCCTCCTCTTCTCTTTTGTCTTTCTCCTCCTTCCTTGTCCCTGTCCTTCTCCCTGTTCTCCTTGTCCTTGTTCTCCTCGTCCTTCTACTTCTACTTTTCCATATCCTTCACCTTCTCCTGCTTTTTCTTCCCCCTCCTTCATTAATTTTCCTCCATTTTCCTCCCTCTCCTTCGTTAACTTTCCTGCTTCTTCCTCCCTCTCCTTCATAAATCTTTCATGAAAACGTAGCAAGGATTCTTCAAAGAATCCAATTCTTGAGTATTTTTGTAATTCGTTTATCTAAAATAGAAGCGCGCTTGACTTGTTCTTCGGATAGTACATCGGGAGAATCTTCTTCTTTGGGTTCTTTTCTCTTTCTAGAACGAGCACATTTTTGGGTTCTCCCATCTTTTGTGTTCTTATGCGCGCCCATTAAAAGAAAATGGATAAACAAACACAAACCTACAAAGTACATGGTAATTGATATTAATTCCTTAAATGGATCACCAAGTGCTACTACCATTAATGTTAAACAAATTCATGGTAGCTTAAAAGCTCGGTACCCCCTACGTTCCACATAAAACTCAGGGTACATCAGCTCATTAAAGAAAAAAACTCGTTTTAGACTACCTCACAAAATTTTAAATAAAGAATAAGGTATATATATTTCATGACGGATGCGAACCATAATCCATAAAATTTGAAGACTATTTGGTTTTTAAAAGCTCCATTACAAACTCATGACATGACAACAAAAGCCTTAGAAACCTCAATCAATAGGGCCATTTTACCTGCCTTTATGTAACACTTCTAAAGAGCTTCAAATTGGCAGAATCTTTTTGAATCGAAACAAACGTTTAAACATTTCTTTTGATACAAAACTAAAATACAATCAATTAAAGACTCCAGTCAAGTAAATTACTAATAACATTATTTTTCATTCACACAAAACCCCTAAATTTCAATCTAAAAAATACCACATAAATGTCTTGTAGCATATATCTTATCTAACTCGCCTTACAAACCGAAGTACCCGAGGAAAGGGTTGTCCAACGCATATACATTGCACAAATCTATGTTGCTCTGGCGACGAGGGACAATTTAACATGTAGAACTTTTTGAATGTGTTTGTGGGTATACTTACTTATTTGTTTCAGTTCTATTGCTTTCCATACTTTCTGTCTTTAAAGAGTTCTTTTAACTTAAGAATTTAGTATTTCTTTCAACTAGCTAACAAGTTTTATTTGTGTTCTATTTTTCAGGTTTCAATGTCATCAACTGGTACCAGCATTATACCAGACACTTATCAACTTAAACGAAATTAGGTTAATAAATGTTCTTCAAAAGGAAGAATTAATCTCTTTACAAATCCACAAATTCAGCCAACCCATGTCAGTTCTATTGACAGGGAAGCCCGAGTAATTAGATATAGAAGGAAAAGAAATACAAGAAAAATTAAGAAGACAATTGGGTATGCTTATGCAGAGATTAGACCTCGAATTAAAGGCCGGTTTGCAAAAAAAGAACAAATGCAGAATTGGATGAAGTTGATGAACTGTTTGATAGCATACTGCTCAATTAATCAATCACACAACTTCCAAATAGAGAATCAATAAAAAAAAGAGTTCTTACTGACTACCTGAAGCTTGAGAAATACACACATTCAAATTCAACTATAGCATGAGCAAAGTCTTCGAAATCAGAACAGACAGAACTACTACTAGATGTTACCGTCTTACTGATCATGTTATAAAACCCTAAACAAATATCAATACTAGTTCATACAAAATTGACATACCTTGAGATTGACAAAAATTGACATACCTTGAGATTGACAAACTTTTGGGTTGAAGGTGGTAGTGCTGGACCCGGTGTCGGTATACCGGTGGTGTAGCCGTGCAGGAGGGAGATGACTTCGTTTTTTTTCTTTTCTTGAAAAGCAATCGTAAGAGCAAGGCTTATGGTGGAATCCAACCTATTCCAAGTGTGGAAAATCTATGGAATGTCAAGTCTAATGGCTTTCAAGTTGGGGTTTTCCACATAAAATCCAAGCAGGGTTCCATGATTTGGTGGAATGGTCCGTGGAATCCATGTAAACGCAAATAAGAATAGTGTTTCTACTGTAGATTTAGCTCTATTAAGAATAACGTTTTTTTTAATCCGTAGATTTAAACTCTAACAGAAAAAAGCTCCATTAAGAATAGCGTTTCTACTGTAGATTTAGCTCCATTAAGAATAACGTTTTTTTTTTATCCGTAGATGTAAACTGAGTTGTTGAGAATCTAACGGCTGAGAAAAAAGCTCCATTAAGAATAGCGTTTCTATTGTAGATTTAGCTCCATTAAGAATAACGTTTTTTAACGCTATTAAGAATGGCGTAAAACGCTATTAAGAATAGCGTTTCTACTATTCCACCATTACACTTGCGCTTCCATCCACAGTTCCAAGTGCTGAGGTGGCGTGGAAGATGGAAGATGGATGGATTCCACCATAAGACTTGCTCTAACACTTCTGTTTGTGGAGGAGAAAAAAAACAATCGTTTTATTCGGAAAACTTCTACATAAACCAGGATTCGGACAAAAACCGCCCTCACATTAGAGTGGGCCCACCTCAATATGGTGGGTTCAAAGATGCGTTAGAGCAACTGCAGTCATACGACTATAACCAAAGACTAAAAATCAAAAAAATTTGAAAAAAATGGGTTTACTCCGTGTGCGACGCTACGGTGGGAGGAGTAAATTTGGTAGGGCGCAACTTTAAAGTTGCGCCTGAATCAGGCGAACTTATTAGTTGCGCCCACCTCTTTTTTTTTTTTTTTCCTTTCGGGCGTAACTTTGAAGTTGGGCCCCATTTATTTATTATTTTTTTTAATTCGAGCGTAACTTTGAATTACGCCCCATCATCAGGCGTAACTTTGAATTACACCCCACCATCAGGCGTAAATCATACCTACGCCCCATCTCAAGCGTAAATAATACCTACGCCCGGTGTCGGGCGTAACTTTAAGTTACGCCCGACTAAAGACTAGACTAAAGACCAAATATGGTCTGGGATTTGGTATTTGGTCCGAATTTTAATCGATAGTCTGTCCGCTGTGTCTGGGTTTTCGACCAAATTTTTGGTTATAGTCCATGACTGTGGTTGCTCTTAGGGCCTAAAATGGAGTTTCATCTCAAATTTCGTTGCTGCTAAGAAATATTTGGCCAAGTTCCAGTATTGCATCAAGTATGGTGCATTGTGAAGGCATAGTCGATGTCGCGTCAAAATGGCGTATTATGTTGGGCATACTGGTCTAGGGCAAATATTGCACCATGGATGATGTATTACGTGATTTATATATTGGCCAAGAACCAATGTCGCATTATTATGGTGCACTAGGCCAGTTGGGATGATGGCCTTGAACAAAGTAACGCTAACATAGCACATTACGCAGGATATTGGACTATGGTCAATATCGCATCACAATGATGCATCAGGCCAGAGCAGGCTGGCCGAGGTAATGTACAACCATTATGGTTGTAAATATTGGAATTGGCATAAGGCCAATATCGCAGCACAATAGTGCATCAGGCCAGAGAAGGTTAGACGAGGTAATGTACGACCATCATGGACGGACATTGGAGTTGTCCTATGGGCCAGAGTTGGAAATACAACCATAATGGCGCTTCATATCTCTTAGCCATGGCAACGACCATGAATAGTGAAACAATCACCTTAAAAATATGAATTGGTGAATGTCAAGAAAGGATCGTTCCAACAGAGAGGTCTTGGGTTGTCAATATGTTTCGGTTTCCTATATAAAACAATGGGGGGATTTTCTGATTTTTATAAACTAAAATAAAGTAAAGGCAAACAAAGAAATAAACACGCAAATCAAGGGTGTGAAAATATTGGGTAAAGGTTTCATCTTCAATTGTACACAAGTATTTGAATGTATGAATATAATTCGTATTTAATCTCGATATCATCAAAAGCCCTAGAATACCTTATTGCAAGAGTACTCCGTAAATTTCCTAAGTCATCAACACACACATTAGAGCTGCGTATGTGAATTCTACCTAAAGAATAACCTAACGCCTTGCGCTAATTAAGTTCAATTCCTAGGAGCATTAAGTTTCAAAAATAGGCTAATCAATGCAATTGTCATACATTGCGCATGACAATTCGGACAAAGGTCAAACTCTACATATGATTACAAGAGTGTATCACTACAAACCATAATCACATCATGCTACTCGTATTCAAGGTTATCGCTCGATGATGAACCCTAAAATATCTATAGATATGGATGTATGTTCAATCAATTCTAGACTCAACCAAACAAACACTCAATCATATTGCAATACGTCAATCATGCAATTATTATAAACCGTAGACAGTGAGCGATAATATTGAGAGAAAACTAATTCATAAAATCAATAACATGCTTGCAAAATCCGACTACATCTTTAACCAATAATAAGATATTTAGCTCATGTTCATGGAGTTCATAACAAGAAGAAAAAGAAAAACTTTCATGTTTCTAAACCCTAGAACAAAAGTATATGTTTCTCCCTAATGGAGATATCTAGGTTTATATGCTTCCCCAATTCCAAAAGGATACTCTTTCTAAAAGTAGGTCAAGTCTTCTCAAAACCAGTCTCCAATTGGTCCACCAAGCCCATGTGTTAAAACATCTATTCTGGAAATTCTGGGTCTGAAACTGGGTAGTCGGATTGCTTACGTCATCACTGGAATCCGGTCACTGTCGTCGGAATCTGGCATCGAGAAACTGTCTCTGGCCACTTGAATGATCAGAAACTATCACCAGGCATTTTTACACTTCCAGTAGCTCAACTCTGCTTCTCTGCAGCCCACACATTCACAAAAGAACCACTTAAGCCAATTCCTTGTTCTTGCGAAAACTTGCCCAAAAGCGTGACTCGTAGCTCATATATCCGACCGTCGACTCTTGCATCCGACTAGAACCCCCTCCATGATTCAGTGAAACTTTGCAAATCATGCTCTAATCTCAGAAATCCGGCATCCCGACCTATGCTCACCGGCTTGCCATTCTTGCTGCGTTTACGCACGTTCAAGCAAATCTGTTCAAGCACTGTCACTTCCTGCAACTCTTGCAATACTGTATCATAACGTAACTCCTGTACAGCTTCAAACCAGAGCCACAACTCCAACACACCAGCATAACTGCAACTGCATCTTTGCCTGAATTCCATCAAAACCCACTGGCAGCAACAATATCCACGGCAAATCTCAGCTCAAATCCTGTCCTAAACATACATATAGGTTCATTCTGTAACACCATCTCAGTTTCAACCTCAGCACAAAGACTTGAGCTTCAATGCCAGCTATAGGACCATCTCCATTTCTTCAGCTCAGGCCATATTCCCTGCATTTCAGCTTTCTCTTGCACTCTTCTCAGCATCACCACGACTGCCCTTGCAATCCTTCTTACCATCTCGCAACACCAGTAGTTACTCAACTCTGCAACACCAGTAGTTACTCAACTCTGCAACACCAGTAGTCTTGCTCATCTCCATCTTGCACTGCGTTGCACTAAGCCATAGCATTTCAGATCACCACCTGCATCACTTGAATTCACCAGCATCATCCACAACATTACAAACATATTAGCACCATCTGTACCATTTGATCTCCAGTTCCACAAGCTCAATCAGTTTTCTGTGATGACCCATCAACATCAGTTGTTCCTTCATTCTCCTTGTTCATCAATTTCTCGATCTCGTTACAACCAGCAACAAACCACCTTCATCTCAATATCAAACCCATTTGAGATTCGAGCCAATTAAATTCCATTCTCGTCTCAGGTTCTAATTTCCATCAACTGCAGTAACTCTAATCCCAAACAACACGCAATGCCTCAACTAAAGAATGAGCTCTAACCGTTCTATATAGCATCACTGCCTTCTTCTGAATTTCATCTCATCCTCCCTGCAACTAAATATCTCAGTCGACGGCAGCCACCAGAACCTCCATCAGCTCATCTTCATGGTTGTTCTCGGCACCAGCAAAACCATCTTCAAATTCTTCTATTCAAATCAACCACCAGTGCCTTCTCTTCCTTCAATTCGACAGCAGCAATGGCCATTCTTTCTCAGCTCGACTTCAGTTCTTCCCTGTCCTTTCTTCATTCTCGATTTAATTCAACAACAGTAGATTTTAACCCATTTCATCATCTATGGTCAAATATGGCAGCAGAATCACCTCAAAATCAGATCCACAGAAAACCCATTTCGATTCTTGCTTTAATTCTTCGGTATCTGAACTTGAAACACTCAATTCCTTCTCAGTTAATCTCTTCCACCATTAATGCAACATCAAACCCTAACTTGAGAATCTCCATCATTGAACAACATCAGACCCCCATTCTTATCTTCATATTAAACCCTAAATGTCACAGTTTGATTCAAAACCCCATCGAAACAGCACCAAATCCTTGTTCTTCTCAGCCCTCATTCTTCCTCTAACTTCAGGACACAAAAATCCCGTTGCTAACAAAATGATTGAGAAATACATGAGTTCTCCAAATTTTTGGGTTAAGGTAAGTGAAACTACGTAAGGAACCCACTATTTGATATGGGCCACCCATTGACCATTTGGCCTCGTCGGGCCGTGGAACCGATCGCATGTTCTCTTTCTTGCTCCACTGTCAGTTGCAGGGAACTGACAGTTCATTCTTCATCTCCTCCTCTGTGCAACCTTAGCCTGCTCCAAGTGTAACTCGCCAGTGACTTGACTCTTTTTTCCCTTTACGGTCGAAATGTACGTTTTCTCATTCTTTCGCTCCAAATGACTCCATAGTACCTGATAACTCGAAACTAAACATAAGAGATGCAATTCACAAGGATAATAACAAAGAAAGCTTAAATACTAGATATAAAATTAGGTGTTTTAGACACCTATCATTTGTCCCGACGCATATGAACTATGATCAACGCTTGATCCCTTTAGAATACGGATGGGTACGTACGCAGCCGCGATGAGTTGCAGCATTTTCGGTCCAACATGTTGTCGCTCATATCATCTAATTGCTAGATGATTGAGACATATTGGCCTCTCATGGCGACGGTTGCATGAAAGATCAGGAGACATGACGACAACTACGAAGTTATCAAAATTTTCTTCCCATCCTACCCTTGTTCGGATGATAAGAGAAGAGGCAAAATGTGGATACAAAAGATCGCTTCGCCATGTAGAGACATTTGAAAGTATCAATACCACTGAAAAATGTTTGTGGCGAGGATATCATGAGATTCATCTGTAGTCTAATATTAGAACACGTGTAAATCATAAAGTTAGATCGACGGATCAATATAATTGGGCAGTTGAGCATTTAAGATGCGATCAGAGTAGTCATACGAGTACTGATGGTGACTGATTTCTCGACGAGCAATGGGAAACTGGCGAGATGAAGGAATAACTGGAGAAGATGGATTGAAATACAAGAAAGCTACGGTGATGGCAAAGAGGGATCAAAGTACATGAAAACCATGACTGACGAGTGAAGGAAAATATTTGTTGCCATCCACTATACTGACGAATAGGGGTTAAGCCACAAGAAAAGTGTGATTGGTTAGGAAGGGAATCGTGAGTTGTCATTCATTAAGCAAATACATATAAAAGGGAAATAAAGAAGGGGTTGAGTTTTTTAGGGTTCTTGAGAGATTTGTGACAGAAAATTTATTTGAGAGTATTATTTTGTGAGATCATACCCGATCATACCTTTGCAATATTTCATTACTCATAATAAGAACATCACCGTAGTAGATGAAGTGTTAGAGTTTATCTCTTAAATCGTTCATGTGTTCATCTTATGGAATATTTGTGTCTCTCATATGAATTTATAGCTTGAAAATCCATTATATATTCTTAGATTGATATTTGGGTATGTTGTAGGATTTACTTCAGTTACACAGTTTCTTTAAGGAGATATAGGTTCTTTATATCATATGCAACGTTGATATTGAACTCTATTCAAAAGGATTTCATCGGTTACCTACAATATTTCTGATTTTGTACGGCATTAGAAACCTGTCATGTATACATTCTCTTTTCAGCATAACAAATGTTTGCCAATATATTTCTAATACTGCAGAGAAGATAAAACTTATAATGTTTGCACATATGAGTAATTTGAGTTTGATAAACAGTTCATTGTTATTTTCTACAAATTTTAGAACCCTTTGAGATTGTATTAAAAAGTTGTTGACTTAGCCAGATAAAGAATTACTTGAAGTTGCAACAGCTGAAAAAGGTTTTTATGGAACTTACTGTCTTTCCCTCGTTGTTTCTCTAGTTTGGTTCAGCATATATAGTTGTTGTATGTAATTGATGGCTGTCGTAAGTGCAATAAAATTAATAATCTTATTTCCACACAATTAACTGGTAACGTGATAAAAGCAAGGATCGTTCCCAAAAAGAGCAGTGAGTTTTAGTTGTCAAAGTTCGCAAGGGGGGTTTTCTTTTAGATTTTAAACAAAGTAAATAAAACGATTGAAAAAATTAAGTTGTAAGCAATATAAGAAATATGATCAAGGAATCCTTCTTCGTTACTAAACCGTCAATGAGTTATTGTTAGAGCACTGCTCGGTCAAACTCGCAAGCATTGCTATCTCAAGCTTGTTTGTCAAGTTTAGTTGTCAAAACTATAAGTCTAATTTCTAGTCTACTTATAACTATGTCTCGGACTAGGATAGAATGTGTAGTTGATCTTTAGACTTCATGGTGTTAATTTATCGATTGAAGACGAAAATCTACTGAGGATAGCTTGGAGGAACTTCATCAACAAAAGGTATATGGAGACTTGGACTCATCTATCACACAAAAGTCTATTTCTTTCTATCTCTTATTGAGACTAAGTCGTATAGCTATATAGACTTTGAATTATACACATTTGATAATTTGAGGTGAGTTTAACTCGCTTACATATTTCTCGAAACATGTGTTGGTAAGCTTTCTCTTTAACCAAGTTCATCTTTGATTCTTGACGAAAGTCAAAAGATGATCATGTGAAAATCATCTGGTAACATCTTATATGATTTGCATGAGACAGTCATTTGATGTAGACTAGGAATGTTTCGTATTGATCATTCGATCACTTGAAAATTGCTTTGAGGCTAATAATTTGTGTGAGACATCTATTCCCGTCTTCTAAGAATATTTCAATGATTAAAATGGGAGTTTAGAACGATTAACCAATGATTGGATATAACAACGTATGCGTACTTGTATGCTAACTGTTGCATATGTATCCCAAGTCTGGGAATCTAAGTATGCATACCCGTATGCATACTGTTTCAATAGTTAAAGTCCGGGAACTATAGTATGCGTACACGTTTGCATACTAACTTCAACTGAGTTCGGTCATGTACGACAGTATGCGTACACGTTTGCTTACTGGCGAACACAGACCAAGTCCGACAATTTAGGTATGCATACATGTTTGCATACTTGAGTGGGTTAAGTTCTAAAATCGGCTAAGTCATAAACAAATACATTTATATAATAAGGAATGAAATCTTTTGCAAACCGTGGCTATAATGTTCATGAATTGATTCAAGTGAATCAAAACCAATTTTGCTTCAATTGTGTCTTGTATACTTCTATGAGAATATAAAAAATTGAACAACTCTATGAGTAACATAACTAGTTTCATTTCAGTCATTTGAACTAGATGTGTTAAGACGAACAAGGTTGATATGAAAGTGTTCATATGGATAACTTCGGTTAACTATTGTTGAGCCAACCAAGTGTACACGTTTAGGTACGGTTACCCATATCTAAATGAAGGTACATTTCATTTGTGTGTAAAAAGCTAAGACCATCTAACGGTGGAAAGATATTGCTTTGGTTTTAAGCAAACTTAGCTTGACTCTTAGATCAGGATTCATCTAACGGTGAATATTGATTGATTTGTTCCAAAGCTATCAAACCCTGATTTGAAGACTATATAAGGAAGAACTCTAGCAACTGGAAAACCTAATCCCCACACCTCATGTTTGATACTAGTTGCGGCTAGAGTCGATTCTCCTTTAGCCTAGGTTTTTCCTAAAACCCTTATAGGTTAACGACTTAAAGACTTCATTGGGATTCTGAAGCCAAACCCAACTATTTTCTCAGTAGTTACGTGTTATGTTCTTACTTTGTTCTATCGTATTGAGTACTATATTCTCTAAGATTTGCTCGAGATTTATCTCTGATAGGTAAGATACAAAAGTAGTCACAAACACCTTTGTCTCATCGTTTGTGATTCCACAATAACTTGTTCTACTTCCATATAGTTAAGTTATTGTGAGGTGATTGTTATTTCTAGGCTGTTCTTCGGGAATATAAGTCCGATATATCAATTGGTTCATCAGCACCTTGATTTATCAAAAGACGAAACAAAACCTTGTAGGTATTTCCATGGGAGACAAATTTATCTATCTAAATAGACTTTTATGCGTGAGACATATTTGTTTATTAGGTCTTCGACTTTGGGTCGTAGCAACTCTTAGTTGTGGGTGAGATCAGCTAAGGAAATCAAGTGCGTAGAGTCCTTCAGGATTCAGACAGGGGCGGAGCCAGAAATTCTCCTATGGGTAGGCAAATTTTTTTGAGGGGAGGCAAAAGGGCAAAAATAGGCTTAGGATGGGCAAATTAGGCTTGGGAGCCATCCCGGCAGGGTAGGCAACTGCCTACCCTTGCCATGGGTTGGCTTTGCCACTGGATTCAGAGGCGTAAGGAACGCGACTGTACCTTAAAAAGTGTGAGATTGGTTAGGGCTCAACTACATTCTAGTCTGAAGTTAACTTGTAGTAGGCTAGTATTTGTAGCGGCTTAATACAGTACGGTGTTCAAATATGGACTAGGTCTCGGGTTTTTTTTTTGCATTTACGGTTTCCTCGTTAACAAAATTTCTGGTGTCTGTGTTATTTCTTTTCCGCATTATATTCTTTATATTATTTAAATATCACAGGTTGTGCGTAAGTTCAATCAGTTTGTGAATCCAACCTTTGGGTTATTGATTGAATTGATTAACACTTGGATATTGGTTTTTGATACCGTCCAAGTTGTTTCTTATATTAATCAGGCTCACAAATTTTTATCTGTTTGATTTGCTGATTACATTAAGAAACAGAGATATAATTCTTGGATATACTTTTCCTTGATTGAATCTGACTGTCTAGTTGATTCTCTTGAAAGTATATTGGAGTTAGTCAATATAGATTAATTTCTAAATGAAATATTGGGTGTGGTTGTTGTACCCCTGGTTTTTCAATTGGTATCAGATTAGGTAAACACGATAAGATCTCATAAGTCTGTGTCTGAAGCAATCTGATTATTATGGACGAGTCTATCTCTAATAAGGTACCAGTTCAGAAATTACCAAATGTTTCTCAAAGCTTGGATTCACCTGAGAGAACTGTCACTTCTAAGTCAATATCTAAACATTCTCTGAATGTAGAAACTGTTGATTGGGAAACACGCTTAGAAGAACAATTGGATGAACTTTCTGATGAAGGTGATTCAGATATTGATAGAGATGTTGATGAGGAAGTCTCAGAGTATGTTAAGCTTTTGAATTCGTTGGAAAAGAAGAGGATGACAACTTCTCATGTCACACATTTTCTAACTAATCTCTGTCGAGAAAATAAGAAATTGAAAAGGATTTATGGGGGTCATTCTGTTTCGAATCGCTCTTGCGAATCGATCCTCAAAAATTTTGAGGAAATCTTGAGTAGAAAGTCACTTGAATGTGATAATGTTTATCAAAAATACTTCTTGTTGGAATAGAAACTTGCTGAAACTGAAGCAAGGATTAACTCCCAGCAAGAAAGTTTTGATGACATAGAAAGCACTTATCTCGCTAGAGAAAAAAGCCTTGAGGCTGATTTAGCTGCTTCTCTTGATAAAATCAAGATGTTTGAAGATGACTTGAAAAGGTTCAATACTAGTTCAAGCAAATTAACCACTATGCTAGGAGCAAGTGAAAATCATCATAATATACGAGGATTGGGCTATAAGGGAATAGATGCTCCAAGTACTAGCAAAGAGGTAAAATTTGTCAAGGTTAGTGATTCTTCTCAACAAAAGGTTTCCACTAATGGCAAAAGTGAAATTCCTTCACCGACAGTTAAGGTTCGAAAGAGCAAAGTATATCAACCTTCAAAAATAGCACACATGAATCCGGGTAAGAACGTTCCTTATATTTGTTATTATTGCGGAAACAAAGGTCACCTGAAAAGGAGATGTCGTTTTCGTATCAGGAGATGTTCTTGTTTGGGCATCACAAAAAGTTGTGAAAACAAAATCTTATCTTAAGGCTAATCCCCTTTACATTACAGGTTGTAACTTTCCAACCTTTAGACAAAGGAATTAGTGTTGTGATAAACCTAGATTTGCCTATAAACGTCATACGAATCCTTTTCATAATCGTAATGGTTGTCAAAAGGATGACTTCGTAAAGACGAAGACAAGATCTGATGCTCCCAATTGGAGAAAGACTAACTTGCAAACGAATAGTCAATCCAATTCTCTTCGAGAATTCTAGAAGAGAGTAATGGGAAGAAGGTTACGCTTATTCCGGAACATACGCAGAAATGGATACCAAAGAAAGTCAATGATGCTTTGAGTGTAAAAAGGAATAATCTCCCAGAAAATTCCATGACTATGGAGAAGGCAGTATCCATGATGTTGGAACTTAAAATGTTCTTTGGAAATATGGATTTGGATGTGAAAGATTCTAAAAGCGATATCTTTCATGATAATCCAAAAGTGAAACGCAATAAGCCAAAAACTATATATGGTGAAAAATCCATAGTAACGGAAAAGTATGTTTCAGTCACTTATGGTGAGCAAGACCTTGTTCACCTCAAGACAAATTGATTGTGTTGTAAGCCCATCCTCACCAAGGAATGCCCTGCTATGTATACAGTGAGGGAAGCACGAGAATTGGGGCAGACATATTGTGTCAGGTATGATTTTGAATCTTTGTTAAGGCCGTATGATTCGATTGGATTTCTCTAAAAAGGTATGTCTAGAGCAAAATTTGTGTTTTTATTTATTTGCTCAGAGTACTTATAATTATCCATGTACCTTGCTTATCGTTCATTTCTGCCTAACTTGATATGTGCTTAAGGGTCTTAAATGTTTAGGTTTGAAAATAATAGTTCCAGATGGTTGGACTTTATGGTATATATACCAGGTATGTATACCATCATTTAAAATCAAAATCCATGGATTTTAGTTCGCGAACCCGTTTGCATACTGCTCAAGGTCACGAAATTTCGTTTGCAAACTGGTATGCAAATTGGCATGTAGATGTCGATTTTCGATAAACTTGTTTTGGACGTAACTTCTTCGTCCGAACTCCGAATGACCTCATTATTTTTGCATTCTCTTCCTCTTTAAATTCTCTTAAAATATAGATGAGAATTTCTGAATTTGGATGAGTTAAGATTGGTCTTTGTCCCGAATCTTGTTTTTGAGTGTTTTGTTCCACGTCGTCGCACTTGTACCACTTCTTTTGGACTTGGGCACTAGGATTCTTGGAGTACTTCTCTTCTAATATCATTTGCATCTTTTAAAATAATGTTGTTGGTGAATCACAAAGAAGAAAGTTCAACAATGGACAATAGTACACATTGCTATGGGATTCTTGAATGTTCACAATCATCTTATGTAAACTATGGTGCATGGTCGTTAATGACTTTGTATGTTCTTCTTTGTTAAGAATTTTTTTTTATACGCCTTTGGTAGCTATTCTTGGTGTAAATCCGTGCGGAAAAGATTGATTCCACCTTCTAAGGACAAATCATCTTGTATGTGCATTACGAGTTTGTCTTTATGTCTAGGAAACTTATTATGAGAATTTATTCTTGTGTTTTAAGAAGGATAACTAGGGTTTGGATTAGCAATTATTGTGATTACACATAGCTGTTTCCAACGATTTTCATCTTGCAATGTTTTAGATTTATTTATTTAAATTCTAAGTTATTTGGAAGATGATTTTTGCAATATTAATATTTATTGGTTTCTTATATTGCAAAATTTGGTGTGAGATATGTTTACGTCCGTGAACTATGATTATCTCATATATGCTCAAAAGTTAAGTCTATTATATGTCCTTATGCAAATAAGTTAAAGGATATAATGAACTTTTGAATATTCCGCAATATTGGTCTTTCACTGATCCACTTTTATGTGAAAGTACTATGTGGCTCCGTAAGTTTTCTTATGTTGAGCATTTCCGATTAAATTAATCATTTCCTTTGTGGTTAATTTAATTAAGATTTCTTGGATACAATTTTATGTTTCATGTGATTTGTTAATGTCCAAAGAAATCCTTCTTTTCTTGTAAAAGTAAGGTCGCTCTTGTTGTTCTTTCGGGAATGATATTTTAATGGGGGGAGTTCTTATTTGAACTTGTTCTTAATTGCCAAATCTTTGTGGGGATTGCGGTTGTGGAATATTGTAGGAGTTTTTCTTGTATCTTTATAAACTCCTTGATGAATACACTAAGTTTCGACTATGTGAAATCATCGAAACAAAGTTGATATGTTCTCTTTTAGTCATGAAGTATCTCTTTTAGAATTTCATTATGATCCCACTAGTTTTCGTACCTTTGCCAATTTATATTGACAAAAAGGGGTAGAATTATTATGTAGTTCACACTACATATACATATGGTTTACGGATCATAATGTAAGGGGGAGTGATTTTTATTATGAGATGAAGTATTGACCAAGGGGGAGTGATACATATCACCATAATATTGTTGTCAAAGTTGTGATACAATTGAACTTTGATGATGTGTAATAATACTATGACTATGTATAACAATGATTGAGAACAACTGTTTTCTCATTGTTATGGCTACGGATCTTCAACAAACTATGATGCTGAGTTGAACACATTCAGGATCACTGGAGTACTTGGAAGTGACGAAGATTTCGAGTAATGTTGAAGAACCAAGGAGATCAAGCATTTGGATGAGAAGCTACAAAGTTTTTATTTATTCTGTAATCCATATGTATTGATAATTTTGTCACTAAAATTGACAAAGGGGGAGATTGTTAGAGCACTGCTCAGTCAAACTCGCAAGCGTTGTTATCTCAAGCTTGTTTGTCAAGTTTAGTTGTCAAAACTATAAGTCTTGATTTTTAGTCTACTTATAGCTATGTCTGAAAAGACGAGGGTACCCAAATACACCACAATCTTTTATTTTGATCACAACCTATACAAGACCCACCGTGTATAAACCTCTTGGAGATACAATCACTCAAGGAACATTTCAACACAGTGTCTACTTGAAATAGGGTTAGTCTGGACTGGCCTAACTCGTGAATAAATATCAAAGTCAAGTGGAGAAATACAATACACCTTGTGTGATCGTCTATGGATATGAAATCGAGATAATACAACAACAAAGTGATCACTTGATAAAAGGTACGGTAGTAACCGAAACCAATAGGATCAATATCAAGTGCCCTGTTAACGTACAAGTGCAATTTACTTTAATTATAATAAAAATTATAATGCGGAAAGATAAAGTAAATGGCACAACAAGATTTTGTTAACGAGGAAAACTGCAAATGCAGAAAAATCCCGGGACCAAGTCCAAAATTGAATACTCTCAGAATTAAGCCGCTATACAAAATCTAAACCAACTTCGTATAGTTGAGACCAAGAAACTAAACCTAGGTCACTTAGTTTCTTCCGTATCCATGCGCTTCCGACATTCAATAAGTGCACGCACCGGAACAATCCCTTTGGATCGTATTCCATACAGTAAAGGAACAACAAATATGTTTGGTAACAACTCTATTGATTCCTTCCTGATAAAGATATCTCAAGTCATATGCAAAGGCTCTTCCGTTTAAACTAATAAACTCCTTTTCCTGGTTAATTAATAAAAAACAGTCATACCAAATCATAAGTCAGGCACTGTGATTAGTTATACCAAGATACGTAACAAGTTATGATCGGTTCTACTAACTCACACATATTGGTAATCCAAAGATATGCAATGAATAACAATACCAATAAGCTTAGTGATTTCCCTTTCGATTCATAAAACAAGTTCATGAATATACTTCCTTTAAACAAATGTAAACATTATTTCCTAGGATGAAATCTTCACCTTTACCCATACACATAATCACAATAGAATTCATAAGATTATGTCGATGTCATATCTACGAATTTCAAAAGATAAGCGTTATACTTCGTATTCTAATTCCTTAATACTACTATGATCATATGATCATGTCTCACTACTAGAGTATAATAATCATTCACAGCTTCGCAGTTATGTTTTCAATATAGCACGACTTGAAAGATACGTTAGGAATGAAACGGTTCAAGTCAATATTACTAACCTCAAGAGGAAGGATGATGTCGTCGTTGTAGCTCGTTACTTCTTCACGTTCTTCAGGTCTTCGAGTAATACTTGTATGTCTCATATTCCTCGATTTTCTAGTCTAACCCATACGAAGTTGTCTCTAGTACATAATCAAGCGACTCTTAGATGAGTTTTGATTCACTAAAATATGACAACCAAACTTGACATACCAACGCTTGGTAGGTTCAACCGAGCTAGCTCTAACAATCCCCCCCTTTTTCAATTTTAGTGACAAAACTCTTAATACATATGGATAGACAAATTACAAGAGTTCATTATATATATGCTTGATTCCAAATTTCAACAACACAAAAACCTGCATATATTCAATTAATAAATGTCGTTGTTGACATCTGAATAACAAAGATAATACTCCTACTGAAGGTAAGATAGGTAGATTTTCAATCCGAACATCTTTGTTATTCCACTTTTTGTAGTCCAAATAACTACAACAACAATATGATATGCCCCCCCCCCTCCAATCAATGCTCTATTCTTTCGTTATGTATAACGTTTAAGCACAATTTTCCTTTCCTTAGTGATCACAAATCACTTGTTTACTCCATATATTTCTCCCCTTTTTGTCACAAAATGACAAAGGTTCGAGCAAATAACGGTCAAACCGAAAGGATCTTACAAATCTAAAAGACTTATACAACTTATAAGAGTTAAGCACGAAGGTTTCACATACCACTTTTGATAACCAATATCAAAACCGAAACTACAAGTAATTTAGTTTTAATATGTTATCAAGGAAACAATTGCCCGAAGCAATTTTCCCTAATAGTTTAACGAATTGACTAAGAGAATTAGTTCCATTATTAAACCGATTGTACACATACAATCGCTTATTTCGATAAGACCAAAATAAAGATCAGAATTAACTCTATTTTTCTCATCAGGTTCGAATTATTCAAACAATAACTTAGACCTTTCAGTTTAGACAAGACAAGTACTAGGTTAGTTAACTAGTATTTCTTGTCATGGCATTCGATTAGACTTGAATAACCGAATCCTTGAATTTGATAAGTCTAACTAAGATCAGAATTAACTTAGTTTCTCTTATCCGGAATCGAATTGGACTAAACAAATGTCCCGTATTTTGTTAAGCCATAAACAATACATACAAACCAAAATAAATTGACTTGCACAATTATTTTCTTAACCGGAAGCAATTGAAACAAACATAGACATTATAGCACCGCAATTGCACCGAAATTTCGTTAAGCAAAAACACTTGATATCAAACAATAAAGAAGATACCAAACAATAAGCCAAATAAATTGACACAATTTTTCTTAATCGGAAACAATTGCATCACACGCACACACATCCATACACACATATTAGAATATATATATATATATATATCCATTGTACCGAATTTTTTTTAAGCAAAAGCAAAATATATGCAAGATAAGCAGACTTTTATTAAACAGGAAAACAATTAACTAACAAATTCGTTACCTCAGATTCCGCATCCTCTTCTCCCCAGAAAGATATATCATTAAGCGCAAGTTCAAGTTAGAACTCTCCCCCCCGTATGTTGTCATCGTCTCACAAGAACAAAAGAACAACAACAAGAGCAACCTTTACCAGAGAAAGGTTGAACCGGTTTTAACTAATGCGTGCCAATAGAAAAAGTTGAAAACCTGAAACACATATGTTTATGCTAAACACAACTCATGTAAACACAAATTGATTCAACACATTGTGACTTTTTACGTATGAGTTTCAATCGGAACACCTTCTGATCCTTTGATAAAAGCCTACCAACATGGGCTAGAACTTAATCCGAAAATCAAAAAGTCCCACAAACCATAAGGGTTCACATCATATGAGATTGAATATTAAGGTTATGACAACCGAAATCAGACATCCCATAAACAGAAAACACATAGCAAAAATATAGACATTCAAGCACAGGCTATGTAATCGGAAAATATCACAAGAAAACAAAATAAGAATCTAATCTTATCTTATTTCTTGGAAATAAGAATATAATCTTATTTAACTAGGATACGGCCCGTGACGTAAAGGCACGGGGATACGGTTTGTTTTGGTATTGGTTATATATTTTTTTTCTTGGGAGAATACCATGAGCTGAGCGTGTGAAAATAAACCTACCGAATACTATAATCGGAAGTTTAAGAAGTTCACCTCGTTACCGAATAAGGTGTTGTTTGGTTACAGATCACAAAGGACTTTAGAGTGTCATAATCGGAGGCTAAGGAATCATGTTAGTTCCCGATTATGGTGTTGTTTGGATACAGAAAACAAAATTTTCTTCACATAGAATAATCGTAGGAATAATATAAACTAACCCTACCGATGATAATAATCGGAAGTTTAATAAGTTACATTAGTTCCCGAATATGGTGTGGTTTGGTTACAGAACAAAAATTATTTGTTCACAAAGCATAATCGGTAGGCAACGAAATTCATAATCTTCCGAATCTGATGTTTTTTTTGCAAAATCCCCGATTCTAGAGGTACATAATATAAATAGCTCCCGATTCGACAATAAAATTGCAATATCCCCCAAATCGGGAGCTATGTATATAAAGTAACCTTCCGATTGTTTGTATAAAATTCAACAGTTTCATATCTCTGCATGTGATTCGCTTGCGAGTCATCGTTAAATGCATAAAGATAGCAATAAAACCATTCATAATTCATAAAACGAACCATTCACAAACCATAAACATAATGTACCAACTTATAATCCGACACAAACGACATAATCCGACATAAACAAAGTTATCCATAAAGTTAACAAAACACCAAGAGTTTAATTTTTCCTATTTGCTTTGACTTTGCGATCTTTACTACCTCTACGACTTGGACCAACATCATCATTGGTTTCATCAACTTGAGTGCTCGATGACGTCCGAGTTCTTTTGGTCACCTTCTTTGTAGGTTGCTTGCCTTTTTCCCCCCAAACTGAGATGCATAATCTTCATTGTCAACGTTATCAATCAACTCTTGGTGCTTTTTTATCTTCTCAAGTGGCACAGGCTCTCCGGCGTTTATGCAATCAGTGCACCATTTGGACAAACGCTTGAACTTGCTCATCTGTTTTAAATCATAGCATACCATCAAACGGTTATTATTCTATTTTGACCCATAATATTAAATTAAATTAACAAAACAATACGTACCAATCTACCAAAACCCACAGGTTTTTCTTTGAGGATAATCTTGTACGAAGCTGGCTTTGGTTTAAGATCACGGATTACACGAAGATGAGAAACATTCCAGTACCAATCCATATAGTTGGGAGAATTCAGAGGAACAAATTAGAATCCACTACAATATCTATATTGAATTCTTTAACCTGTAATTCCATTATCATCAAAAGCCCTAGAATACCTTATTGCAAGACCAAAATAATTTTTGAATTCTGATCATTATTAATCCCTCCGTAAGGTCTCGTGTTCTCTACTTGTGTACAAGTTATTTGACTATTAATTATCTCCTAATTAAATACTAGCAATAGATTTAATCAATAAATCAGTTCAGTTGGCCACCTAAACAATCTATCAATCAATCATAAATATTCGTTATAGTATAAACAAGCGATAATTATATGAAGAAACTCAAAGTGCATTAATATAATAACTCAAATCTTGTTTACAACTCAGAATTCATCCTCAATCAATAGGTGTTTAGATACTTATGGATGTAGGAACATCCACGGTATACATATGATAAAACTAAAGAGACAACGTTACAAAAGAGAAACCGCCCTGAAACCTAGCTTTCGCTCCGTGTATTGTTTCTCCTCCCCGAGTCTTACAATTTCGTGATTATTGATATATCTTTCTGCAAGGCCATACCCATTTATATAGTTTTAGATTGCTTGGCCCTCAAGTGTCTAAGTCGGTTAAAGAACCCGACCCTAAGTTACGAATAAATGCCTAAAAAATAGTTCGTGAATTTTGGCCTTCATGGCACACGTACCAAGTATGCATACCCTTCCTCAAGAAAGTGTCCAGGAAATTTTTGGTATGTGTACATGTACGCATACCATTCCTCAAGAAAGTGTCCAGGAAATTTTTGGTATGTGTACCAGGTATGCATACACCTCTTTTCCTGAAATTCCAGAGTTTCCATGGTACACGTACCCTTCTGTCTTCGGTATTCGATAAATTTGTTTGCCCATAACTTCTCCGTCCAAACTCGGAATGACCTCATTATTCTTACATTATTTTTGTAATTTAATTGTCATCAAGATGGTGATAAGAAATACTGAATTTTAATGAGTTAAGATTGGTATTTGGACCATCTCTTGATTTTGAGCAGATTTGCTCCGTTTCATCACAATTCTTCTACTTCTCTTCGACTTGGGCACTTGGATACTTGGAGTATTTTTCTTCTTAGCTCTTTTTAGATCCTTTTTGTATGATTCACCTAATAGAGACAAATAAGAGAAAACAAGAGCAATAATACGAAAATATGCAAGAATAATAGCTAAATCAAGTATGGAATGAACACTAAAATCATATGAATTATGCACTTATCAATCATTATCTTTCTTCTTCTTTTGCCAGTATCTGAGGTATAAATGGATTGGGCTCGAACAACAATAAAGTCGGTATAACTTAGAAACAAAGATCATTCAAAAATAAAAAGTAATCACAACAGTTCTTCGTCTCAGACTCTTGTGATTTCGTAGTAACTTTTTCTGTTAATCAGTTTGGTTATTGTGAGGTGATTGATATTTCTAGGCTGCTTTTCGGGAGTATAAGACCGGATTATCAACTGGTTCATGTTCACCTTGATTTATCAAATGACGGAACAAAAAGAATAACATATATACATATCTGTGGGAGACAAATTTGTTTGTAAGTCTTCGACTTTGGGTCGTAGCAACTCTTAGTTGTGGGTGAGATCATCTAAGGGAATCAAGTGCGCATAATCCGGCATGGTTCTAGAGGCGTAAGGAACGCGACTGTACCTTAATTGGGGTGAGACTTGGTTATGGATCAACTACATTCCAATCCGAAGTTAACTTAGTGTGGTGTTCAAAACTGGACAAGGTCCCGGGGTTTTTCTGCATTTGCGGTTTCATCGTTAACAAAATTTATGGTGTCTGTGTTATTTCTGGTATATGTGTTAACAAAATTATATTTGTTCATATAATTGAAATATCACAGGTTGTGCGTCGTTCAATCAGTTGATAAATCCGACCTTGTTTGTTGGATATTACTTGATTGGCACTTGGGCATTAGTCTTTGGTACCGTCTAAGTTATTTCTCATATCAATCAAGTTCACGGATTTCTATTTGTTCGTTTTGCTGATTGTATTGAGAAATAGAGATAAAGCTCTTTGATATCCTTCTTGGTTGAGCTCACTTTATAAGTAGGTGCTCTCGGAAATGTATTGGAGTTTAGTCCATACAGATTGCCGAACGAATTATTGGGTGTGGTTGTTGTACCCCCGTTGATAGACGCATTTATGTGTCTATATTAGTCTCAATTCTCTGTAATGTTAGTACTCGATTTTGCGCTTATTTTGGTATTTTATGTCTTTGTAGGTGTTTTTGGAGAAATAAGGTTTTGCGGGAAAATTGGCTCGAAAAGTGGTATTTGCGCTCGTGGGAGAAAATTATTATTCGCACCCCGGAAATGGATAAGGGGTACCCTAATTACTAAGGGGCACCCTCAGGACACCCCAAGGCAGCTGCTATTCGCACCCCCACTCTGGATAGGGGGAGGTCATCTTCAACAAATTCAAAAATGAGTTTTGGCGGGAAAACTAGTGTCACTGAAGTTGCAGATTAGGGTTGAGATTTTGATCAAGTTTTATCGAGACTAAATGGCCAATTTGATTGGGTTTACTTATTAGGCCTAAACAGCCTGGTAAAGTCGTTGTATGGAACCCAAAGTGGCTAGAAATCGAGTTAGAGCAAAAACAGGGGAATGAGTTTACACGGGTCTCTGTTGGCTTGATTTTGGAATATTAGGGAGATTAAATCGCAGAGAATCCTTCCTAAGATACGTAATTACCTAATAAAGAGTTTGGGATGGTTTGGACAGGTTAGAATTGTGTAAGTAAGTCGGCAGAGATATTATTGCCGTGACTTGCACCTAAAGGAAGAGAGGAAATTTTATCGGGTTTTGAAGGGTTTTGAGGTCTATAAAAGGTGTGGTCGAATCCCGAGAGGGGTATTGAAGGTTACGGATACTTTTGGGGAGCTTTAGAACACAGCGAGATCAACAGGAGGAGTTTCGAGAATCGGGTTCTCACTGGTGTAGGTCAAGAACACGAAGAACAATAGGCCTTCTCGGACGGTCGTTTACTGGTCTTAAATTCAACGACAATTCAACAAAGACATAAGTCCATCTCTCGAACGGTTCTTTGTAAATGCGTTGTAACGCCATTACGGCGTTGCAAATGGTCTGCTTTTATTGTTTTTCATCCTTTTAATCAACTTTTGGGCTATAAACATGTATTTTGAGCAAGTGATTATTATGAGGAGCTAAACCCCTTTCTTTGAGGCGATGGAGGAAGCTATTTTTCCAACAAATATGTGGTAATATTTATTTAATTAATTTCTGCAATTCTTTTTATGATTATTTGCATTGAATCGAAATTGAAATAAAGATTTTTGCTAACTCTTTGTGTTTTCACTTGATGGTGCATGCTTAGCTTAGGGCTTTTGATGTTCCATGCTTGAGATTAACAACCAGTATTTCGAAAATCTACTATTGGCAATATTTAAGAATCAATTGAACGTATGAATTGCATGATAATTATTAATAATGAATCACATAAAAATTGGAAAATAGTGGAATCCTGAGTCTCAGTGCTTTCTAAAATCTTGATACAAGCTTATTTGAGTTTTCTAGTTATATTTGAGTCTAAAAATCCTTCACAAGTCTGAGAGGAACGACATCTTTCTTACCACTTTACTACAACTTGTTAATATCACATCAATTTTGGCGCATTGACGCGGACTTGTTTTTAGGGTTTTAGATTTGTTTTTCTTTTTATTTTTTAGTTTTTTTTTTTATTTTATTCTTTTGTTCTATTTTAGTTTTCTTGGGTATTTGTCTTGTGGTTACAGGTTTTGGATCTCGGATCGAAAAGAAAGCTGAGCCAAAGATTTGGTGAATAATTAAAGACTTGGAGTCAAAGACAAGGCGAAAAGAAACGAGGAAAAGAAAGAGAATTTTGATTTTGATTTTTATTTATTTTTTAGGGTTTTTTTTTTTCGGAAAAACTGTATTAGGGTTTATAATTATTTTTATAATTTTTCTTTTTATTTTTGGACTTTTTGGACATTATTTTTGGGACTTTGGACATTATTTTTAAACCCTACAGAAGGGTACTTTTAAATATAAACCGTTTGCAGAGAAGGAGGACAATTACGATATTGTCTCTGCACCTTGGGTTCGTACACTGACATAGGAGTCAGTGGCCCGAGTCGACTACAACCGATTCATCCCCCGTCTGGAACGGGAGGTAAGATTCTAAACACTCGCGAATCCCCTGTCAGCGAGTTACTGGACTCATTCGTTTGCATATATGCTGAGGACTTGAATACGGCTGCTTTAATTTTATAGTAAAGGGCAAGGCCTGGCCATACAAGATAAGGGTTCGGATTTCATCACCGTTCTCTTCTTGCCCGCTTTAGGAACACGTAACCTACGCGAACCTAAGCCTTAAAATTTTGACTAGAACAAGACCGATAGGGTAACGAGCTTAATAGGAAAGTCATTCGAAAAATATTGGTTACTCTTTTAAGCACACTTCGAAGTTCATAAAGGTTTACGTGAGTTGAATGCGTGATTGCGCCGCATTGTAATTCCGGTGAGGCCTTGGGTATCAAAGCTCCACCGAGCTTCCCTCGCCTCTATTCAACTTACTTTGACTCGGATTGATTCCAGAGGGGTTTGCTTAAATTGTAACGAATTCCTTTTCGAAGGATTAGAAGCTGGTCTAGAAACAATCTAAGTGAAGCCATCATGCTTTTTGTTTGCTAGAAATCTCTAGGTTTGTTTTGGTTGAGTCGGCCTTGATTTGTGATTGCATAGAATTCCCTTCCTTATTCTTTTGCATGCTCGAACGTAAAGAGACGCCTAGGTAGATTTGTTAAAGAAAAACCTAGTAGTTCTAAGCGTCTCGATTACCTCAATTTAGAAAGTCCGATTTTTGAAGAGTCCGTTTTTGAACGTCCGCTTAAGGAGACAATCCCTAATATTCCGATAGTACCAGAAATGGCAACTTTGAAAGCTTTGTTGAACCCGACTAGGACTACTCGTCCCTCGTGTATCAGGTTAATAAAATTGAAGCAACTTATGAACTTAAACCTGGACTTTACACAGTTGCTCCCAATCTTCTTAGGGAAAAGAAAATGAAAACCCCTATTTCCATGTTAGGGACTTTGAGGAAATTTGTAGTACCCTAAAGATTAGAAACCTTGATGATGATGCTTTGTTATTCCCTTTTTCCTTGAAGGATAAAGCCAAATCGTGGCTATATAGTTTGGCTTCTGGTTCAATTGAAACATATGAACAACTTACATCTGCCTTTTTGAACAAGTTTTTCCCTAGGCACAAAACATCGTCTATTAGGATGCAAATCTGCACGTTTTCTCAACAGGAGGGAGAATCTTTGTATAGGTATTTGGAAAGGTTCAATGATTTATTAGCCCAATGTCCTCATCATGGTCTCGAAAAGGTTAGGTTAGTTCAGATCCTTTATGAGGGTTTAGATTATTCCACTACAACCACAGTAGAATCTATGTGTACAATTGGGTTTGAAAACCAAATGTTTGATGAGGCGATGACATATTTGCATGAAATCGCCGAAAAGACCCAAAGAATGGGAAAATAGTAGGGAACCCAAGAAAACAATTCTTCTAGGAAGAGGAAACGTTAATAGGGTAGAAGGAGGCTTTGAATCAGATGCCAAAATTGCAGCAATAGCTAAAAGGTTAGAAGCTTTAGAATTGGGTCACACTAGTGGTAGAGTGGAGCCTTTTTGGGAAGGCCAGACTATTGAAGAGCAAGCCAATGCTCTTTATAATAATAACACTAGATTTGATAATCGTCAAAAGTTTGACCCATATTCAGAAACCTATAATCTGGTTGGAGAAACCATCCGAACCTTTCATGGTCTAAGGACCAACCAAGGTCAGTTTAGTAATTCGAATGTTCCCCAGTGTTTTGGCTATACTAAGAATCCTTCAGACCAACTCGCTTTGGAATCGGTCGATAAGAAAATCTTAAGCTTAGAGGAGTCTCTCAACTTGTTAACTCAAAGAAACTACAAAATTTCACCTATCGTGGGAACAAAGTCTACAAGCTAGTAACAGGATAGGACAAGAAAATAGTCAGGCTATTTCCGAGTTAAAAACCCAGGTCGGTCTGATAAATGAATTTTTGAGAGAAAAAGGTAGGTTCCCTAGTCAAACACAAACAAACCCTAGAGGAGTTCATGAAGTAGGTGAAAAACCATCACACCAGTTAAATTCAATTAGAACCCTTAGGAGTGGCAGAGCAAGAGACAATCAGGTAACCATGCCCGATAGTGAGCATATCAGTAGTTCACCCTCAGGACCATCCATAACCGAGGGGACCGATAAAATCTCTCGATGATGTCAATTCGGTTCCTGAGAGGCCCTGTTTTATGCCTAGAGCCCCATTTCCACAACTATTAGTACCAACAAAGAGTGAATCCAACTTTAATGACATAATGGAGGTTTTTAAGAAAGTTACCATAAACCTTCCGTTACTAGAAGCAATTAGGCAACTTCCTACATGCCAAATTCCTTAAGGATATGTGTACGCGAAAGCGCAAGCTTAGTGTCCCTAAAAAGCCTTTTAACTAGTCATGTAAGTTCGATCATTCGTAACAACACAACTCCTAAATATAAAGACCCGTGTGCCCCTACCATTGCTTGCACGATAGGAAAACATCGGGTAGATAAAGCTTTACTTGACTTAGGAGCTAGTGTGAACTTACCGCCGTACCATGTGTACTTACAAACTAGGGCTTGGTGAATTGAAACCTACCAAGATAACACTGCAGTTAGCTGATAGGTCTGTTAAAATTCCTCGTGGTGTGATAGAAGATGTTCTTATTGAGGTCGACAAGTTTATTTATCCCGTGGATTTCGTGGTCTTAGATACCCAACCTGTCCCTGACCTCCAGAAACCGTATACCCGTGATTTTAGGTCGCCCATTTTTAGCTACGTCTAATGCGATCATAAATTGTCGAAGTGGTATTATGAATCTATCTTTTGGTAATATGACTATTGAGTTGAATATTTTTAATGTCAATAAGCTGCATTCTGAGCTAGATGACACATGCATTGAAGAGGTGAACATGATAGGAACCTTAGTTCAGGAGTCATTACCAAACATCATATCGGAAGATCCATTAGAGAGTTGTCTAGCCCATTTTAGCATGGATTTCGACGATGATAGCAACATTGAACAAGTAAATGCTCTGTTGGATTCTATTCCTATGTTAGATACCGACAAATGGAAAGCTAGGTTCGAACCATTGCTGGATTCTACCTTAAGCCCTTGCTTCGAAGAGCCTAGAGATCCTCCTACGTTGGACCCTAATTATGCATTTTTAGGCCCATCTGAGACTTTCCCTGTTATTATAGCTTCCGATTTGGATAGTGATCATGAGGGTAGGCCAGTGACCGTGCTTCAAGACAATAAGGAAACTTTAGGGTGGACCATAGAGGATATTAAGGACATAAGCCCTACCTTGTGTATGCATCGATGCATTTAGAGGATGAACCACCCGATTATAACTTAGATAAAGCAATTGACCTTTTTTCAGAACCCGATGGTCTAGAAATTAGGAATATTGTGACTAGTCTATTTAGAGACACCCAAAATTCTAAGTTTGGGGGTGGACTTGGAATATATGCCTCTACAATTTCACAAGAGTATCTTCATAGAGCAGTTCGGTTATTAGAAACCCATCCTCTCGGTTGATGTGGTTAGCCCAGGCTATGATACCCAGATTGATTTTGTTTTCCCACCAAATATTTTTCAACCAATTGTGGGAACGTATAAGTTTCAGATTTGTCAATCTTTTAGTTTTGAGACTAAACCTAAGTACTTTAGGAAATTAGTACCGACACATTTGCTTAAGATTGACCGCCAGCTTCATCGTGGTCAATTGTGTGAGTCAAAACTGATTGACTTTAAGGATCCGCAGTTATTCAGGTTATTATTATGTGCTTCTAAGTTTTTATTTGAGTTTTTCCAGACTCTACAACTTGATAATTTGGATCTTACTTATGAGGAACGCAAGCCCAAAGAAATTTATTTAGACCCAGTATAGAACCTAACTCGAACCACAAACTAGATGTAGTTGTCTTAAACAGAAACTAGACAAGGGTATGCTATTCTTGGCAAGTTGGAGATTCCTTTTATTTGTGATAGCTCTATTTGGTTTTGATGACCCACAGAAATTTCTTATTACTTTATGATTCTATGAGGTGACTAATCCTTTGTTAGTCTGGTCAAGACGTTAAACTTAGCACTTTTTGGGATGTAACCCAATATTCATGCGACACGGTAATATCTTTCCTTAACTCTTTTACTTCAAATGGTAACAGTTTCTCCTTGTTCATGCTTTTAATTTTATCTTTAGAACATTGAGGACAATGTTAGATTTAAGTTTGGGGGTATGGGAGAAACATTTTAGTTGCATTGTTAAACTCCAGAGCCTAGAAATTTATGCTTTTTAAGGATGGCACTAACCAATCTAAGTGGATGGAAGCATTTTGGTTGTAGGAGTTGAGGAACCAATCTGATTAGATGGCAACATCTAAAGAGTCTATTCATAAAAGCACAGAGCTCAGGTGTTAGAAATAACATGATAGTTTCACCAATCTCGTTGAGTCCTTTTCACTTCTGTTTTTATTTTATTTTTATTTTTTAAACTATGTTTCTCTAAGTGATTAGGTGGGGCTCACGATTCAAGTTGTTACCACTGCAAGGGTGAAATAGAGTGATTGAGTTACTAAAAAAAAAAAAAAAAAAAAAAAAAAAGACTAGACCAATTAGACCAAACAGAATAAAATTAACACTTGGGAATAGCAATATGTGTGTGTTTTCCCTGTCTCCGTCGCCTAAACAAGCGTGGAATGCAGGATTCACGGGAACTATCATGTAATCTGCTGACAAGAAGCATGCGCTTGGATCCAAAAGATCTAATCATGCAGTTAAATAAAAAAAAAAATATATATATTAATGTTCAGCGAATAAATCGACCGCTGGTTCCCTTGTATATGCCAGACGTGTTGATCTAGAATTAGGATTGTCGACCACTGGTTCCCTTGTATATGCCAGTTGTGTTGATATTAGTCAGACCAGTATCTCACCATTAGGATAGGTTCATTTTGGCAGGGCCTTGATTGAGATATGGGAAACATCGATCACTTAGTAAACATCAAAACCATCTATGTTTTTCTATATATCCATCTTCTTTATCTATCCATGTGATTAGTTTTGACTCCGGGTATTGATGTCCATAGTGTGACTATCTCGAGTAGAGCTCGTGACTTATATATGAATTTTAGTATGCTTGAGTGCAAACTCGTGTACAAAGAATTGAATTTCGCATCGGTACTTCCTCCGTAGTCAATAAGTATGCCAACCAAGGAGATTCTTTAGTGCCTTCCAAAGTTCTCATGTAAATAGTTAGGGTCCTGAGTATAAAGGTTTTGTGGGTATATCTCTTGTAAACCCTCCCGAGACTATAACTCGGCCACTAGGGCCACCTAGGGGTTTAAAGGCTTATTGCATACGCTAAATGCAATCGACGATGCTCGACAGTGAGTTAGGATTTTATTTTTGTTTTTAATTTTGCTCGAGGACTAGCAAATAATAAGTTTGGGGGTATTTGATAGACGCATTTATGTGTCTATATTAGTCTCAATTCTCTCGTAATGTTAGTACTCGATTTTGCGCTTATTTTGGTATTTTATGTCTTTGTAGGTGTTTTTGGAGAAATAAGGTTTTGCGGGAAAATTGGCTCGAAAAGTGGTATTTGCGCTCGTGGGAGAAAATTATTATTCGCACCCGGAAATGGATAAGGGGTACCCTAATTACTAAGGGGCACCCTCAGACACCCCAAGGCAGCTGCTATTCGCACCCCCACTGGATAGGGGAGGTCATCTTCAACAAATTCAAAAATGAGTTTTGGCGGGAAAACTAGTGTCACCGGGTTGCAGATTAGGGTTGAGATTTTGATCAAGTTTTATCGAGACTAAATGGCCAATTTGATTGGGTTTACTTATTAGGCCTAAACAGGCCGGTAAAGTCGTTGTATGGAACCCAAAGTGGCTAGAAATCGAGTTAGAGCAAAAACAAAGGGAATGAGTTTACACGGTCTCTGTTGGCTTGATTTTGGAATATTCAGGGAGATTAAATCGCAGAGAATCCTTCCTAAGATACGTAATTACCTAATAAAGAGTTTGGGATGGTTTGGACAGGTTAGAATTGTGTAAGTAAGTCTGCAGAGATATTATTGCCGTGACTTGCACCTAAAGGAAGAGAGGAAATTTTATCGGGTTTTGAAGGGTTTTGAGGTCTATAAAAGGTGTGGTCGAATCCCGTAGAGGGGTATTGAAGGTTACGGATACTTTTGGGGAGCTTTAGAACACAAAGCAGAGATCAACAGAGGAGTTTCGTAGAATCGGGTTCTGTGGTGTAGCTGAAGAACACGAAGAACAATAGGCCTTCTCGGACAAATCGTTTTACGGGTCTTAAATTCAACGACAATTCAACAAGACATAAGTCTCTGTCTCAGTAATTCTTTGTAAACTGCGTTGTAACGCCATTACAGTCATTGCAAACAATCTGTTTTATTGTTTTTCATCCTTTTAATCAACTTTTGGGCTATAAACATGTATTTTGAGCAAGTGATTATTATGAGGAGCTAAACCCCTTTGCTGAGGCGATGGAGGAAGCTATTTTTCCAACAAATATGTGGTAATATTTATTTAATTAATTTCTGCAATTCTTTTTATGATTATTTGCATTGAATCGAAATTGAAATAAAGATTTTTGCTAACTCTTTGTGTTTTCACTTGATGGTGCATGCTTAGCTTAGGGCTTTTGATGTTCCATGCTTGAGATTAACAACCAAAGATTTCGAAAATCTACTATTGGCAATATTTAAGAATCAATTGAACGTATGAATTGCATGATAATTATTAATAATGAATCACATAAAAATTGGAAAATAGTGGAATCCTGAGTCTCAGTGCTTTCTAAAATCTTGATACAAGCTTATTTGAGTTTTCTAGTTATATTTGAGTCTAAAAATCCTTCACAAGTCTGAGAGGAACGACATCTTTCTTACCACTTTACTACAACTTGTTAATATCACATCACCCGTTTTTTCAGTAATTATCCAAACCTCAATTTGAATGAGGTAATCTTCTAATAAATGGTAGATTGACATAGAAGATGTGGTTGTGAATTTGCAACATCCTTTTGACAACTTTGTCATAGTAGATTGACATAGAAGAGGTAATCTTCTTTAATTTGAATGAGGTAATCTTTCGAGGTGAATCTAATAAAGGGTACATTGATCAATGTTGCAGCATCCAAGATCACTTCAAATATGACAACTTTGTCATAGCGGGAAAGGTGTCTAATTTATGTTACTGCACTTACAGGTCATCAATTTCTGGACGATTGGAAAATCAGAAGTCAACAGTTTGTGGTCGTCAATTTCTAGACGACTACAATTGTTGTGGACCGTCGCAGTCTGGACGACTACAGATGTTCTTCATCTTTAAAGTTTTGGTTATGTAATCCGAAATTCAGTTCATTAATAAATTAAATTAAATTCTATCATAATTTATTATCACATTATAAATTAGATAAACCCATATAAATAAATATAATACTTTCATTTGTTTTGATAAATTTAAACAGAACTCTAACCTAGGGTTAATAGTTTTTTAATGAAGGGGATTAATGAAGAAGAAGGATAACAAGTTGAACAAAAATGATTTTTTTCAATGAAAAGGAAAATTAATGAGGAAGAAAAGTGGTAACAAATGCAGTCAAATTTAATTTGACTTTTTAGGTAGTAAATAGGAAAAAATAAAATTACTTTAATATTTTGAGAAAAGTGGCAAATGGAAAAGTGTGGATCGAAAATAGGTGAAACCATGTGAAAACATATTACTATAAATAAGTTTTGAAAGTGATTTTGATTTTTTTTTTTTTTTACCAAACTTGGCCTAAAACCCAAACGACAATTTGCGATTGCATATAACTAAGTCTACTATGCCTATATCATGGAGGTTAGCCCATATTAGTATGTTATCCGGAAATAGTAAATGGTCATTACCAAGAAAACTCCCTTTCGTATATGGGTGTAAATAATACCCGAAAATACTCGTACTGCTTGTACCCGCTTGAGCTTGCATGTACCATAATAAGCCCAAAGCCTGTTGTAGCCCGTCGTGGACCGCCTGGCCTGACCTGATTAGTTAAAATGGGCGGATTCAGATTTTTGCTAAAACTTAATAGCCTGGCCTCGTATCTGCCCGAACAACCCGACCTACTATCCGTTTAATTTTTTTTAAGAGTTTTTGTTCAACTGTTAGAGCAAATTGTTATGTGTTTTGGTTATATATTGGATTAAAATTCTTATTTTCATTTCTATTTTACATTTAAAAGATTAACCATTTAAGATTATTTTAACAGATAGTTCGTTTGATCTCCAAATTATAAATAGAAATTAAATCAGTTATTAACGAATTTTGAAAATTCAAAAAACCCAGAAGCCTGTTTGGCCTGCTGATTGAACGGACTTTGGGCAAATTCTGGGCTTCAAAATAAATATTTCTACGTGGCCTGCCTGACCTGGTCTGGTAGGAAACAGGTCGAGCTGTATAACTAGGGTCTCGTCCCGACCCAATTTACACCGCTACTTTCGTATTAGGGTTTCCTCTCAACTTTGTTTAAATAAGCAGCCGACTCACCCATGGAACTTACTTTTCCCTCTCGTCATGCTCAGTTTTTGTTATCCACAAGAACCCTATTCATCCTCTTTTAGCGTTGAAATGTGTCCATTATTCTTTATAACGGAAGAAATCATCACCAGGTGTTTTTAAAATTATGTTGGCGTTTCTGGAGCTCATCGGAACAACTTGGATTTTTAAGTGTAAGACAAACAAAACCTATTTAAAATTATATCTACTGTGTGATTCTACTTCGTCTTGATCTTATTATTTAGTTTTTCAAATCATCCATCCGCGTATGCTGTAGTAGATTTGATTCGTTGACATGCTAGGATTTGATTCAGGAGGTAATAGTTTCAATTAATCCTTTTATAAACGCACACGTTTCATTGATTTTCACGTCTACTGATTCGATTGATTTTCACGTCTACTGATCCTGATCCTGATCCTGATCAGTAGGCATTGGAACTTTTCTTCTCTAGTATGATTCATCTAATTGATCTTTGTTTATTAAACATAAAACAAAATATAATTTTCGGTTTTGACTCGATTTCGACCAAAACATCTTATTACCTACAATAAGATATGATGTAGGGTTCAGGGTTCAATTCATCTAATTGATCTTTGTTTATTACTTGTGTTTTACCTTTATAAATCAGAGTAAAATGTTATAAACCCTTTCAATGAACGAATTGAAAATTGTAAAACTTAAAAGGGCACATGAATGAATGGAATTGCTTATAATAAACAATAAGATATGA
The DNA here is from genome assembly GCA_023531295.1 of Papaver armeniacum. NCBI lineage: Eukaryota > Viridiplantae > Streptophyta > Magnoliopsida > Ranunculales > Papaveraceae > Papaver > Papaver armeniacum. Next base: position 186,241 of record JAJJWW010002308.1, on the reverse strand, counting down.
TGCTATCTTGAGAAAAGAGATTGTAAAACTGAACTACTAAAAAATAAGTTTTAATTCTGGTCATGAGTAAGGCGAATGCTCGTACAACTAAACCAGTTGTAACCTCTTCTTTTTTTCCTTTTCCCTGTTTTCATTCATGTATACATTCTAACATATCTATCTTATCATTCCACTTCTCTCTAAATGTAGTACTTGGTGGACCTCCAAGCCAAGTAATCGGTGGTTTTAACAACAGGGCTAGTTAGCCTAATTGGGCTTGGTACCGACTCATTGCGTACCGGCCAAGGGTACCTTCAACAACCTTCAATATGTGAAGTTTATTGATGAAGTTTGTTGAAGGTACCCTTGGCCGGTTATCAATGAGTCGGCTAGTTGCAATGCGATACCATGCTTGGTTAGGCTTACTAGTAGCTGTGAGTTTTGGGCTTCCTCGGTACCGTGCATGCGTATTTTTTCTTTGAGGTGCCCAAACAATTCAGGTAAAGTGACTCTTAGAATTTAGATTGACAAAATACATTTGACATTGTTTATGTAAATTATAAATTGATAGTTGGAATTTTGTGAAGTTGATATAGGTAGTAGTTTCAAATATTCCTATCATAAGTGTGTTTCATTTGTTTTCATCAATACCGATCCTGATCAACAGACATTGGAACTTTTCATCTGTTTATCAAAATTTGCTTATAATAGACAATAAGATATGATGCTATCTCGAGAAAAGAAATTGTAAAACTGCACTACTAAGAAATAATTTTTAATTCTGGTTATGAGTAAAAAGGTGAATGCTCTTACAATTAACCAGTTGTAACCTCTTCTTTTTTCCTTGTTTTCATATATGTACACAATCTAACATATCTATCCTATCATTCCGCTTCTCTTTTAATGTAGTACGTGGCGGACCTGCCAAGCAATCGGTGGTTTTAACAACAAGGCCAGTTAGCCTAACTGGGCTTGGTACTAACTCATTGCAAGACGGTCAAGGTAACCTTCAACAATCTTCATTTATATAAAGTTTATTGATGGTATCCTTGGCCGGTTAGCAATGAGTCGGATAGTCGCAATGCGATACCAGCGATACCAAGCTTGGTTAGGCTTACTTATAGCTGTGAGTTTTGGGCTTCCTCGGTACCGTGCATGCATATTTTTTCTTTGAGGTGCAATTCAGGTGAAGTGACTCTTTAGAATTTAGATTGATATAGGTGGTAGTTTCAAATATTCCTATCATAAGTGTGTTTCATTTGTTTTCACCAGTAGTGATCCCGATCGATAGGCATTGGAACTTTTCATCTCACGTGTATTTTATCGAAATTTGCATTCATCTAATCGGTGTTTATTTTGTAAACATAAACCGAAGATATAATTTTCGGTTTTGACTCCAATGATCTATAATACAAAAGAGGTCATGTCTAAGTTAGCCTATACAACTAACGGTTGAGATTTCATCCTGGAATTCAAATACGGGTCCAGATTTCTTTTACCTCATGAGTCGGACGACTCACGATAAAAAAATCATTAAAAAATTGAAAAGCTTTACTCCGATAAGACGTTGCCCAAAGACAATATAACAACAACAGCAATCATACATCTCTAACCAATTGTATACAGAGCAATTACACCGCCTTTTTCAGTTTTATAATGTTAAAACTGAAAAAGGAACGGTTGCAGTAACTACAGTATCTATATTGAATTCTTTTTGGGTCACCTAAGGCTAAGAGGAAATTTCTATCTACAGTCAGAACAGAATTCGTCTTATGAAGATTCAGCATTAAGTGTAGGTGTACAAAAAAATCTACCATGTGTACATAGAATTTTTTTTTCGCTTTAGTTGAGAGATGATGATGGTGGTGGCATATGGAGGTGACAAACTCTTCGGCAATGTCAAAGCTGGAGGGATTGTATTTGTATTTATTCTCTCTAGGTTGTATGTAACCCAAACTTGGTTTGGATTTAGACACTGTCATCTTAAATTTGCTTGCCCCTCCCTAACATTAAGGTCCATTCCTTCTTTGATGAAGATCTTTTGGTCACCAGCAACTTTACATAAAAACAACCAAACACAAGAAAGTCGTAGTAGATGGGGCATCTAATAATTGTAAAACCTTAGTCTTTGACATAACAATGGAGGGCTATAGCCTGTAGCCTCCTAAGGAGAGTTGTCAAATTTATGATGTCGTTGTTGATCAAACCTAACCTCTCTAATCATCCCTTGCAGATACGATGAGTCGGTTAACAGAGAAGACGCAATCGGGATGCCCTTGCCAAAGACGAAGCGAAGATTCAGGTAAAAAAGAAAATTTAAAAACTGTGCACAGGTTGCACAAACGCCAGTTAATTTTTAATCTCCACTTTAGAGGCGTAGTGCTGGTAAGTCCACTTACGTGTATAGACTTCCAGTCCATAATTCTGCTTTTATTATTAGTCGTATATCCTGTATTTATTATTAGTCGTATATCTGGATAGCTTGACTAGGTAGTCTAGAATTAGTCTCGTATATCTGGATAGCTTGACTAGGTAGTCTAGAATTAGTCGACACTGATATCTTATTTGTCTTGACTAGGTAGTCTAGAATTAGTCGACACTGATATCTTATTTGTAATTGTAAATTGTGTATATAAATCCTTGAAATTCCACAAGTTAGAATCGAGAAGTCCAGAATGCTGAAGCACCACGTACGTGCAAGGCAAACAATACAACATGTTACACGAATCGAAAACACGACAGCATTAGCATACCAGCCTACCACGACACTCAAATAACCAAAATTTAGAAACTGTGCATAGGTTGAATTATTATTTGTGTTAACATCCGCAACAGACACGAGACAATAAGTGTGGTGTATTTTAAATGTCTTGAATTATTATTTGTGTTAACATTCCTTCGTATCATCCTCTATCTTAAGATGAGATTTTGTCACATACATGAACCTATCATTCTTACCGTTCTTACCGTTACTGCTCTTTCCAAATGGCAATAAAAGTAATCACAGTTTCAGATTCTAATATCCTATTTGCATTGGTGTTGAGTTGGTAGTTAGGGGCTACTTTTTTATCTCAACTCATATACACCGTTGAGGGATGTCCAAAAACGCGGAGAATACGTTAATGCCCTTACATAATCGGAAGCTATTTTGTGCCCGATTTAGGGGTGTACAGAATGCCCGGAAGCCTGCGGCCTGCCATGTACCGCCCGGGTCCGAAGGAGCCCATGGGCGCCCGACAACCTGTCATGGGCTAGCCCGGCCTGCCCGATAATTATAAGTGGGCGGACTCGGGTTTTTGTTCAAATATTGGAGTCCAGCCTGTTAGCCTGTCTGGTAGCCTGTTTAGTTACCCGGCCTGCCTTGCTGCCAATATCCTCGAATAAAGTTTTCTACTAGTGTGATGGATTTCTCATATGTGGACAATTTATTGGGGTTAGAGAAAATTCTGAATTACATTTCACATTAATGAATATGAATTGCTTGAACTATCATTTGAACGAGTTACAGATATATCATCATTCATCAAGCCAAAAAAAATAAACATATATACTTTTTAAAATTTTGAATTATCTCTTGGGCCCGAGGCCTCGCCTTGGTCCCGACATGGCCTCGTATTGTTTCACGGGTATGGACGGGCCATGGGCATTAAATTTTTGTTATTGCCCGCCCTACTCGTTAAACTTAATGGGTAGTAAGGACTACAAGCCCGTCCGGCCCGGCATGAGCTATAATCGGGCTTGGGCTGGCCTGCCCGGCCCGATGTACACCCCTAGCCCGATTATTATAAAGAAATCCGAAGCTTAGTAACGATATTATACTATCGATTAATATCGATTTTGTGCTAAACGTGTATCTTGCTTCTATAACAATTGGAAGGAACAAGAACCTCACTAGACTACTGATTATAGTAGCTCCTAAATTCCCAAAATTGGTGATTTCGTCAAGGAAGAAATTTGGGGCAACTTTATAATCAGAAGTCATATTAACTACCGATTATTCTAGTTCCCAAATTCGAAAAAATTGACATTTCTGCAAAAACAAAATTTGGGGCAACTTTATAATCGGAAGTCTTATTAACTACCGATTAATATAGTTCTCAAATTCGAAAAAATTGAGATTTCTGCAAAAACAAAATTTGGGGCAACTGTATAATCGGAAGTGAAAATACTTCATTTGACTACCGATTATGATAGATTTCAAATTTCATATAATGAAGGATTATAGAAAAAACTCATTTTGGGGCAACCTATAATCGGGAGGTTGGGTAATCTATTTATCTTCCGATTATGGCTACATCCAAAACACGAACCAAATGGTTATGGTCAAATTTGGGGCTTCCAATAATCGGTAGGTTATAAGTAACCCCCTCTACCGATTTTGGGCTACTCAACAATCGGTAGCTAATGAGGTGGTATTACCTACCGATTAATAACCGTTTGACAGATAAAACCAATGTCAACCTAAATTCATTTCATTTCATTTCTTTTCAACTTCAACTCCTCTTCTCCTCCTCCGATTGCAGAGAGTATAACTTTCCCCCTCGTTCAACTCCACTCTATACATCGTTAATCGTCGAATCGAATCATCGTCGATTATTCTTTATAAAGATGAAAGAAAAGGAACGTAAGAAAGCTCGAACCAAAAACGTAGTGTGCGGTGAGGATCCGAATATTGGATTGCATGCCCGTAATAAAGAGGTTTTAACTCACTAACCCGAAGCACACGAAGAAGATGAAGTCCCTGATGTAGGCGATACTGATAGCCAAATTCTCAGGCAACTTGAAATGGCGCCGATTAGGTAAGATTCTACCATTAATTTGGTTTATATTGCTTCAATTCGACGAATCCATTTTTTTTAGGGTTTTCGGTTATTACCCGTTCTAGGTTAGTTATTGTTTTAAACTTCCGATTGTGGTCGAATTCTTCATTTCACAAGAACATTTGTCATATTCGGTGGTAAATATTTAGGTTGCCTACCGATTATAGAACGTTTTTCATTACTGAGGCCTAAATCGATTATAATCGGAAGTTAATTGTGTTTTTGCCTTCCGAATATACTAGGGAAGAGCAAGTATTAGAGACGCAATAATCGGGCGATATCATTTGTAATTTCCTTCCAATTGTTTAGGCTGAACCACTTGAGTAATTTCTGGACACAAAGTGATGCATATTCGGTAGAAATTAGTTTTGTGAGGCTTCCGATTGTGATGCATTCGGAAGGGTGGACTTTTTATAACTTTCGATTATTGGTATTCCTGAGGGTTATGTTGAAATTTAGCTTCCGATTATTGTGTGTAGATAAACATATTCGAACACCAAAATTTTCTTTTGTTTCCGATTATACGTATTCTGTAGCTTTAGGTGAACCGATATTTACGATTGAGCGTAATCGGAGGCAATTGGTTAACTCAACCAACCAAATATGTATATTCGGGAGCGTTGGTTTTACATTAACTTCCGATTATATAGTTTACTAACCTGTTGTACTTTCTTTTGTTGTTTAGGGATAGGCGAGGTAAAAAAATCGAAGAAGCAATTGTCTCAAATTAGTGCAAGGAAGGAAAGACGTCGAACCCGACAAAATAGTGCAAGGAGAGCTAGGATCTGCTAAAGCCGCTTCAAGTGCTCAAGATGGAACTTAACAAGCAAGTCAAGAAGGTGTTCAACCAAGTGCCCCTCAATCAGAACCGGTTCAAGAAGGTGTTCAACCAAGTGTCTCTCAATCACAACCAGTTCAAGAAGGTGTTCAACCAAGTGCTCCACAATCACAAGGAGAAATTCAACTAGAAGCACCCGAAGATAGAGTACAAGAAGTAGGACAACCTAGTTGTGCGCAAGAAGAAGGAGAAGCCGAAAAGAAAAATCCTCACTCCGACCGCCACACAAACTAAAATGATGGATTGGCCTTTGAAGGATGAATGTGAAAGGTTCAAGAGAATTATTACAAATTTTGGGTTGGCTGATGCTGCGGAGAACCCTATGTTGGAACATGACCGGGTGGCTATATCGGCGTCTGTGGAGAGACTTTATCCTGAGACCGACACCTTCCATATGCCGTTTGGGGAGATGACGATTACCCCAGATGATGTTGTGCAGATTGTTAGACTTCCTATCCATGGCAAAGGTGTTAGGGCTGAGTTCACAAAGCAGTTGGAATGGACCAAACTTTATGCTCTAACTAAAAAGTGTTTGGGTTGGGATGAAGATACATCAACAACCGAGTTCAAAAGATGCATGAAGTATAGAACTAGACAGTTCAACATGGGTACTCTGATGGATATGTTCAAGGGCACCAAAGAAAAAGAAGAGAAAGGAACTTTAACCGATGAGCAAGTCAACCACACGGCCACCGCATATCTCCTATATGTATTGGGATGTGTCATTTTCCCCAATACCAGTGGCAATCGGGTCTACGCCAACCTTTTACAACTCCTGGATCCTCTCGATAAAGTGCATGAGTACTCTTGGGGCACGACATGCCATGCGTGGTTGATGGAAGAGTTGAGAAAGGCGTCGAGACTTGGAATTAGCCAAGTGGCCGGGAACGTGAGTCCACTACAGGTATTGTTTATTAACTCTACATACTTGTTTTTTTTGTTTTTTTTTTTTTGCTACCATTGAAGAATCAATTTCCTAATACTTGCAAAAATGACAATATAGACATGGATCTACGACCACTTCCCTATCTTGGGATTGGCCATTGAAAACCCGGCGTGGGCGAAAGGTGACCCTAGAGGAACAAAGTACGTCTTCGATGACAACCATTCTAGGACGTAGGAGCATCAGCTGATTCGTTTGAGGGAGATTTTGGACTCACTGAAAGCCCAAGACGTATGCTTTGATCCATACAAGGAAGACTGAGCTAATGGACATATCGTGGGTCGGTCCGATTTGGCCCTTTATTTTGGACCGTTGTGGCACCCCACAGGATATGTGATGTACAATGTTTCAAGGGTGATGCGACAACACGGTTTTGTACAATGTATACCAAATGAGCAAATCCATGGAAATTTCACTTTGGATCTGGAGAACTGCGAGTCTGATAAAGATTCTATCACGGTGGTTTACAAGGGTACACCATCCTGTAAATTCCATTGGGATAGAAGGGCGCATTACTTGATCAACCAAGGAAGGGAAGCCAACCAAGGTTTTGAAAATGCTCCCAACTATATGGATTGGTACTGGAATGTTTCTCATCTTCGTGTAATCCGTGATCTTAAACCAAAGCCATCTTCGTACAAGAGTATCCTCAAAGAGAAACCTGCGGGTTTTGGTAGATTGGTATGTATTGTTTTGTTAATTTAATTTAATATTATGGGTCAAAATAGAATAATAACCGTTTGATGGTATGCTATGATTTAAAACAGATGAGCAGGTTCAAGCGTTTGTCCAAATGGTGCACTGATTGCATAAACGCCGGAGAGCCTGTGCCACTTGAGAAGATAAAAAAGCACCAAGAGTTGATTGATAACGTTGACAATGAAGATTATGCATCTCAGTTTGGGGAAAAAGGAAAGCAACCTACAAAGAAGGTGACCAAAAGAACTCGGACGTCATCGAGCACTCAAGTTGATGAAACCAATGATGATGTTGGTCCAAGTCGTAGAGGTAGTAAAGCTCGCAAAGTCAAAGCAAATAGGAAAAATTAAACTCTCGGTGTTTTGTTAACTTTATGGATAACTTTGTTTATGTCGGATTATGTCGTTTGTGTCGGATTATAAGTTGGTACGTTATGTTTATGGTTTGTGAATGGTTCGTTTTATGAATTATGAATGGTTTTATTGCTATCTTTATGCATTTAATGATGACTCGCAAGCGAATCACGTGCAGAGATATGAAACTGTTGAATTTTATACAAACAATCGGAAGGTTACTTTATATACATAGCTCCCGATTCTGGGGATATTGCAATTTTATTGTCGAGATCTGGAGCTATTTATATTATGTACCTACCGAATCAGGATTTTGCAAAAAAACATATGATTCTAAGATTATGAATTTCGTTGCCTACCGATTATGCTTTGTGAACAAATAATTGTTGTTCTGTAACCAAACCACACCATATTCGGGAACTAATATAACTTATTAAACTTCCGATTATTATCATCGGTATGGTTAGTTTATATTATTCCTACGATTATTCTATGTGAAGAAAATTTTATTTTTTGTATCCAAACAACACCATAATCGGGAACTAACATGATTCCTTAGCCTCCGATTATGACACTCTAAAGTCCTTTGTGATCTGTAACCAAACAACACCATATTCGGTAACGAAGTGAACTTCTTAAACTTCCGATTATAGTATTTCGGTAGGTTTATTTTATATGTTTCCTTCGATTATGACTGTGAAGAAAACTTTGTTTTCTGTATCCAAACAACATAACATTCGGAAATTAAATTAACTCATAAAGTGTCCGATTATGGTAGCTTTCAAAATTTGAATATGGGACAACCCATAATCGAAAGGTTTTGTAACCTATTGGTCTTCCGATTATGGCTACATCCAAGTTTTGGTGAATCTGGGGCCACTTATAATCGATAGTGTTATAAGTTTGATAATCTACCGATTATGGCAGATTTCAAATTTTGGAAAAAAGGATTTTAGAAAAAACTCATTTTGGGGCAACCTATAATCGGGAGTTTGGGTAATATATTTATCTTCCGATTAAGGCTACATCCAAAACACGAACCAAGTGGTTATGGTTGGCTATGTACCCTCATAACCTATGCAATTTGGCAAAAGTTGAATCTGGGGCCACTTATAATCGGTAGTTTACAAGTTAGATAATCTACCGATTATTGGCGATTTCAAAATTTTGGGAAAAAAAAAGGAATTAAGCAAAAACTCATTTTGGGGCAACCCATAATCGAGAGGTTTTGTAACCAATTTTACCTCCGATTATTGCTACATCCAAAACACAAACCACATGGTTATGGTAGGGCTATGTACCCTCAAAACCTATAGAATTTGGCCAAGTTTGAATCTGGGGCTACTTATAATCGGTAAGTTTATAAGTTATTTTAGCTACCGATTATAGAATGGCATATTAGCCGAAATATGTACACAATAATCGAAGACTAATTAATATATATTGACTACCGATTATTAGTTAACTACCGATTGTTGTGTTTGCTACCGATTATATAAGGGCATATCGGCCATTTCGAAAATTCGAAGATAAGGGGTAACTTAAATTTACGCTTGGGTGATCTTTTTTGTCTTTTAGTGTCTCCCCTAATTCTTTTGGGCTCGCCCTAAAGATGCTAGGCTTTTAAACCCAAAGTTCACTCTTTTGATTTATTGACTCCCTATTTGACAAATACTTATATGTTCTCCTTGAATGACACTGCTTGTAACTTTCATTTGTTTGTGTAATTGGTGTGACAGATGTTTTTTGCTTTTTGTTTCTACCCGGAGTCAAAGTTAATGTCTGACTTCCCTCCTACTTGCTCGTGAATGGGTGCTATATTTCCTATTAGTATAAACTGTCCTTTGTGCAACTCAGGTAGTATTGAGAATTGTCAGTTGTTTTTACTACTGTGGTGTTTTGTTTTGGTTGATCAATTTCCGCACACTGGTATATTTAATCAATTTAATCAGGAGACAAAAGCTGAACTAACTATTTGAAATGTACGAATTTAATATAAGACCTGGTGATGGAGCTGGAACCTCTACACCACAAGCCATGCTGTTTCTTCTAGACCACAAAGAGCGAATACAGGTTTAAGGATCATAGGATTTGCAAGCAATGGCAGAGGAGCTGCTAATGGAGGGGTTCATAGAGGTGGTATCCACCTGTGAGAGATAGAAGTGCTCCTAATGTGGCTGTGAGAGGCAGAGTTCCTAATGGCAGAGGAATAGCTATAGGTAGAGGAGGTTGTGTTAAAGCTGTTGGGACTCGATCATTCCAAACATCCACAGCACCCACCAATTATACAAAAATATAATCGTAAATGGAATTAACTTTTTACTTTTTTTCTTTTTTTTTTTACATTACATCAACCGTGAAACAGTGTCTCTAGAGTAATTATCTCTCAGTTTTGTCAGACACTAATGCGTGTGGGACTCCATAGTTACTCCTCTGTTATTGTCAACTCTGAAGTTCGGCACAACATAATCAAGTAGTTCGAGGGATGCAAAAAAAAAAAAAAACAAAACGAATTTCTCATAACAAAAATTCTTAGGACCAAAAACCATAAGTTCGCAAGTATTGTGCTCCATATGCGACCGTGGATGCTGCTGTTGTCGAAGCTACCAGCAAACTCATGTATTTAATGGACACTTCAGTCTCTAAGTTGCCAAATTCTGGTTGAAGAAGAGCAGCAGCTATTAAAACCAGCTGGAATACTGTGTTGAGCTTGCTCAGAAAGAGGGGTTCCACCTTTTGTCGATGAACTCCATCAAGGTTGGTAAACTCCGACCAACTTTCCCAACGCCAGCCCAAGGTACTAGCTCTTTGTAAGGCTGTACCAACTACGAGACCAACATCCCGAAGCACGACAAGTCCAACAAGCCAAGAGGATATAAGATCCATTTTCACCATTGCTACGGCGACAGAGCCAATAAGAACCTTGTCAGCAAGGGGATCAAGGTATGATCCTACCACTGAATGAATCCTCATTTTCCTTGCCAGGTAACCATCTAACCAGTCAGTGGCTCCAGAGATGGCCGATCCCACAAATGCATTAAAATACCATCCGTTTATAATCATCCACCCAAGAAAAGGGCCAGAAATCAATCTACACATGGAAATCATATTCGGCAAATTGACAGCCTCGTGAGTTGTTTTAATTTCAATTACGTACAAGGAAAATACTTTTTTCCATATGACTGAAATTTTACAAACTGCCTCAATAACGCCGAGATATCCCATGTAATTACTTGCTAATACTCGCGATTCTGCAATTCTAGCTTAAGAGAAAGAGAAGGAAAGACGGGATGAAAAGTGCAAAGTGCAAACTAGTGAATAAAGAAGCAAAAATCGGATGAATAAGGAATGAGAGGATTGATAATAATATATATGATCGAGATAGACGGTGTAGTTTGACTTCAAAATTCAAATGGCTGTAAGTATATTAACCATCAGGTTGTCTAGTTTGAATTTAAATGTCAGATTAAGCTCCTTTTACTGTATACGTCTCCAAAGTCCAAAAATAAAATAAATAAAATAAAATCATAGTTTAATGATTTAACTCCACGAGGAAATAGACTAATTCTTCATCTTTTTGATTTGGATTTAATGTTTAATTTTGTAGCAGGTGCCCCCTTTTATTTTTACTTATTTCCTCGGGCTAAGGCCTCTTCCTATGCACATGCCAAAAAAATGGTGTTTGGCATGCCAGGTGGCATGCCAAACCATTTGCGCCACTATGGGAAACCTCGAGCGATCGAATCCCTAGCGAGCGATATTGTCAATATCGCTAACGATAAAGTCTTTATCGGCTGGCGATATTGTCAATACCGCTCGATAAAAACAATAACGTTGGCGGTACAATGATTATCGCCAAGTAGTTATTCGCAACGGCTAGTTCCCCTATGGTTCCTATATATATACGTCATTTTACCTCGACGTAAAACTCACACCGCTTCTAAAGATATTACTCCTTTATTCTCAATTTTAAGCTTCACAATGTCGAGATCCAATGAAGAAAGGGATATTATTATGAATATGTTCAAAGTTCTGACAAGAAAGTTATCGTATGAGGTTGCAAGAAATTGACGAAGAGGAAGTCAAGATGAGAATCTAATCGAAACTATGATGCTTGTACATACGGGTCAAATACCAAGAGTTCCAAGAGCCCAAAGAAGTATTATCAAGAAGATATACGTATCGAGGAGGGAATTTTACCATCGAAGCTCATGCACGATTATTTTCTTCCCAATTGTGTGTACTACGATCGAGATTTTCAAGGTCGATTCCGCATGCCTCGTCATCCGGTGAAAAAGATTATTGAAGAACTTTGTCGAGTGGAACCTCAATTCAATTATCGGTTTGATGCACCGAATATTAGAGGTCATAGTCCCGAACAAAAAGTTACTTCGGCTTTAAGGATTCTAGGTTATGGCACTCGGATGCGAATGATGAGTACCTTCGTATGGGTAAAACAACTTCTTACACTTACCTTTCATTGTTAAACGTGAAGTAATGATTAATCATTTTGGTCCAACATATTTACGAAAACCAACCAATGAAGATGTTAGACAAATATTAAGGGAGAATGAGGAAAGGGGATTCCCGGGGAATGCTAGGTAGTCTCGATTGTATGCATTGGGTATGGCATGGATGCCCCCGTTTATTGGGCTGGTCAATATAAAGGTCATTATCCAAAACCAACGATTATCTTAGAAAGCTCTTGCTTCTTACGATTGTTGGATATGGCACGCTTTTTTTGGTCTTAGGGTTCACAAAATGATATTAATGTTTTGCACAAGTCGCCTCTTGTTTGAAGATTTGAAGTATGGAATTTCTCCATCTGTCCGTTTCATGATCAACGGCCATCGGTACACTCATGGCTATTATCTTGCGGATGGTATCTACCCAAAATGGTCCACCTTGGTTCAATGCTACCGTCGACCTCCTGTGGTGCATTGGGCCATTCATCTCCAAATATTTTAACGATGCCCAAATGGCGAGGAAGGATGTGGAACGCGCTTTTGGAATTTTGAAGAGGAAGTTCGCTATCATTTGTGGCCCATATCGTGGGTTGAGTCCTCGTGAAATGCACAAGACTATGCTCACTTGCATAATTCTTCATAACATGGTAATTCGGGAAACCAGGACGTGATTCGGATTGGATTAACTATGATGATGAAGATTTGAGGCCGGAGATTCGACACGAAAGAGGCCTCCCCGCAAGGAATTATGGTCAAATGACTAACTACATTCGAACCGTAATTTGTATGACCGGTTAAGAGATGATCTGAGATTGAATCTTTGGGCAGAGCATGGAAGATGATTTTATGTATTTTTATTAATGTTTTAGCTTCAGTTTAAGTTATGTTATGTATTGTTATTTTTCTAATTAATAAGCTTCAACATTTCATTTCAAACTAATATTAATTGGAATGCATAACAACATATCAAATTAAAACTTAAACTAGAACATTAAAACTTAAATCAACATTAAACTAGTTATAAACTAGTACATTAATCATTTAGAGGAATTATTTCATCAAACTCATCATCGGTTCCATCATCATCATCTTCTTCATCACGGTTGTTAGTAAATCCGACTTGCTTTTCAATCAGTGCTTGAATCCTGTCAAATTCGATTTGCCATACATGTTTTTGTTGGGCGTTCATAATTGAGGTGTTGGCTTGAAGAATGTTATGCTTGTCATAGTCAAACTGGAATTTTTCTTGAGAAAGACGACTTTTCTTACTCTCCCGGTTTTGAATTTTCCTTTGAATGGATCTTTCCTTCGCGATGGTCTTTTGATAATCCATAAACTCCGCCATGTTAAATCCTACGGAACTCCCTCCTTCTTGAGCTAATTTTCTAGCCAGTTTTGCCTTATTCCTCCCTGGAAGTTTTCCCTTAGTATTACCATCAATATAATTATTGAAAACTACGTTGGAATTTGAGCTTGTAGGGGTATCTGGTGAAGAATTTGATGGACCTTGTGAAAATGGTGAAGAATTTGGTGTTGAGGGAGAAGAATTATATGGTGAATTTTCAGGTACTATTTGATTATTTGCTAAGTAATCGGGATTATATTTGTTCAAACCCTTCAAAATATGATAACAACTTTCAAAGCAAACCCATTTTACCATGTTTTCGTTGCCAATGCATGCGAACCTCTCTTTCAAAATCAACATCGGTCGACCACTTTGTCCTTTCCTTTTCTCTTGGCTTGCATTATCAATGCAACATAAGCGGCTACTTCGGTTGATTACAATGAAGTGTTACGACAATCCTTTTGCATCACGACCATTGATGTTCATGGTTTGTTCTTCATATTTTTGAAATATATTATCCCACATGGTGTTACCATGTTGTTGTGCACCACCGATACAATCTTGGGTAAAAAAAACATAATTACGACAAATACATTCATCTTCTATCATGGTGTATTTTGCACCACGGACTCGATTCTTCTTACCTTTGCCTTGAGTTTTTGCTTGTGAATCCATTTTACAAGAAAATATATTGTAGAGGAGTTGTGATAGTTTTAGATTTGAAAAAGATTGAGAAATTAAGAAATTCTAGAGAGATTTAGAATTTTTGGTGTGAGTTGATATGAGTTTGAAATCGGTATTTATAGAGGGGGAAATTGTAGCCGTTAGATGAAGATCTCGGTCGGCGATTATCATAGTATCGAGCGATAGCTTGACTGTCGTTGTCGATTGAATGACCATCGAACGATTCTGTGACCATCGAGCGATGAAGACTCTATCGCTCATTGGAAACTCATCGTGTATGCCTATATGCCAGGAATAACATATTGGCATATGAGTTTGGCAGTTTGGCATACCCATAGTGGGTGCATATATGCCAAATACCATGTTTTGGCATGTGCATAGGAAGAGGCCTAAGAGCAAGCAGTGTTGTACTTGTACCTTTTCTTTTGCTCAAATAGAGATGTAGCTAAGCCAATAGAGAAAAATAAGGCAGCCATTATAGGCAGCCACTTGAGATTGCATACACAGTTCAGCGCACGCACATTCGCTTAAGCAACAATAGCAAGGAATGACAGTAGTAGTTATAGCTGGTGTAGAACATGCAGTAGTTGATGATGTAGCGGCAAAGCATGATGTCAAATGCAACAGCAACCAAACTCTCAAATTGACCGCACAAAGGCTTCACAAAACTGCAGTATACCAAACAAACCAAAGTATATTCGCAGCTCTGCAAACAACAACACTATCATCTTGACCAACAAACCTGAAGTGATCCATGAGCTTCAACTGATATCGAGTAAACAATAGGTAGCCAGACCAAATAGAAGTTGTTGCACCTAGCTGAGTTTTGACTGAAGTAAAAATTCTTATTGCACATTTAACTATCAAGAAGCAAAGTGAGCAGCAACACCACTAACACCAACACATTTGAGGATTAAAAACTACAACTCGTACCAATATCTAAAGAAGACAGAATTTAAAAGTTGGGCATGACCCAAGCAAAATGTGAGTCGATTGAGATATTTTCAGTTCCTAATGGAAAAGATAGGAATTATATGATGAGAACTTTGTGATCACCATAAACCTTAAATGAATTAGTCAGTAAATTCACCACCGTAACTGAAGTCAGATCATAATACTTGTAGTACAAAACTACCTAAAAGAAAGCATGAAATTTTACTAATTCACTTCTAGTATTCACCCATCCTGCAGGTATTTGTAGTTTTAAAAACTGTACATAATCATCGTGCCCATAAAATGTACTAGTTTTCCCTGCAGGAATGAAGGTTTTCAGAGAAAGGATGTTTTCAGCTTGAGCGTCCAGCTGATAATCCATGTGCTGGGAATAAAAAATACCTTCGTCATCAGTACCATTGGCCGGGGGCGATTCATTCATCTTAACTTCAAACAGTGAACTACTTTCCGAATTACAGGAGGAAAAGGATGTTACCACCTCGAGACATTTTGTCTGCAAACTGTAAATTTTGATACATTTTCCATCAAACCAGTGTAATAATACCTGATCAGAGAGGCTCAGTATTCGTGTAGGAAACCTAGCAGTAGCAGCGTCAAAGTAGCAACAAAAGGGAGCTGGTAGTAAACCTAGCTCCCTAACTCGAACACCTAAAGTCTCCCCCTTGATCCACACTTGGTTTTCCTTGTCCTTCAACATATACAGTTGTACAGTAAAACGACAACATCAACAACAACAACAACTCAGACAGTTATCGAAATGACAGCTACGATGTATAATGTTTCTCATTGCCTTTTCGGACTGTGCAACACAAGGATATCCTTTATACTCCAGGATATGATGTTCAACTACCACATTCATCGTTGTCGGGGTTGGGTTCAGACGACATTCGATCGGGAATTGGATGATTTGAATCTTCTCCTTGTGAATGTCGAACGAGAGCAACATACCAATCTTACTATTATTATCAACTTCTTCTCTTACTCTAGTTATCCTCCAGAAAAGATCTCCACAGCAGAGAGTGGCAGCTCTTGTTACCAGTACACTAGGAAAAGGAGAACAACCTGGTGGTTTTGAGATTTGAGCAACACTTGTAACTATCTTTCTCCATGAATTAGTACCCAACGTAAAGACCATGCTTATAAACTCCTCATTGTCTTTGGAAATATAAATCATCGCAACCTTGTATTCGTCTGTTGATGAATCATAACCAAAACCATGACACAAATATATCATTAGGAATATAATAGGGGAGGGTAAGTGTTTCCTTCTTAACCGGGTTAATGACCATCATTAGACTCAGACCAGAAGTAGCTTTACGCAGTAGTGTAACACAAGCTAAGCCATTACAGTAACCTACTAGTTCAGCTGTGTGTGGAGATGCTACGTCCATTAATAATCTAAATTTATAATCATTATCTAAACTGAAAAAACTAGCTCCTCCTTTAACAGATACATTAAGTAAGTTGAAGAATAGATTTAAGTTGTAATTTTTGTTATGCCCAAAGTGAGTCTTAGCAAATCGTGCATCCTTTGAAATTGAATTGTACCATAACTTACTGATGCAGCTGTATTGGGCTAGAGTCCGAAGTGGTAATCTGGTGAGAATATTTTCAATAACTAGTTCCTCGGGAAGATATGGCACAGCATCATCAATATTCATCTCTTTTGCACTTCTCATCTTTTCCTTTTGCCTCAACATTCTCACCTCAAGACGTTTAAAATAAAATCCTTTATATAGAACTAGCAAAGATGCACTCGCGATGCGACTGCCTTGAAGTGAACATTTAATCCCCAAATGAATAGTTTTAGTTAGAATTTTTTCACTGGGGTATTTTGTCAAATACTTGAAGTTCTTGTAAAAGAAGTTGTATTTTGCACAATGGAAATTGAAGCTTCGTAGATGTACTTTCTTTCAATTTCAGTCACATCATATTACGTTTTTGTTTAGCCCAAACTCGAAGGACCTGCAGTTGAGCTCGCATGTCCTTCATTAAATTGGTACTGTTCCAATTGGAATCGAAACACAGAGTAATGCAACTCTCGAAATTGGGAAAATCAAAATTCGAATTCGGAAATCGAAATTCGAAATTGAAACTGGAGAAAAATATGTACCTACAATAATGATTAGGGTAGAAATGAATTACAGTAGGTGCCGGCGGAGGTTGATGCTGCTGGCTCCGGTGGTGGAGATGGTGTTGGTTGGGAAGGAATGAATCTAAGAGCAACTGCAGTGGTGCGAGTAAAACCAAAGACCAAAGAGGGAAAAAAAGATCAAAATTTGGGTTTAGTCTGGTGTGTGACGCTACGGGTGGAAGACTAAATTTTGGTGGAGCGTAAACTATACCAACGCTTTGGTGTGGGCGTGAAATATACGTTCTTTGATGTGGGGGCGTGAAGATACGTTCGCGGTTCCAAAATGTAAAAAAAAAAAAAAAAAAAAAAAAAAAAAAAAAAACAATGGGGCGTTGGTATAATCCACGCCCCATAAACCGCCTAAAAAATGAGTGGGAGGAGGTATAAACCACGCCCCACATTAAAGAAAAAAAAATTTAGGCGGAGGTATAAAGCACGCCTTGCGTGGGCGTAGACTTTACGTTACTTTGGTGTGGAGGCGTAGACTATATAACCGCCCGTTGAGAAACGAAGATTATATCACCGCTCGACTAAATTTGGGTATGGTCTTTGGCCTAGACCAAATATAGTCTCGAATTTGGGTTTAGTCTGGGATTTGGTCGATGGCCCGTCCCGCTACGTCTGGTTCTTTTACCAAATAAATGGGTTTAGTCGCCCACTGCGGTTGCTCTTAGGAAGAGAGTAGGGATTTGGATTTGGGAATACAGTGGTTCTTAACAAACCGAGCTGCTAAACCACCCCAAAACAACATTCCAAAAAGCTCTCACAGTTTTTTTTTGTGAGCCCCGCCGCAGGATAATAGGGGGCCACTTATGGTGGGGGCCACTAGCAGTTTGTGAGGATGGTTTTTATGGGCGGTTCAAATAGACTTTTTGTTGGGAATAACGTTGTTTGGAATAGTTATCGTTGTTGGTGCTCCCCTTTTTCTTTATTATACTAATCACAAAGCCACGTGTAAAAAGGCAAACTGGGAAATTAGAAAAAAAAGGTAAATCCTTTATATGGAGAGTGGAGACAGACACACAACTAGGTAGGCGACCTTCCTAGGCGCGGACCATTAGAGGTAGACCAAATTTGGTCTACCTCTCCTCCACCATAGGATTTGATAGGGGTGGGGTTTAAGGTGTTAGTGGGGCCTACAAAATTTTGTTGGATGATTGGATTTCATTGGTCCACAATTAGACTATGAAATTTGGTCTACCATTAGCTTTTTCCCTAGGTAAATCCTTTCCGAATCCTTTTTCTCTATAAAGATTAAACTTGGCAGAAGATAATTAATTTCTTACTAGGTGTCCCCAATCGGGGCGCGATCTTCTGTCCCGATATTTACCTGTCTCTCTGTCCCATTAATAACAACTCGACATGTGTCCTAGTTAAAACTAACCAAAATAATTATTACGGTGATTGTTTCGCAAAATAAGGAAACGTTCATATTTAGTAAAAATATTATTTATATATTTTTTTATCTTTATCCTTTATGTGTCTCGGGTTTTGCTTTATTTGCTCTAAATTAAGAATCGTTCTTGTGGAGGGAAAGACGAAAATATAAATCAGTTCATTGCCCCCATGAAAACCTTGGTAAGCACTTCATTTGACTTGGCATTTTATCTTTCATTTCCCATGTTATATTCATTGATGATGGCCGTATACCTCGGTACTTACAAGAGTATGCGTTTTTTTTTCATTTTACTGGAGCACATGCTCAATGAACAATTTTGGAGAAGATAGAGATCATGCTCGTGGACCAATGCTTAAAGGACGGAGTTGTAACCATCTGCACGGAGTTGAAACAATATTCACATTCTTCTACCAATCAAATGAACAAAAAATATATATAACCCAGATGCATCGTTATACAATCCATCAAAGAACCAAAGATCTAAACTGATCTATTTCAAACTCTGCAAACTTATGTGATAGCAATCTTTAAAAAAAAATGGCTTCTCTCAAATCATAGGGTGGATGTCGTTGCAAATTAAACTGGTTGTATTACAACTTTAAGAAAAAAATATGACCGACTGTATAAAAATAAAAATAAATATAGAAGATGAACTCATGAAAGATAGAAATCGAAATTGCTAAATATGAGTATTTCCTTTTACATTGAAAATATATACGGTTTCCTTATTTTGTATAACACCAAAATGCTTGTTATTTTGGTTAGTTTTAACTAATACACTTGTCGAATTTTTATTAGTGGGGACAGAGAGACAGGTAAATACTGGGACAGAAGATCCGCACCCAATCGGGCTACATTGCCAGCTGAATAACAGCTGATCCAATATGGCAGAGTGAGGTGTGATCTCTAATATCTACGTCGTCACTAAAAAAAGTAAAACAATGAAACATATAAATTTTTTGAGTTGGTTGGAGTTTTTTTTTGAACACGCGATTGGGGTAGTTAAACTAATTGGGGATATAAATTTCTATCCCCATCCAATAGTGTCCTCTACGAAGTGTTTTTTAGGGGTGGAAGTGCTAAAATACCCTTCCATCTAAATTAAAATTTAAAACTAAAACTAAAAATCAAAATCAAACCAATCAATTTCTTAAAGATAGGTTAAATTAAATTGTCGTTGCGCAAGTAGAATAAGAAGAAAAAAAATAGCTTCATTTAGAATGTACGTGATACCCAATCTTATTTAAAGTGTTGTTGTTGTTTTAAAATTTTGTTTGAGTTAGAATCATAAACTGAAACCTTTCAGTTTCAGTTTCAATCCACTCCCTGCATTGTGTTCATGATGAATACCATGCCGATATCTTGTGCCGGCATGGCTGTTAGGATGAATACCATGCCGATACCGAGTGCCGGCATGGATTTTAGGATGAATACCATGCCGATACCGAATGCCGGCATGGATTTTAGGATGAATATCATGCCGATACTGAGTGCCGGCATAGATTTTTAGGATGAATACCATGCCGATACTTGCTATTTCAGAAAGATTTTCTGTATGTTTTTGTCCTCAAACCGGCACGGTTCACTTGGGAATCGACCATGCCGTCACTACTACCGGCATGCTCGATAATGAACTTTTTGTGCCGATAGTGTACTTACAATTTCAAAATTGGGGGATATTGTGTATCGGCATGGTGAAAGTATGAATACCATGCCGATTTGGTCCCTGTCGGCGTGGTATTCATACTTTTACCATGCAAGTACTGAGTTTTTCAGCGTAACAATGGCGAATTCATTGAAAAAAAATCAAATTTAAATACATTAATACTTATACATGAGTAATTGGAGCACTTGTATGTTAAGCTTGTTTACTTTTCTTGGTTGGTTTTTCACCTAATCTTTCATGATCACAAATATCTTGATTTAATGTCGTTGCATCAACAAATTCGATGATAATGATTTACTCTAATGATTATCAAACTAATCTATTAACTTAACTAATTATATTTAACCACTAAATATGATTAGTGAGGGGTATATTAGGAATTATATAAATTACTCGGATATGGGTGATCTTGATTTACTATTTAAATCCCGTTTTTGTCTTTTTTCCTATATCCCCCAATTAATTTAATTATCCCCCAATTGCGCGTTCTTATTTTAGTAACATCAGTGGAAATCTTCTGCGGTCCCTTCATCTTCCACATAAAATAAACCTTGGGTTTCTCATATCGATTCTCTTCTCTATACACCACACCATAAAAAGAAAATGTATTGCTACCGTCACCAATATTTCATCGAAGCTTACTCACCCATTCAACAAATTTCGGAACAATGGAAAAACAGGAAAATTGTAATACGAACAAGATCAACTATCAGAAAGTTCTACATTGAATTAGAACCATCACACTGTAGTAGCAGGTTTTCCCACACTACACCCCTCACTATATTTTGGTTAATTAATCCATTGAAAGTTGCATAATTGAGAATGTTTATTGATTAATTTCATGAGTTGTCTACACAGAAAAGTAGGATTACACTTAGCAAGTAAAACACTCTTAAACTTTCTCTCTCTAATGACTTGCCCAACAATTCCAAAAAGATCTTCCCCTCACAATGACTCACTTAGCCCTTTATATAGGGTAATACACAGTGGATGACAAACTAATCTATCCTTTTATTTCGGAAATGTTCCGCGAAGTGTCGCAGATGTACAAACATTTATTCTCGCGACACTTCTTAACCCTCGCCAGGTTCCATATCTTTCTGCTGTTTTGTGTGTCGTTTTTCATCGCGTCATTTATTTTAGCTGTCTGCGACTGCCTCGCGATACCGTTGTTTATTAACCCCGCGAGCCCTACACGTTGCGATATTATGATCCTACATCTTGCCTCTTTTTCCTTGAATATTGCTTGAAGAGCGATTTTTAAGGAAAAATCTGTTGTTGTAATAATCTTTGGTCTTCGCTGATGAAGGAACGAGCAGAAGAATACTGTACTTGAAAAGTACGTACTTGCCTCTATTCTTTTGCGATGTTCCGAAGTTTTGCGTCTCCTGTCTCTCCTCATACTTTTCTTGCGAAGGGAAGAATATCATGAGAGCGATGCTTTTTATTCACGCGATCGCTTTTTCTTTATCTGTTTCAGCTCCGTACACAGTTTTTAACCATTAAAGCCCTTTTTCGACACGTCTCTTCCAACCGTTTATTCTTGACCGTTCATGTCTCTTCTCGCATTAAATGACCTCGTTTTTCTCGAGAATCTTTTTTCCTATATATAGTTCTTTTTTCCCCTCCTTTTCATTCTTTAGTTTCTCTCTGCAACTTCTTTGATTTTTCTCCTTCCGCAATTTGCGCTCCTGCTACTGCAAATCTTCTCTTCGTCTTTTCTAGCATCGATCTTAATCTTTAACCTCTCATCCATTCCCATACTGATAATGGCTGCTATTAGTCGTGCATACAAAACTTCTTTTGATGAAGTTCAACAGAAGTTGCTCGAAAAGGGTTTCACTCTATCGACCATTCCTGATCAAGAACCTTCATCTATTCTTTCTGCAAAGCTTTTCTGCGATCATCAATGTGATGATCAAAAGATTATAGTCTCGCTCGTCGACTTCTCGCGGACTTCCTATTCCCTTGTACAATCTGAGTTGCCTTTATTTTATGAAATTTTGGCCCATGAAAAATTCTCTCTGGGCTTTTTATCAATTAAGTGGCGTTGTATTCGCCTGATGCTTGAGTTCGCGAATCGTGCAGAGCAAAGGATCTTTATACTCTAACTCGTCGAAATCCCAAATTCGCAGACTTGGAAATAGTCTGAGAAATACACCGTGGAAAACTTTTTTTGAAAATTACTCGGTGATAACTATGGTGAATGCGAAATCTCGCCTTGGGCGTTCAAGAAAAAGGATAATGTCTCCGAGGATAAATTGCTCATGCAGATATTGATTGGCACCGGGTAATAATACTACTCCTCGCCACTCCAAAGATGAGAAATGGTGGGTTGTACCCTTGATTTTAAATGGTCCTTATATCGCGGGCCCGACGTTCTTCCCGCGAATCTCGCGCAGGTATCATCCTTGGGAATTCAAATGGCCTCGAGAAGAAGAAAGAGGTATGTTTCCGACTTCAAATTTGGCTTTCGTAACTTTCTTTCTATAATTGCCGAGTTTGCGAAATCTCTCAGATAGCCAGGTTGAAAAGAAGGTACAAAAGGATCCGTCGGAGGATACTCGACATTGCTCCGATTGCTTACGAGTGAAGTAAGAATCACTTCCTTTCTTCTTATTTAAAACAATATTGTTGCCTCTCGTTTCTTATCTTTACGCGTATGCGAAGGTTGGAGTTGAAGAAACTATTGCCGCGAAGATTAAAAGTAAGGGTAAACTGGCCGCCAGGGTAAATCCTCTCCCCTTAACTAAGAAGCGAAAGGTCCAATCCTCTTCTCGCCTTAACTCAAGCTCTGAATCTTCTCGACGAGGATAACCATGAATCGACCCTCTCTCGCCAAGAAGATTCCATTGACCAGCTTCTTCCATGGATCGGTTATCCAACATCTTCTCGCATCGTTTCAAGGAATGGGAGATGCTCCCTAGCTTCTCTTTGCGGGGCTCTCGCAAACGTGTGTAATGTCTGCTTATCGAAGGCAATAATTCATTCAATGGAGTCTCTAGAGTTGTGTCTCCCGACCTTTTGAATGCACTTGGGTCTCTCGGTATGTGTACAAATCATACTTCCCGCTAACTTTAAATTGTTTAAGTATATATATATGTTTTAATGATTTTTCTATCTTCTTTTATAGGTTGGAAGAACTTCCTTGTAGTTGCCTCGGACCTTGAGAGAAGACGCAATAATCTTGAGAAGAAGAATTCGCAATTGAGCGAGAAGATTCGAGAATTAGAGATTGAAGCTGCGTTATCTCGCGATAAAGACGAGACGATTCAAAAGTTAAATACCGAACTTGACTCCCAAAGGGATAAGGTGTCCACTCTTCAAAACGCTAATCAGCAACTTTATGGTATAAAATTTTACCTCCTTTTACTATTTTTTATTTAATCGGTCGCCTATTGCTACCTAACTTATTACTTTCGCAGATGTATATAATCTCTCCGATGAGGCTATTCTTCTCCATACATTTCCTGATCCTATGGATAATAACCTTCTTCGCTCACCTCAACAACTCTTTAAGTAGTTCATCAAACAAAATTAACTCCTTTCATTAAATGAACTTCATCAAATATCGTCTTTTAGAAATTGAACATAGATCCGGTTTAAGTGCTGCCAACCAATTTAAACGAATGTTTCTCGAGTCCAATAAAGAAATCAAAATTTTGAGGAAGAAAATTAGTGACCTTATAGATGATAAAGATCGCATTGCTAATAATGGTGCACAGCATTAGCAACATTTCAAAAATCTCTCCTTGAACTACAAATTGAACGGGATGAATTGCTTCGCCTAATTCCTTGCTTAGTGAGCGAGAAGATCAAATTCGTTCCCTCCTTGTTATAAATAGTGACGATGAATTCGCCTGGGCTGCGAAAGTTTTAGATAATGCCAGAATAACCTAGGTGTTGATGTTAGTCTTCACGCGAGCATACTTCCTTGATTAAAGATATGATATCTGATAGAGAAGGTTACTTATTACACCTTACTGCTTCTTACTTCTGAAGTATTGCTTGTAAATTATTAACTTGTTGTTACTTATTTGCAGAATCCGAGAAGAGGCTTCAGGTTAGAATTAGAGAGCTTGAATCTGAAAAAGAACAACTCGCCAGAAATTTCCAAATGAGAATTGAAGAACTTGAATCGAAAAACAACAACTGCAGGAAGAGTCTCTCCCTCCGTAATAACAAGTATTCCAAGTTGAAGGAACAATTTGAAACGACAAAGTGAAAAACTTTAATAATGATGCCGTTCGTTTTTTCGCAATGGAGCCATGGAGTATGTTTGTAAACACCGAACATCCCTCTCGCATACATATCCCTGGCTTCTTGAAAAGGTTCCCCGAGAATCTACTGTCTCTCAAGTTTCGATAGTGAAGCTCAAAGCGAAGAAGAAAATTCCCGGCGATGAGAATAATAAAACCGATGAATCGGATGAAGAAGAAGAATCACCCAAGATGTAATTCTTTTTGTTTTCTTTTGCTTTGCGTGTAATATCTCATGCATTCTTTGTATCTTTGTTATAGTGAACTCTTTTTTCATGAATTCAATCTTCACTCCCCTTTTTTGTTAGTTCTTCCTTGTAATATAATTGGCTATCTTTATTGATGTATAACTCTTTCATCGGAAGATGAATAACAATATTCCATCTTTTCCATTCCCATACTTGCCTCTGGTATTTATCTTCTGATGGAAGAAGTTAGTTATCCTCATGTATTTTGTTGGATAATAATTTTAGTGTTATTGAAATGTATAGCGCGACGAGGTCGCAGATATCTTTATGAATTGAGAATTCTATCTCTTTTTGCTGCGACAAGGTCGCAGTCCGCCTCTACACTTTCATGCAAAGGCCCATTGACCTTGCCTTATCATTTTGTGTGGTCTTCCAAGTCAGACCTCCCTAATTAGAGGTCCTCCCCTGCCACTCCGTTCATTGCGACAAAATCGCAGGACGTCTTTACACTTGTATGTAAAGACCCATTGATCTTGCCTTATCATTTTTCAAGTATTTTTGCCTCTGCAGATGTTTTGGTTGCAACAATATGACAGGCCTAGATATCCTTGCGAATATAAAGCCCTATGACATTGCCGTCTTGCGACGAAATCGGCAGGACGTCCGTACACTTTCGTGCAAAGACCCATTGATCTCGCCTTACCCTCGCGTTAGTATTATTGCCTCTGCAGATCATTGCACAAATATGACAAGCCTAAGTCTCCTTGCGAAAACAAAGCCTCATGACATTTGCGTCTGTTTTTGGCACCCCCTAATGGAGAGCACCGCCCTTATCATCTCCCCGGTTGCCCTTCAAGGAGGCGAAACATCGGCCATACAAGACTAGCTCCTCCCATCCTGGTCTTAACAACAACCAAGTTGTTTTCGCAGCCTCTTATCCCTTATACCTATAGGGGTTTATGGTTACGAGACTGCACCCTAAGTGGAGTTTTCTTCGGGCGAGTGCAACGCATGCCAAGACTTGCCAAGAATGGCCAGGGTAGGTTCATCCATCCCGGCACTCGGCTCAACCGTACCTCGGCGCCTTGAGCATACACTGACTCCTAGGAAGAGACCCTCGGTCGCCCAACCAGGGTATAACCTACATATATAGTTGGGAATCCAAGGTACCTCTTCCGGATAGGCTTTCATGGGCCCCAAATTTTCATGGTTCGGGCTTCAGGAGCGGTGTAACCTTCCCCCAACCACGGCGAGAGATACCCCCTTATATGACGCACTTTAGGTCTTACATTTGCCTCTTACGAAATGTTATTCGCGAACTAGGTGTACGCCATAAAGGTTCGTCCCATTCATTTGCGCATTTATATTTGTTAAATCATTCAATCATTCATGTTTCATTATTTGTCGACATTTGTTTGCGAAGTATTCGCACAGTTCTGTTTCACTTGTTGTATTTCACTTTTCTTTCTTAGTCGAATTCTCATTTTACTCTTGGCTGCGAGATTCTCGCACATCATTACTCCAGCTCCTGCTTTTGTTGATTACTCACTTTTTATGCCTTTTGTTCCTCATATCTTTTGCTCCTCCATTATCATAACACTCACCGGTCTCTTGATATTCACCTCGCGAGGTATGTTCAGTCCTTACTTCTATAACATCCACCATCAGTTTTTCCTTTCTCTGTTCATTTTTCACATGTTGCTTCCAACCCTTTCTTTTGGCATTTCTTTCTTCGCAGCTTTCTATATCGACCTCATGACATTGTTGCGATTCTTTCCAATCTCCTTGTATGATACCAATACCATTTGGGTGTGGAAATTTTATGCATTGATGGTATGTTGAGGCGACCCCAAAATTTCATGAAGCCATGGTCTCCCAATTAGTGCATTATACGGGGGACTCCACATCAACCACACGAATAAGACATCGCTTGATAATCCTTGTAGAGGTATGCTCATGTGAACTTCTCCCTTTGGTTTGTTTGCAGTGCCATTAAAGCCATATATCTTGTATGTCGAGGGAATCAAATCCTCATCTTTTCCGCCCATCGTCTTGTAAGTATGGTAGAAGAGAATATTCACCGAACTTCCGGTGTCGATTAGAATTCGGTTGATCGCCCAACAAGCTTCTGCCTCATCATCTTCTCCATCGACTGGTTTCGGGTTAATCTCTAGTTTCACAACCAACGGGCTATCGTGTGTTTCTCTTCCTTTTGGTACTTCATCTGCGGAGAAAGAAATAGTCTTCAATCGCCACTTTTCTAATAAGCTGCGTCGTTCTCGCGGACTCATTATTTCTTTATCATTAGCGTCTCTCGCAAAGACTCTACTGAGTACGTTGTCATGGAAATCTTCGATGGTGCGATAGGAGTGGACAATAGAGTTGCGATTCAAATTCTTGGCTTTTGTTCCTACTTCTATCACAAATGTTTCCTTTCCTTTCACCGACACTGTTCTCGTGCATCTCTCGGTGGTGGTGGTAATGTCTCGACTGTTTCTTCTCCCTTTAGAAAGTGATTGACTTCCCCGATCAATCATCCCGAGAATAATTCTCTTTATGTTTCTACAATCGTTTGTTTGATGCCCATGGAAGCGATGGTAAGAACAAAACTCATGGCTTCTATCGCTGGCGGTGGTTCCATTCCAACGTTCCAAGGTGTTGGTACATTTTCCATCACAAGTATAGCTTCCCAGGATCTTTTCAACGCTAGCATTCGGTGGAGGCATCTTAATCTGTTCCCATACTATTCTATGACTTCTCTTGCCTCCACGGTTATTTTGCCTTCGTCCACCATAAGTTTCTTGCACATGATCTAGCCTCTGAATCTTATTATTGTTGTTACGGTTGTAGTAGTTCCTTTCACGTTCAAACTCTTCTTGATCGTGGCTTCCCATGGCTACTATCTTCTCTCGCTGTCCCTCATCGCCTCTCCTTGCTCTTTGTCCTTGCGAAGTGCTCGCCACCGTATTTATGAATTGAGGTAACAAACTTGCGTTCGCGGCGTTAGAGCTTGTGTTCGCGATTTGGATAAGAATTCATTTCATTTTGTCTTTCTTCTAAGGCAATATATTCTTCCTGTAATTCTCGATTCGCCATTGTGATTGTATTTTTGATTCTAAAAATTTGAATGTATAACAAGTTAGTCGCGAAGAGAGCATTCACAAATGAGAGTATGAGATATCTCTCCTCAACCCGTCCCCGCCATTTCGCTACACATGGTCCTCCATCTTCTTCATCAACCGCCTTAAGCTCTCGCCAATCCTTTGTTTCAACCCGAATACATCTTCAATACACAGTCGCGAAGTGTTATTACTTATGTATGCTCCCGGGAATGTGGCTTGTAAATGGTTAAATGATGTGATTGTGTTCCTTGGCAAACCTTCAAACCACTTTAGTGCTTCTCCTATTAAGCTTGACGCTTTGAAATATTTGCATAATATGGCATCATGATTCTCCCATTGTAACATACATCTCATATAAGCCTTAATATGTTGTATCGCACAGGTTGTTCCATCAAAGATGTTGGTTAATGCGGGTAGATTGCACTTAGGAGGTATTCCTCCCATCCGTACTTCTAGCGTGAAGGGGTTCTTCGCGGCCTCTGCGATGGCTTCGTCCAGTTGTCTCCTTCCTCCTTCCCTTCTATTATTCAGTAATCCTCTCATTTCAGCTAGTTCTCTTAAGATTTGTTCATTTGCCTCAGAATTTGTTTCTACTGGTCTTTTTAGCTCTGCTTCTCTCCTTCTTCGCTCGTGCCTATTTTGACCTTCCTGCTCATTATTTTCTCCTCTTCTCTCCTCGCGACGCTCTTCTTCGTCTCTTTCGTTAATTCGCACGCCATTATATCGGTTGTTCTCTCTTCTTGGTTGCCTCTCAGCTCTCATCATCTGCACCCTCTCATACTCTTCGTTAATATTTCTATTGGTACGGTTTTGTTCCCTCCTTCTCTCGCGGTTGTCATGGTTATTCTGCCGGATTGCTTCTTCCATCTCTTGATTTTCCATTTCTGCTCTTATTCTTTCTCTTTCGCGAGCTAGTCGCGCTTGTTCAATGTAGTGTCTCTCAATGTCATCCTCGATCTCTCGGTTTCTTCTCAATTCTTCTCTCCCGTGTAGAATTATTCTTCCTTCGACCATTGGATCATTCGGCCCTTGGAGTTGCATGTTTTCTTGATTTTCCCTATTTCGCTCATTTTGAAGATTTTCGGCCGAGGAATATGACGATCTTCTATTTCCCCAGTTCTCTCGCCATGCTCGTATTCGGATTTTGTGTTTCTTCCCGGCACTTTCGTTGGTAAAACTCTCCTTCTTTCTTCTCTCTCGTTCGATCTAGAACTTGATCTCACGCTACTTCTAGATCTCCTTCTTTGCAACCTCATATTTTCCATCCTCAGTTCATGATTTTGTCTTGTCAAGTTTGCTCGCTCCTCTGCTTCTAATCGTCTCTCTTCGTGTATTGTTTGTCTCAATCTTTCTAACGCTGCCATTTCTTCGTTTCCTGGATTCATTTCTCCATTCATCCCTTGCTCTCCTTGTCCATTGTTCACCAGCTGCTGCTCCTCTTCTCTCTCGTCTTCAGAATCAGATCTCCAAGTATGCACACTTACTCTATCATAATCCACAGCCGCGTTTGCTACTGGGGAGATTGGTGGCTGGTTTTGACCTTCTCCATCATTTCTCATATTCATCCTTGATGATTCTCCTGTTTCATTCCTCCTTTCTCCAGCAAGTCTCCCACTTCTTCTTACAATCGTTGGTTGCCCTTGTACATTTCTTCTTCTAGCCATCTTTCTTTTTCAATGAATTCTTGAGTATCTTTTCCAAATCTCTTCTCTGTTAATCTAAATTCTTTCCAATTTCTTCGTCAATCACTGCTCGTCCCTGTTTCTAGCGCATATGTAGTAGCAGGTTTTCCCACACTACACCCCTCACTATATTTTGGTTAATTAATCCATTGAAAGTTGCATAATTGAGAATGTTTATTGATTAATTTCATGAGTTGTCTACACAGGAAAAGTAGGATTACACTTAGCAAGTAAAACACTCTTAAACTTTCTCTCTCCTAATGACTTGCCCAACAATTCCAAAAAGATCTTCCCCTCACAACAGACTCACTTAGCCCTTTATATAGGGTAATACACAGTGGATGACAGCTAATCTATCCTTTTATTTCGGAAATGTTCCGCGAAGTGTCGCAGATGTACAAACATTTATTCTCGCGACACTTCTTAACCCTCGCCGGGTTCCATATCTTTCTCGCTTGTTTTGTGTGTCGTTTTTCATCGCGTCATTTATTTTAGCTGTCTGCGACTGCCTCGCGATACCGTTGTTTATTAACCCCGCGAGCCCTACACGTTGCGATATTATGATCCTACACACACCACAAAAACCAAACACTTCATCACGATAAACTTTATATTGATCAATTATAGTACATACGGATCTGATCTATATAATTAGTGTTGAGACATATATAACCCCAAAGATCGATATATACAATAATCATGATTTTCTCCTGCACAAATTAAGGTCTCATGTCTTAGAGAATTTGTTGTAGCTAACTCTTCATTCAGGCCGAGCACTATGGTACCCGTTTTCCCTACCATATCCCTCATATGTAGGGAAAAACCTAAAAATCCATCCACTATGATCTCCCATATCCCTACAACCCAAACTGTATCATATCTGATCCCGCTTGTAGGTAAGGGAAATGACACGGAAACTTAGTTTCCGTATAAAATCCTGCTTTACGAAAACTGAGTATCCGTAAAGCAATTGATACTGATACTCAGTTTCCGTAGCTTTTTACACGGTTACTGAGTTTCCGTTTCTAGTTTTTTAAGTTTTACCCTTTAAAACTTTCCTTTTGTACTACATATTATATTTCCTTTTTACCTATTATATATCTCTTTTTTACTCTAAAATAATTTTTTATCTAGACAAATATATTCCTATTGGAAAAAAAAACTGGAAAAAAAGATTACGGATACTCAGTTTCCCTGTGATGTACGGAAGGGATAAAAGCCTCCCATAGTGAAGCTGCCTTTAGCCCCATATCCCTTCCCTACATATGAGGGATAGGGAAGGGATGCCCCCCTCCCATAGTGCTTGGCCTCAGTCCTCCTTGAAAGAGAAGCATAATAAACCATAATTTTTCTTCTTAATTTTACTATTAAAATTCTAATTAGAATTGTGAGTTTTTCTTTTTTCAAATATGAAAATCAGTCCACTTTCTCTGTTATAATTTTATGACGTGGATAGAAAGAAGAAACCTTCTCTTTGCCACCATGATTGCCACATCATATCATCTGTTAGGTAGTTGTTATTTAGCTGGCTATATAGCATTTTCGGTGTCCCTGTAACTTGACATCAGTAACCAAATGTTGTACATCCTCGAAGGCATGGACCAATGTGTCATTTTAAAAAAAAATAAATAAGTTGGTAGGTATGCAATTAAATATCACTTGTAGAATGGGAACATAGTTTGGCATTACCTCAAAACATGATCTGAGTATAAAACTGTGTACTCGTTAATTTTTACTAATGGTGGGTTTGGACGTATAAATTTGAAGGTGGCATTTATGGGTCCATGGGATTTGGTGGAATTACGTTTCTTTTGGTATGTTTGGTTGCCCAAATCCCTAGAATCACGTTTCCCACGGGAATCAGTGTCCCAACAAATCCTCCATATGGAGTCCGACCCCTCCCCCTGAGATTTGCTGGGATATCAAGGAATTTATGGACCCACTTTTTTTTAACTTTAAATCTTATATATATACCATTTTAAAATTCTGAGGGTAATACCAAACATGATATAAACTTTAAATCAAGATAATTCTATGAATCCTACAAATACTCTCTGGTCACTAATTTTAAATGAGTTACCAAACATACAAAGTGAAAAAGCGGGGGTACAACAACCACGCCCAATATTTCGCTTAGCAATCTGTATGGACTAACTCCAATATACTTTTAAGAGAATCAACTAGACAAATCGATTCAATCTTAATAAAAGTATATCAAAGAGTTATATCTCTCTTTCTCGATTCAATACTTACTCAAGCAAATAGAAATCCAAAGTCTAATTGAATACAAGAGAAAACACTTGAACAGTACCAAAGACCAATGTTCAAGGATCAATCAATTTCAATCAACAACCAAAGGTTGGATTTCCCAATTGATCGATTCAAACGCACAACCCGTGATATTTCAATTATATAACCGAATTTGTGAAGCATATATTGAAGCACATTGCATCCTTAGACAAGGATTTTGGAAATTGTACCATTGCAGCATCTTGGGATGATTGAAGTGTGAAAGCATCATTAGATGACTGGAGAATTGAAGGCCTTTGAGGTATTTAAACATCTTCGGATGATTTGCACCTACGGGTGAGTGAAGTATTGAAGTGGAATTGAAGGCAGTATAATACTAAGGCGTGGAAGGTGAATGTTGAAATTCCATGCCAAGGTGGAGAATTCATATAATTGTGAAGTTGAAGTTGTCCTATAAATCTTGCCAAGGTGGAGAATTGTTGGATATTGGCTCGATTTTAGGAAACATCAGTTTGATTTCCTAAATCAGTTTTGACTGATTTTTGGAATTGTGTTTAGACTTCTATCTAAACAAGGGTTTCCTATCTTAGCTAGTTTAGGTTTCCTAAATTAGAGTAAAGCTTGGTTTCCTAATCGAAGTATTGTAAGCCTATAAATAAAGGCATAAGTCTTAGGTTATAAGTATCTACATCATCTAATCAGTCTTGTCTAAACCCTTAGGTTGTAGACGTCTATCTCCTCACAAAGAAGAGAAGTTATCTCTTAATTAGTAAGATGTAGATCCTCTCATAGCTTTAGGGGTAAGAGAGTTGGGAGGTGAGCTGAGAATGTGAAGAAGAAGAAGAAGGGGTGTTGAGTGTCATGTGCATCACGTATTCTCTGATATGTGAATGAAGTGGATTTTTGCTGCCCGTGGATGTTGGCACATTGCCGAACCATGTTAAATCTCCGTGTCTTATGTGTTCTATGTGCATTAGTTTCCGTTGAATGTGTAGTTTTCTGTTTCTGATGCCAGATCCTGGAATGCCTTGAGGAACAAACCTCTTGGCACAACAGACTTAAGTACCCGGAATGAGTTTGTTTTCAGTTCATAAACTCCAACAGATTTTCACGGGACGTGAACTTCCGATGGTGCGCGTACTGGTACGCGGACTTTAGTTCCGGTTTTCCTGAGCAGCAAAGTACGTATACTTTGGTTCAAGGAATAAGGACTTACACACATATGTGTTACCACACAATGTTTATATCCTTCCAAGGTTATATATTCTAAACTCTCATTTCAATCATTGAAACATTCTTAGAGGACGTTATATGATTGTTATTCACAAACCATTTTTCGTCAAAGCCATTTTTCAAGTAATTGAAACTTAATATGACTTTCGTCATTAGTAAAGATGAACTTGGCTAAAGCGAAAGCTTACCAACACATATTTCGAGAAATAGATACGCGATATAAACTCGGATCGAAATAGCAAATGTGTATAATCAAAGATTATATAGCAATACGACTTTTGTCTCAAGATATGAGATAGAGTAGATAGACTTTTGAGTGATAGATAAGTTCAAGTCTCCACATACCTTTTAGTCGATCTAGTTCCACAAGTTCCTTTAGTAGTTCTTCGTCTTTGTATAATGATCGCCCTTGAGCTCAACTACACTTTCTATCCTAGTCCGAGACTTAGCTATAAGTAGACTAGAAATCAAGACTTATAGTTTGATCACTAACATTGACAAACATGCTTGAGATAGCAACGCATGCGAGTTCGACCGAGCAGTGCTCTAACAATCTCCCCCTTTGTAAATTTTAGTGACAAAACTATCAATACATATGGAATACAAAATAGATAAATAAACTTTGTAGCTTTTCTTCCACATGTCTGATTTCCTTGGTTCTTCAACATTACTCGAAATCTTCATCACTTCCAAGTACTCCAATGATTCCAAAGGTTGTAAGTTTAGTATCATCGTTGTTGAAAATCTGTAGCCATAACAATGGGAAAACAAGAATTCTCAATCATTATTAACAGTGTCATAGTATTATTATACAACATCAAAGTTCAATTGTACCACAACTTCGACAACAATACTATGGTCATATGTATCACTCCCCCTTAGTCAATACTCCATCTCACATGAAAACCACTCCCCCTTACATAATGATCCGAAAACCATATGTATTTGTAGTGTGAACTATACATTAATTCTCTCCGTTTTTGTCAATAAAATTGGCAAAGGTACGAAAACTAGTGGGATCCTAATGAAATTTCCATAGAGACATTTCATGACCAAAAGAAATCACATATCAACTTTTTAGATGCAATCATATAGCCGAAGCTAAATGCTTTCATCAAGGAGTTTATAAAGATACAAGATAACTCCTATAATATTCCACAGCCGCACTCCCCACAAAGATTTGGCAATTAAGCACAAGTTCAATTAAGAACTCTCCCCCATAAAATGTCATTCCCGAAAGAACAACAAGAGCGACCTTACTTTCACAAGAAAAGAAGGATTTCAACAAATCACATACGAATACGAATTTGAATCCAAAAATACTCAATTAAATTAACCACAAGAAAACCCATGATTAATTTAATCGGAAATGCTCAACATAAGAGAACCTATGGAGCCGCACAATAATACATAAAAAATATGGATCAAGGAAGATCAATACTGCAGAATAGACAAGGATTCGTCCAATTTTCATCACTATTTGCACAATGACATACAATAGACAAAATCCTCGTAAACAAAAGTTTTATCCTTTCTTCCATCAAAATATGACATAAAAGGCTTTTAACTTTTGTAATGTCAAAAGTTCATTCATTCTTTTATCAATACATGCATATCGACATACGAAAGACTTAACTTTTGACAAGGTATGGGACATTCATTGTTCACGGACGCAAACACACATATCCCATAACATATTGCAATATATAAACCATAAAGATTAATACTTCCAAAATAATCTTCCAAATAATTTTAGAATTTAAATAAACCTAAAACAATGAAGATGAAAATATTGGACATAGCTATGTGTAATCACAGTAATGGCTATTCCAAGAAAACTAGTTATTCTTCCTAAAACACAAGAAATAAAATTCTCATAAGAAGATTTACTAGACAAAAATCAACAAGCTAATAAACAAAAATAGACTCCTAAGATACCGATCATGTACTGAAATTAAACAGAAGGTTCGGTATCCTCATGAGTCTTGAGATCTTTGAGCTTGTGATTGACAGCATCCTCTGGGTCTTCAGAGTGGATATCCTTATTGAGAAGTTCTTTAATATGTGACTTCATGAGAACAAGGTCAGAATTAACCTTTTTCAACTCAATTCTTACCACATCAAGACACTTCATTGTATCAACAAGTTGTTGTTTTGCATCCTCAAAGTTTTTGAGAAAGTCAAGAACCACTTCAGCCGAAATTTCTTCAACTTCCTCAATATCTGAGTAGGAATCAGGAGATTGAGGAAACGATCCTTCAACTTCAACAAAGGTTCCCTTTTTTTCATCGAATTCGAAATATACCGCATTATCAACGAAGTCTTCAGGTAAATCCAAAGAGCACGAGGAAGAATCCATTGATAATTGAAGGCCTAGAGTGATATAATTCAACTCAATAGGAAGGGTATATAAACGATTTCGGAAGGACTTAGGGTTTACAAGATTGGTTTGTGAGAGCACCCAAAAAACGTACGTGTACTCGTAAGAAGAAAGTCCACAAAACCCCAATCAAAAAGGTTATTTGTGAAGATGGATTGCACAACACTTTGTTGCAAGAAAAAGTCCATGCATCTTAGCTCTTCAAAAAAAACTAAGATCGAAAGCAAAGAAGAAAAAACAGAAGAAAAAAAGAAGACAAAGAAAGAACAAACAGAAAAATACTCATGTAAAAGTGTTTGTAACTGTTAATCCATATAAGAATGACAAGAAATTAGCTAGATAATCAGTGACACTTTGCCGATAAGTATACCTAATCAATTCTCACTCAACCAGGATTTTTTTCAGTGAGAATTCAACCTTGTGATTAATTAACACAAGTACGAGCCTTTAGCTCATTAAATGAATATTGTTTTCGGTCATGCTTCTTTTTTTGAGGCTTTGGAGGAAAACCATTATGATGTGAAAAGTTGTCATAAATTTTATTGTCATCAAAATATGACTCATAGTATCGATTCTTACCTGAAGAATTTCGGCTAGAGGAAGTTGACAACCTGTTGATGATTTCTTTATAACCTTCAATTAACTCCTTTAGGTTATTTCTTATATCATCATCTTTGCTCTTTTCTCATGATACAAAAACTGTATCATTATCTCCCCCTTTGAAGAAGGGAAATTTCTGCTCTTTTCTTAGACGATTTTTGATAAGACGTCTGTTATGCATTTGAGCATTTGAGGAACTCATCGAACTGACTTTCCTGGTAGGTTACACATGATGAGTACTGAAACCAATTGGTTTAGACATACAAATGTCAGTTACACCTTTGAGAATTAAGTCTAATGTGTGTTGAAATTGAACAAGGGAATTGTTATTCAACTTAGAGTTTCTCTTTTGCATAACATGCCCATTTGAATCACAAAAGAGACATACTTTCTGATCAAAAAGGTGATTAGAAAGTTTTGTCTTAACATCATCGTTTGGAGATTTCTTTTTTCCATGTGATGTGGAGCATCCTTGATTAGAGGAGGTGACAAACACACTTTTTCCGATAGGAAGGTATTCCGGTTTTACTTCTGCAACTGGGATTCTTTCAGTTGTGGCAGAAGTAGATGGTATAAAGGAATTTCTGGAACATCCTTAAATTGAGAGTTTACTCAAGCGATGTTCAATTTCTAATGCATCATTTTTGAGGCTTGCCTCGAGTAGGGATGCGTGAAGATTCAACTTCAGCATTTTTGGAGTCACGGTCTTTTACTACACCAAGAAGAACATTGAAATGGTTTTTCAACCGATTAAATCATCAAACAGATTCTAACAAGATTTAGAATCAGTTCACTCTCTTCAGCTGTTTCCCTTTCATTAGTAGAGATAGACTATTTTAAAGGGTAATCGGAATAACACATGTCAGTGTCTGTCTGTCTCATCAGAACACTAGGTTCGTCTGTATTTGAGATTGACGAATCTTTCTCTTTAATAGATACATCCAAGACAGGACTTGTATTTCTAGTGATTCGTTTATCAGAGATAGTACTCTTGTCCATAGAGTTAAATCGCTACAAACACAGACTTATAAGGTCTTTAAACGTGTTTGCCTGCTCTGATACCAATTGAAAAAGTGGGGGTACAACAACCACACCCAATATTTCACTTAGCAATTTATATGGACTAACTCCAATATACTTTAAAGAGAATATAATAGACAGTCAGATTCAATCTTAATAAAAGTATATCAAAGAGTTATATCTCTCTTTCTCGATTCAATACTTACTCAAGCAAATAGAAATCCGCGATTCTAATTGAATACAAGGGAAAACACTTAAACGGTACCAAAGACCAATGTTCAAGGATCAATCAACAACCAAAGGTTGGATTTCCCAATTGATCGATTCAAATGCACAACATGTGATATTTCAATTATATAAATCAACAAATCTGTATCTCACACAAAAGTCTACGGTAATAGATAAATCTGTATCCCACAGAAATATCTACGAGTTTTTGTTCCATCATTTGATAAATCAAGGTGAACAGGAACCGATTGATAACCCGGACTTATATTCCCGAAGAACAGCCTAGTATTATCAATCACCTCACAATAATCTTAATCGACTAGTGAAAGAAGATATTGCAGAATCACAAACGATGAGACGAAGGTGTTTGTGACTACTTTTATATCTTACCTATCGGAGAAATCAATCTCAATCCAATCTTACGATTGTACTCAAATACGATAGAAACAACAAGATCAGATCACACAACTACAGAGAAAATAGTTGAGTCTGGCTTCACAATCCCAATGAAGTATTTAAGTCGTTAACCTACAGGGTCTCGAGAAGAAACCTAAGGTTAAAGGAGAAACGACTCTAGCTAATACAACTAGTATCACACAGAAGGTGTGGGGATTAGGTTTCCCAGTTGCTAGAGTTTTTCTTTATATGGACTTTCAAATCAGGGTTTGCAATCTAAGTTACCTTGGTAACAAAGCATTCAATATCCACCGTTAGATGCAAACCTAATTAGATTCAAGATAATATATTTCAACCGTTAGATCGAACTTAGCTTGTTACACACAAATAAAATGCACGTTTATTTAGGTTTGTGTAATCGTACCCAAACAGGTACACTTAGTTGGTTCAGTAGTAGTTAACCAAATGGTTATCCATATGAGCACTTCCATATCAACCATATTATTCTTTAT
Source organism: Papaver armeniacum (assembly GCA_023531295.1). NCBI lineage: Eukaryota > Viridiplantae > Streptophyta > Magnoliopsida > Ranunculales > Papaveraceae > Papaver > Papaver armeniacum. The sequence continues at coordinate 148,091 of JAJJWW010002308.1, read as the reverse complement.
AAAAACTAGTTCAAATGACTCAAATGAACTAGTTAAAGAGTTGTTCAATTGCTTAGATCTTATAGACGTATACAAGACACAATCGAAGCAAAAAAGATTTGATTCACTTGAATCAATTCATAAACTACCACGGTTTGGAATTATGCATTCCTTAGTTTATATAAGTTTAAGTTCACGAATAATCGTTTTTAGAAAATAACCAACCTAAGTACGCGAACTGGTACGCGGACTTTGTTGGATATTGGCTCGATTTTAGGAAACATCAGTTTGATTTCCTAAATCAGCTTTGACTGATTTTTAGAATTGTGTTTAGACTTATATCTAAACAAGGGTTTCCTATCTTAGCTAGTTTAGGTTTCCTAAATTAGATTAAAGCTTGGTTTCCTAATCGAAGTATTGTAAGCCTATAAATAAAGGCATAAGTCTCAGGTTATAAGTATCTACATCATCTAATCAGTCTTTTCTAAACCCTTAGGTTGTAGACATCTATCTCCTCACAAAGAAGGGAAGTTATCTCTTCATTAGCAAGATGTAGGTCCTCTTATAGCTTTAGGGCTGAGAGAGTTGGGAGGTGAGCTGAGAATGTGAAGAAGAAGAAGAAGGGGTGTTGAGTGTCATGTGCATCGTGTATTCTCTGATATATGAATGAAGTGAATTTTTGCTGGCCGTGGATGTAGGCACATTGCCGAACCACGTTAAATCTATGTGTCTTATGTGTTCTATGTGCATTAGCTTCCGTTGAATGTGTAGTTTTCTGTTTCTGATGCCAGATCCTGGAATGCCTTGAGGAACAATATGAACCTCTTGGAACAACAGACTTAAGTACCCGGAATAAGTTTGTTTTCAGTTCACAAACTCCTGCAGATTTTCACGGGACGTGAACTTCCGATGGTGCGCGTACTGGTACGCGGAATTTAGTTCTGGTTTTCCCGAGCAGCAAAGTACGCATACTTTGGTTCAAGGAATAAGGACTTACACACTTATGTGTTACCACACAATGTTTATATCCTTCCTAGGTTATATATTCTAAACTCTCATTTCAATCATTGAAAAATTCTTAGAGGACGTTATATGATTGTTATTCACAAACCATTTTTCGTTAAAACTTTATATGACTTTCGTCATTAGTAAAGATGAACTTGGCCACAACGAAAGCTTACCAACACATATTTCGAGAAATAGATACGTGAGATAAATTCGGCTCGAAATAGCAAATGTGTATAATCAAAGTCTATATAGCAATACGACTTTTGTCTCAAGATAGGAGATAGAGTAGATAGACTTTTGAGTGATAGATAAGTTCAAGTCTCCACATACCTTTTAGCCGATGAAGTTCAACAAGTTCCTTGAGTAGTTCTTCGTCTTTGTATGATGATCGCCATGGAGTCTTGAGCTCAACTACACTTTTTATCCTAGTCCGAGACTTAGCTATAAGTAGACTATAAATTAAGACTTATAGTTTTTTTCACTAACATTAACAAACATGCTTCGGATAACAACGCATGCGAGTTCGACCGAGCAGTGTTCTAACACAAAGGATTTACATGAATCCCAGGATTTGTAATCCCATGGAATTATAAATCCTCGAAATCGTGAATTCTGCAAACAAACCCACCATAAGTGGAACACAAAAATAAAGATGGAGAAGTTAGAAATGGATATTGGAAGTGCATTTTTGGGAAAGAGTTGTTTTTGTTTCTTCGCAAGCGTGCAGCTACCAAACCAACTGATTGAGCCTTCCTCTTTCTCCAACGAAGGTGAAGATGTGCCTAGGGGAGGGTAAGTGTTTCCTTCTTAACCGGGTTAACGACAAGCATTGCACAAAGACCACAAGAAGCTTTACGCATTAGTGTAACACAAGCTTAGCCATTGGAGTAGCCTACTAGTTCAGTTGTGCTTGGGGCTGTTACGTCCATTAATAATCTTAATTTATAATCATTATCTAAACTGAAAAAACTAGCTCCTCCTTTAGCAGATACATTAAGCAAGCTGAAGAATAGGTTTAAGTTATGATTTTTGTTATGAGGAAAGTGAGTCTTGGAAAATCGTGCATCCTTTTAAATTAAATTGTACCATAACTTACTGATGCAGCTGTATTGGGCTAGAGTCTGATGTGGTAATCTGGTGACAATATTTTCAATTACTAATTCCTCGGGAAGATATGCAGCACCAGCATCAATTTTCATCTATTTTACACTTTTCACCTTCTTCTGCCTCGACATTCTTATCTCTTTGTAAGTCGTTTAAAATCCTTTTATTACTAGAAAAGTGGAAGAAAAACCAGAAAGAAACGGGGAAAGTAGAAAACGAGAAAAATCCTATATTTGGAAGCTTTAACAAAGCCACGGGTGGTGGTGGCACATGTTAAAAAGAAAATTTTTCTTTGGATAAAATTCATATAAGTTTGCTCCTTCCACCGCACCTGTGGTACCACTACTAAGTGCCGGACGTGGTACTAAATTTGTACGTCCACTTCAAAGGCACGGACCAATGTGTCAATTTTGTACATATTTCAAATTCAATAGACAACTTGGGAGGTATCAAAATATAGATTACCTCAGTTTCTACAGAATAGATATCATGGCGCTTTTTCAATTTGGCCTCAAAAAAGGCTAAATTCAAAAAGTAATAGTATCTCTTTTGTAGGAACGAAGGGGTATCACTTTAGAATGGAAACATGGTTTGCACATTACGTCTAAACATGACGTGAGTGCAAAACTCGTGTACCCGTTATTTTTTACCGGGTACACGAAATATACTTGAAACGCATTTATGGGAAAGAGTATTTCTTTTTTACTTCTTTTAAAGACATAACTTGCTTGTGCTACCATTGGAGTTGATGATGTGCCTTCTTTTTAAACCTGCAAAGTCTGGTAACACTTTTGATTTGGAAATGTATTTGTGCAGCTACCAAACCAACTGACTGAGCACTCGTCTGTCTCCATCAATAGTGGTGTGCCTAATTTTTGAACAATGATATAACAAGCACAATGCGGTTAGGAAAAGGGGAAAAGAAGAAGAAGAAGTCGTTCTTTCGTTGTCTGAGTTGATACCTTGCAGCTTCAGGTTCCAATTTTCTTGATAATCAATATACTCCTCTATTGAAGACCATACAGTCCCCGCCTTTCTATACATTGTAGAATAAATAGCTTCTAAGGATTGAGAAGTACAAAAAGGTGAGGGAAATGGAAAATACTCATGAACTCCCAAATAAATAAGTAGTATTAGCAGATTATTATAATATAATGATGACGCATTTCATTATAATAATTAGGCACAAGATGTTGGTGAAATTTCGGGTTTTTCGGTGAAAAAATGGGGGAACTAAAGTTAACCATCTCCAATTTGCCGATGATACTATTGTTATTCTTGATGCGAAGCGACAACAAGTGGATGCTCTTCGATATTTACTTCTTTTTTTTGAATTAACCTCGGGCTTGAAATTTAATTTCTCTAAAAGTTGTTTTTTTGGTGTTGCTCTTGATGATGATATCGATGATTTTGCCAATATGTTGGGGTGCAAGAGATCAAATTTTCAAGTGTTTACCTTGGTCTCCCATTAAGTGATAAATCTTGTGGTACTCAAAAGTGGGAGAAGATTTTTGAGACTTGCTCATCAAGGCTTTCTTCTTGGAATGAGAGGACAATAACGAGAGGAGGTAAGTTGACTCTTATTAAAAGTGTCTTGGCAAGTTTACCTATCTACTATCTATCAATATTTCTTGCCCCTTGTTCCATAAGAAAAAACTTGATAAAATAGTAAGAAATTTTCTATGGGATGATGGTTCTAACAAGAAAAGAATTCACAATATTCGGTTTCCTTTGGTCGTGAAATCTAAAGAACGTGGTGGTCTTGGAATTCGAAAATCCAAGCATATGAACTCGGTGCTTCTTAAAAAGTGGTGGTGGAGATTTGGCACCGAAAAGAAGGCTTTTTGGAGAAAGATTATGGTGGAAAATTTTGGTGAAACCTCAACCGGTTGGGAAACTCTTCAACCTAAAGGGCCAAAGGTAGTTAGCTCGTGGCATAATATTTATAGTGAGCTCGAAGACTTCAACAAACATGTAAGAATTAAGATCGGTGCGGGAAACGAGACTAGATTTTGGGAAGATATTTGGATTGGATATGGTGTCTTATGCAATAGATTTCCATTAGCTTTTGAAGCTTCAAGAACCAAAGGGTGTGTGGTATCTCGTTTGTATGAGATCTCGAGTAACAGAATCAAATAGGAGTTTATGTCCCGAAGGAGGTACCTCAAAATACAATGAGAGAGGTTGTCTCCATAAACACGTTACTAGATACGGTGAATATCCAAGAAGGAGTTTTAGTCTTTAGATTATGGATAGTTGATGAAAATACTATGTCAGATACTTATATGGTAAAGAATGGAGTTGATTCCATTACGGAAAACGGTGACATAAATTTTCCAAGTGAGATTATTTGGAGCCGGTCTTACCCATGCAAGATAAACTTCTTTCTTTGGCTTCTTTATCATGAAAGATTGATGACGGCCGATGAGTTAAGTAGAGGGGAATGAATGTGGATAGGTTGTGTCGCTTTTGTAAGGAGCAAGATGAAACAAGTGCTCACTTATTTTACGGTTGTTGGAGAATGAAGATTTGGACATATTTTGCCAAAGGATGTTGTTTCTATTGGACCTACAACTCTAATGTCGCCACAACTATAAAAACTTGGAGTCATGATCGGGGTAATGAGCGTCTTAATCGCATTTGGAACAATTTACCGGTTGCAATATGGTGGTGCATTTGGAAAGAAAGAAATGCAAGGACCTTCAACAACAAAAAGAGAAATTTGGCAAGTTTGATTAGAGATATCAAGATCCAAGCTTTCTTTTGGGCGGAGTCTAACACTAAAATGCTAGGTTTAACGGCCAACATGGTGATAGCTTTATGGGATTCAAATTTCTATCATTCTCATTGAGTTTGATTTTGAGAAGCAAGGTCATAAGACCTTCTTGGTTTTTTTTTTTTTTTTTGTTTCTTTCGTTCTCTTTAGGTGACCGAATCCCCTTTCGGTTTCCTTTTTTTTTTCCCGGTTATTTTTATTGGGTTGAACAAGGTCGGATTTAACAACTATGATTGATTAACGTACAACATGTATTATTTCAATCATATAAATAAAATATAATGTGGAAAAGAAATAACACAGACAACAGAAATTTTGTTAACGAGGAAACCGCAAATGCAGAAAAACCTCGGGACCTAGTCCAGAATAAACACACAGTGATTATAAGTTGTTACACCAATTTCCTACTACCTATTCGGACTAGATTTTCTAGCAGAACCCAAGGCTCTATTTAGAAGATACAACAACACGATTGATACGATTCGATATTTTGTTTGCACAAAACACCGGTTTGATTTTCCTTTAGATGTGAATATGGTTTTGGAAATCTTGTGTTTATTTTGATAAAAACAATTACTAGGTAAAAGTAATATCAAAACAAACTTGTAGATTAGGGATTATTATACTCTTCAATAAAGGAAGAGAAACCTAATTATTCTACAATAAGAACAACTAGAATAAATCTAGAGATATCTTGTTTAAAACTTCTTAAGGATTTTTACGAGATGCCTTAATCGAAGTTTTCTTTCTAGCTTCCGATTTGGACTAGCAAGTGTTGGTATACGATCGGAAACTGAAATCTTTCAAAACCTAGGGTTTATGATCAACAACTCTTGAATGGTATTGTCATGTACCTGGAGGTACAGTGACATGATAAACACTTGATTCATAGAATCAAGTTTCTCTGCTCTTGCGAACAGCCTAAAATCGAATAAACGATTTGTTTTGATTAATAATTTTGGATGAGGTTTCATTACAGGTTCAATAGCTTATAAATCCCTCGCTCACTACCTAGCATCCAACGGCTAAACAACTCCCAGGTGGTTACATCTCATCCAACAGCTCATATATGAATGATATTGGAAATTTATCTTTAAATGTGAGGCTGTTTAACTTTCTGTAATCCACACAGAATCTCTAAGAGTTGTACTTCTTCTTGACAAGCATAATTGGAGAGGCAAATGGCTGTTGCTGGGTTGGATTATACCATAGTACAATATTTCTTGCATCAAATTCTCAACAACTGACTTTTGGATATATGGGCACCTGTATGATATGAGGTTGACAGGATTTGCATTGGGTTGGAGGAGTATATTATGATCCAATTCCCTTTGAGGTGGTAGAGTTTTAGGTTGAGAGAATACCTCAGGAAACTGGTTTAGAATATTGGTTATATGTGGTGGGTGTGTGGACTGAACAATGTTGGTGGATATGGAGAAAAGTTTACCAACTAGCCCATGAGAGTGCTTCTTAAAGAATCTTTTAACTGCACCACCACTCATCATGCTAAGAGATACTGTTGCTGGACATCAGTTAAGTTATCTTCTTGCCCTTGTGTTTGAAGGTAATACATAACTTGGATAAGTTGAAAAGAACATCTCCTAGGTTTCTTAACCAATCTTCACCCAGAACTATATCACAACCACCCAATGGAAGTAGTCTTAAGTCACCACAGAACTTATGGCCTTGCATAGTCCACTCCAAGTTAGAGAAGATGCCAGAGCTGACAGTTTTATCACCACTTTCCACAGTAACCAGTAAACTAGCAATGTGTTTTATTTGGAATTGTAAATTTTTATCCAAGGCACATTCAATAAAACTATGAGTACTACCAGTATCAAGAATGGAGATGGCCTTCTTTTTCACAAAACCAGGTATCCTAATGGTGTCTGCTGAGAAATTACTTGTCAAACTATGAAAGAATATTTCCATATCACTCTCAACATGAGGTTCCTCCTCTATGTCTTGTTCTGATTCTCCTCTTGTAACAGAAATTTCTTCAGCCTCTTCACCAATCAAGATCAGGATACTCGAGTTATCAAGGAAAGATAACTGAACCTGGCTTCATGAATCCCTATGAAGTCTTTGTAGTCGCTAAACCCTAAAAGGGTTAGGAAGAGGACGACTCTAGTTACAACTAGGACACACCAAAAACTAGTGTCGGGATTCAAAGATCCCAGTTGCTTGAAGTTCCCCTTTTATAGACATTCAAAGCATATGTTGCTTTAGGTTTAAGCTAAGATAGCTTTGGAACCAAGAAATCGATATCCACCATCAGATGAATCTTTGAATCTGATTTACATAAATAAGATATACACTCTGGTTAGGTGAAATTGAAACCGAGGCGTGTATAAAGACTATGTTCAACATGGTTAGCTGAAACTAGCCCATTTGAACTTAAAAGCTTGATATTCATTTTCATGAATACATAAGACATTAACTCTGAGTCACAATCATGTGAAAAAAATAAGTCTAGTGTTTTAGAGAGCTAATCAAATGCTAATTATCTCATAGAAATAATTTAATCGCACTTGAAAGTAATCGACATGGTTAGTAGGTGTACAAGGTACAAATACCATTGTCGTTCGTGAGTCGGTTTAGTCACAGCACGTGTACAGGTTTGTAAGCTAACGAGACAAACCAAGTTCCGGAGTTAACAGGAACTATTTATATATGTGTACCAGTATGGTTACCTTAAGACTATCACCAGTTCCGGAGTTCACAGAACTATTTTGGTTTGCATACGGGTTTGGATACACAACCGAGTTTGGGAACACATAGCTATTTTGTTTTGTGTACCGGTTTGGATACTAATCCCGGTTCCGTAACCACAGTTCCAAAATGGTTTGCATACGATTATGCGTACCGATCCGATTCACGAGTTAATCAGATTTTCACATGATGTCCATAAGAATATGTGTACCACAAATCTGTAAGTCGATATATAGATACTCTGCTACGTGTACGAGTACATGTAATACGAGTTCATACTTATAACAGTTTTTCCAGTTTGTAAGACTGATAAGACTGTCTTGCATCCGAATCTATAATAGTTCTATTTTTATCTCTAAATCGATTCAAAAAATACCCGAATAACATCAATGACACATATCATTGTTCTAGGCTATTTTTAAGTGATAAACTTGACTCATGATTTTGATTCCGAAGAATAAATTTTCTTTAACTGAAATTCATCGAGTATGAACAAATGTTCATTAAGATTAATCATTATATTTCGAGAACTAATTACCAAGATAAACTTGACTCGAAATTCTTGTATATGCATAATAGTCTAATTGAAAAAGCGGGGGTCTAACAACCACACCCAATATTTCATTCGACAATATGAATAGACAAACTCCAATATACTTTCAAGAGAATCAACTATATAGCCAGACTCAATCCATAGAAAAGTATATCAAAGAGTTATATCTTAATTTCTCTATTCAATCTGCAATCAAACAAATAGGAATTTGCGAGCCCGATTGAATAAGAGAAATAACTTGGACGATATCACAAACCAATATCCAAGTGTCAAACAATTCAATCAACAACCCAAAGTTCGGATTCAAGAACTGATTGAACTTAACGCACAACCAGTGATATTTATATTATATAACAAAATATAATGCTGAAAAGAAATAACACAGACACCAGAAATTTTGTTAACGAGGAAACCGCAAATGCGGAAAAACCCCGGGACCTAGTCCAGCTTTGAACACCACACTGTATTAAGCCGATATAGACACTAGCCTACTACCAATGAACTTCAGACTGGATGTAGTTGAGCCCTAATCAATCTCACATTGGTCAAGGTACAGTTGTTCTCCTTACGTCTATGAACCCCAGCAGGATTCTACGCACTTGATTCCCTTAGATGATCTCACCCACAACCAAGAGTTGCTACGACCCAATGTCGAAGACTTGATAAACCCACAGAAATACCTATGAGTTTTGTTCCGTCTTTTGATAAATCAAGGTGCACAGGAACCAATTGATAAACCAGACTTATATTCCCGAAGAACAACCTAGTATTATCAATCACCTCACAATAATCTTAATCGTATGGAAGCGAAAAAAGATATTGTGGAATCACAATCGATGAGACGAAGATGTTTGTGACTTCTTTAATTTAATCTTACTTATCGGAGATAAATCTCAAGCAAATCTTAGCAAAGATCACTACACCATTTTTCGGGATTAGCAACGGCTGCGCGCAGTTGCAAAAGGGACTTGCAACAGCTCTTAAGCCGTTGCGAATTTTTTTCGCAACGATTTTCGGTTCAGCCAACTGTTTTTTTTCTTGCCTTTGCAACGGTTTCGATCGTTGCAAACAGGTTTAGCAATATTCGGTTGTTGTTTCTATATTCTTATCACAACAGCCTCGAGCAGTTGCGAAATGGAAGATTTGCAACAGCTATTGAGCAGTTGCGAAATTTAGAACCAAACAAATTTAGAACGGCTAATCTTAGCCGGACGGTTTTATTATTCTGGTTCTAAATTTAGCAACTGCTGAAAGCCTTTGCTATATTTTTACAACAGAGAAAAAAGGTCAACTCAACCGTCAGTTGACCCAAGGGTTCCCGCAACATTTTCAGGCCAAAATTTTAACCAAAACACTGAGAACATACAAATTATATGCCCCTGGAGGATCAAAAATGGAATACCAAAGCAAAACTCTACATAAACAATAAACGAAAAGATAGTCTTCCTAAAATCATACATCATATCTATATGGACAATTCAATTCTTCTAGATACCTATGTTTTCATAAGCTTTCACATATCGAAATTAGACAACATAAGCTCAAATCTTGTAGATTCCTATGTTTAAGATTACTTTCATCATTTATAAATTATATTTAACATTGCAAGCTAGTATTTCCTTACTTGTTCTCATTGACATCATCCGGCTTCACCATCTGAAACACACTTCAGCAATCTTAGACTCACTCTCCACTAACTTTGCCACTTTCCATCTTTGCTCATTTGCATTTGTCGCTCATAGGCTAATAAATTGGTTCGCTACACCATGAGCACTGCAAATACATAACTCTACTGGTCAGACTTAGGTTTTAATCTTTCAACAACGATTGTTCACAAACACTTAAAAAAATATAACGTGAGGTGTCCTCATACGCCCAATTAACTTTGATAGGCTGCCCATACCTGTATATGAACAGAGTTAGTTGTATGACAATCAAAAGCAGAAGGATTCTACTCACAAATGTCTCCCATTGTGAGTTATGACAGCGAGGGCAGCACATCTACAATCGATGTAGTCAACAATACCATAAGATAACTGGAAACATCAACATTAAAGAAAATGGCAAGCACAAACCAATACAAACAACCAAAAAACGGTAGCGAACCCTTTGAAAAAATATCCCCAGCCAAAAAATACAATTATCCACCCCTATCTGACCAAGAATCATCCCTTTGAGAGGCCATCCACACACTAAGAAACAAGCTACCATGGAAGATAAGCAAATTCATGAACCACTTAACAACCTATTACCGCAGATCCAACGTTTAACAATTCAACTACAAAATATCTATTGGGATGCAACCACAAACCCCCAAAAATGATAAGTAAAAATCACTACCAAAAAAGTAGAACAACATCTAATAATAAAACCATTCTAACCCTAATAAGGATCACATGATTCAAGATTTCTTAATCCAGCCGATCTTGTAGAAACGTATTTGTAAATCTAGATTGAAGTGTTAGAATATCAGCCTCTAATTATGCTTTTGATACGCTTTATTAGTTACTAAGCATGTTTAACCAAATTAGGATTACGGTTACACGTATGCTTGATATGGACACCTTACTTTATTACATGTTATGCATCCAAAACATTGACATGGATATGAACACGAGAGAACATGCTTTATGCTTAAATATAATCATGTTTAAGTACAACTACTTCATACTCCATCATGCTGCATACTTAAGATTAGGATATACAATCAGTACATGATAAATAAGAAATACTAGAGTTTAGGTATACCTGTCTTTACCTTATTGAAGACCAAACAATAGTGATCAGAAGATACCTTTAGTTCCTTGATAAACAGTAGGAGAGAATAGCTTGCCGATACCTTAGACTAAGTTCTTATTCATCTTAGATTGTTGTTTCTCTATAGATAATCACTTACAACAGAAGACTCTATACTAAGATCCTTTCTTGGAAGTTCTTCATCCACTTCTATCACCCTTACCTTTTCTAATGGCAGAAATAAACTTTAAGTAAGGCTAGAAGGGAGTCCACCTCCAACTAACTTAGGCATGTGTCACACACTCAGCCATCATGAGGTGGAGGCACATCCCTTAACTGAATTTAATAAACTAATATGCCCACTTTATGGATTAACTTGATGTACTTTGTCCTTAACACATCCCACAAAACAGAAAGTTTTGCCTTTGGTACATGATCTAAACCTAACACACACACTTGATTAAGATTAGGCTAATCCGGTTTTCTTAAAGTAAACATGATTTGCTGCTAAACCATAAAAAAGTCTAACATTCTCCCACTTGGTTAAGCAACAAATCATTTTTGTTTCTTTTGAAAAACATTTAGAAAAAGACCTTTCGGATCAGCAACTAAAAACGATTGTAGGTGCACCCATTTTGGAAAACAGAAAATCTTAATCAATGTGTAAAATATCATGTATAACTGAAGCTTAGATCAAATGGAACGCTATTGTCGGACCATAGAGACACAAACACCATTTAGAATATGCATGGTCCATTTCTACAATCACCACACTAGACGGGCCATTATCCTTAAGCTAAAATTTACGGGCATACATAGTTCCAGGATGTCTAAAAACTTAAGGTTACACAATGAGCTACACTTTATGCTGATTGACAAGGACACTCTATGATCTGAACAAGATCCTTCATACCTCTAAGGTCTGTAATGAGCTTCACTTTATGCTCAAACTGAAACACAACTTGAGGATTTAACTTTATGATCTCAAAAGATATCCACACCAGCACAAACACAATTATGCAGCAAACATAATGTATGCATGCTCCCACTGAACTATACATTACAACAAAAACGGGAACTTTACTCCTACTAGACTCTACAAAATAACCATATATTAGAGTTACATCATTAGTGAGACCTAACATGCATATTACCAACCTTATAAGCTTATCTGTAAACTGAAACATGCTTATATTACCATATTAACAAGCAGAAACACACAAGGAAAGAAAACACACAAGGAAAACGAGAAATGATACTTACAGATGTCGAAATCTCAGAGATGGGAAACATAGAAACACTTACAGATGTCAGAGGAGTGTAACATAGACTTTGATTACCATCAAACTTCAAGGTATTAAAGAAGATGTAATCCTACTCCCCACTGATTTCGTGAAGCTTTAAACTTAGCATGGTTATACTCTTTGAAGTGTCCAAAAGATGTTCGATTGTCTCCATTTGTACCTGGGATTGATTCTTGTAAAACTTGGCAAAACTGGCCATAATTCTTGTTTTTTGTGCTTGTCTGATAACCACGCCATCTTTCTGTTGTTACCAAAAACTTGGTACCATTCAATAGAATTATATTTGATGATGACTCATGAACCTCCGTCGTTGTGATGCTGCAGCTGCCGACAAAGTTCAGGAGAGACTGGAAGTGAATTGGGCAGTGATCGTCTTGATTGCTTTCTGCTATCACTTCATTGCAAGCTGAACAACATCATTTCTACTGTTGCAAGCTTCGCACGGCAACACAGGATATGTAAATTACAAGTGGACAACCTCTCCATCAACTCCTTAATCTTCTCTTCAATAGGAAAACCTCCTTGGACAACATTAGGTACATCTCCATGAAAATTCTATTTGCATTTCGCACTTGAACTTGAGCCACTCAAGCCTTAATACCACCCAAAGTTACTGAACTTGAGAAAAATTCAAACTTGACTGTAAACTGTATTCATTTTAACTGCCTTAGACCTTATGGCAAGCATAAACTTTACAAAGACTCGATATTACCGTCACTTCACCTATGGGTAAAGTTAAAACATATCGAAATCCCCTAAATTGAAGTTCAAGACTGACCTACTCATATAAAGTAAGTAACGGATCTGTTAAACCTTTGGGTTCATTAGTGTAGGATCGGAATATCGCGACATCAATACTTCGCGAGATTAATAAATGACGACATTGCCAGGGAGTCGCAGGGAAGTAAAATAAATGACGCAACGAATGACGATAGCCAGAACACGAGGAAGATATGAAAATATGGCGAAGTTTAAGAATGTCGCGAGATTGTATATTTGTACACTTGCGATATCTCGCAAGCCATTCCCGAAAATAAAGGACAGACTTAGTCAGTCATCCACTTTAATGTACTACCCTATATAAAGGGTTGAGTCAGTCTGTTGTGGGGGGGGGTTCTTTTTGAATTGTTAAGCAAGTCTTGAGGAGAGAGAAAGTTTTAGAGTGATTGTAATTCTTTAACTCATTTCTATTTCATATTGAAAAGATTCAAGTATTCAATCGAGAGAAATCATAATCATTCATCTTAAAATGACTTAATTGTGTATATTCTAGTGAGGGGTGTAGTGTAGGATTTCCTGCAACTACATAATGGCGCTAGAAACAGGGATTGAGTAGAGATCAACCTTGTGAATTGAAAGAATCAGGAGTAACAAGAAAGAAATTTCGTATAATTTTCAACAACTTACTGAAATTGAGAAATGGCTAGAAGAAGGAATGCATCAGAACAACCAACAACTGTTAGAAGAAGCAGGAGATTAGCTAGAGAAAGGAGAAATGAAGTAGGTGAACCATCAAGAGTAAACGCAAGAAATAGAGAAGAAGGTCAAATTCAACCACCAATTCAACCAGCACCGAATAGAGTAATAGATTATGATAGGGTGAGTGTGCATACATGGAAATCAGATTCTATGGAAGAAAGAGAAGAAGTGCAACAATTGATAAATAATGGACAAGAGGAGAGAAATCGAGAAGAGATGGGAGAAACAATTCATGGAAATGAAAAAATTGAAGCATTAGAAGCTTTGAGGCAAACAATACATGAAGAAAGGCAGTTAGAAGCGGAAGAGCGTGCAAATTTAACAAGGCAAAACCATGAGCTAAGAATGGAAAATATGAGGTTGCAGAATAGAAGGTCGAGAAGTAATACCAGGTCAAGATCAGGATCGGTTAGAGATGATATAAGGAGAACATTACCTGTAGAAAATATTAATGAAAAAAATCTAGAAAGAGAGCCAAATATCGGTGAAGGATGCTGCGAAAGAAGGGAAGTGGTGTGTATTCCACGTCCTGAGATTTTACAGAATGGCCAAAATGACGGAAATCAAGAAAATAGGCAGCAGAATAATCCAATTGGTGAAGAAAATCAGGAAGAAGGAAGAAGAATACTACATGAGAGAGAAACACGGAGGAAACAAAAGGAGATTGAAGATGACATCGAAAGACATTATATTGTACAAGCGCATCTAGCTTGCGAAAGGGAAAGATTAAGAGTAAAAATGGAAGAACGAGAATTGGAGGAAGCAATTCGACAGAACAATCATGACAATCGAGAAAGAAGGCGCGAGCAAAATCGTAACAATGGAAATATCAATGAAGAATATGAAAGAATACAAAGGAGAACTGATAGACAACCAAGAAGAGAAAATGATAGATATAATGGTGTGCGAATTCGTGAAACGAGATGAAGGAGAAAGTCGCAGAGAAAGAAGAGAAGAAAATGCTGAACAAGAAAACCAAAGTAGACATGAACGCAGAAGGAGAGAGGCAGAGCTAAAAAGACCAATAAATTCGAATCCTGATGTCAATGAACAAATCTTAAGAGAGTTGGCAGAGATGAGAGGAATGTTGAACAATGGAATGGGAGGAGGAAGAAGACAATTGTATGAGGCCATCGAAGAAGCCGCGAAAACCCCCTTTACACTAGAGGTGCGGTTAGGAGGAATACCCCCAAAGTGAAATTTACCCGCATTAACCAAAGATTTTTGATGGAACAACTTGCAATACAACACATCAAAGCGTATGTGAGATGTATGCTACAATGGGAAAATCATGACGCCATATTGTGCAGATATTTTGCATCAAGTTTAACATGAGAAGCATTGAAATGGTTTGAGGGTTTACCAAGAAACACAATCACGTCATTCAACCATTTACAAGCTATATTCTTAGGGGCATATATAAGTAACAACTCCTCGCGACCAGGAATTGAAGATGTATTTGGGATGAAACAAAGAGTTGGTGAAAGTTTGAGACACTTAACTGTGAGGTGGAAGACAATGTGTAACTAAATGGTCAAGCGAGTGGATGAAAGATATCTTATTCTATGTTCGCAACCAATTTGTTATATATTCAATTTTTAGAGTCAAGAATACAATTACAATGACCGAGTTGCGAGAACTTCAGGAGGAATATATTGCTCTAGAAGAAAGGCAAAATGAGATGGAATCATACCCAGTTTGAATACAAATTCAAATGTCAGCGAATGCAAGCTTATTACCCAAATTGATAAACACAAATGCGAGCACTTCGCAAGGGCAACAAGAAAGGGTAATAGATGATGGACAGCCAAAGATAGTAGCTATGGGAAGCCGTGATCGGGAAGAATTTGAAAGAGAAAGGAACTACTACAACCGTGACGGCAATAACAAAATTCAAAGACTTGATCATCCGCAAGAAATTTATGGAGGTCGAAGGCAGAATTATCATGGAGGGAAGCGAAGTCACATAGTAGTATGGGAGGAAATCAAAATGCCACCACTAAATACCAGTGTGGAAAAAATATGGGAAGCTATACTCTTGATGGAAAACATACATGCACCATGGAACATGGGGAATGAGCCACCACCAAGTGATAGAAGTCACGAGTTCTGTTCTTACCACCGCTTTCATGGACACCTAACAAATGACTGAGAAATATAAAAAGAATCATCCTCGAATGATTGACCAAGGAAAGTCAATCATTTTCTAAAAAGTGAAGAGAAGGTTCAACTGTTACCACCACCGCCGAAATGCATAGGACACACTCAAAGAAAGGGAAAGAAACATTCGTAATAGAAGTTGGAACGAAAGCTAAAAATTTGTTTTGCAACTCCATTGTACATTCATACCGAGCAATTGAAGATTTTCATGATAATATTCTCAGTAGGGTTTTTGCGAGGGATGCCGATAATAGAGAAGTGATGAACATCGCGAAGACATCGCAATTAAAAGAATGCCAAATGCAAATTATTTCTTTCACCGCGTAAGAGATTCCCAAGGCGAGAGAGACGCATGATAGCCCATTGGTCATAAAATTGGAAATTAATCCAAAACCCGTAGATGGCGAAGATGATGAAGCGTGAAATTCCCGGGCGATCAATAGAATCTTAATTGATACGGGAGCTCAAGAAACATTCTGTTTTACCATACTTACAAGACTATGGGTGGGAAGGATGAAGAGTTGATACCTTCGACATATAAAATATACGGTTTCAATGGCACAAATGAATAAGCCTAAAGGAGAAGTTCATATGAGAATACCCTTGCTAGGATTATCAACTCGAAATTTTGTTCGTGTAGTCGATGTGGAATCCCCTTATAATGCATTGATCGGAAGGCCTTGGTTGCATGAAATTGGGTGTAGCGTCGACCTATCATCGATGTATAAAGTTTCCTCATCCTAGCGGTGTTGGATTTATAAAGGGAGACTGGATGGAAGGACAAAAATGCTATGAGATCGATGTGGAGAGTTGCGAGGAAAGAGCCGCAAAAAGAAAGGGCTGGAAGCAAAATATAAAAGATGAACAAAGAAGAGAAAGGTTGATGGTGGATACCATAGATACAAGAGGTGAAGATACATCGCGAAGCAAGTGCATGAAAACAAAGTGGAAAATCATGATGGAAAGGAATCATTAAGGGGTTTGAATGGTGCAGAGGCGAGAGCAAACAGAGCAAAAAGTGTAAGAAATGAATAATCATTATTATCAAAATCAATGATAAAGGCATATCAAGAGTAAGAGGAAGAAACAATAATTGAAGAAGAAATACGCGAGAATCTCGCCATCAAGAATGTATGAAAATTTGATTGAAGAATTGAATACCAAAAATGAATAAACAATGCAAGATTGTGCGATAGCTTCGCAAACAAAATAACAAGAGAAAACCAAAAATGAATGATTGAATGAATTAACAAAAATGAAAGAGTGAGTGAATGGGACGAACCTTTATGGCGTACACCCTAGTTCACGAATGATATTTCGCAAGAGGCAAATGTAAGACCTAAAGTGCGTCATATAAGGGGGTATCTCTTGACATGGCTCAGGGAAAAGGTTACACCGCCCCTGGAACCTGAGTCATGAAAAATTTGGGGCCCATGAAAGCCTATCCAGGAGAGATACCTTGGATTTCCAACTATATATATAAGGTTATACCCTGGTTGGACGCCCAAGAATCTCTTCCAAGGAGTCAGTGTATGCTCAAGGCGCCGAGGTACACGGTTGAGCCAAGAGTTCCTGGGACATTTGAAGTGTTTCGGCCATTCTTGGCAAGTCTTGGCACATGTTGCAATCGGCCCGAAGAAAACTCCACTTAGGGTGCAGTCTCGTAACCATAAACCCTATAGGTATAAGGGATAAGAGGCTGCGAAAACAACTGGTTGTTGTTAAGATCGGATGGGAGGAGCTAGTCTTGTATGGCCGATGTACGCCTCCTTGAAGGGGCAACCAGGGAGATGATAAGGGCGACACCCTCCATTAGGGAGCTGATAAGTGTCACAAGACAGAAATGTCATGGGGCTTTATATTCGCAAGAACATTTAGGCCTGTCATATTGTCGCAAATGAAATATCCTGCAGAGGCAAAAATACGAAAAGAAATGATAAGACAAGATCAATGGGTCATTACATGAAAGTGTAAGGACGTCCTGCGATTTTGTCGCAAGACGTCAATGTCATGGGACTTTATGTTCGCAAGAATTGTTAGGCCTGTCATATTGATGCAAAATGAGGGGTGGCAAAATAAGACCTTTAACGAGGAAGGCAAAATAAGACCACACAAAAACAATGATAAGACAAGATCAATGGGTCATTACATGAAAATGTAACGACGTCCTGCGATTTTGTCGCAAGGATGAATTTCAACATAAATGATGATAAAATAAAAAAAAATAAAAATCGAGTAAGCAAACAAGCTTGCGAATACGATAGATTATCAGCAACAGCAGTTGTGAAATGAAGAAGTGTCATTACTTAAAGATTATCGACTTGATTTATCTCATGTGAAAATAAATAACAGAGGCAAGTATGGGAATGATTAGAATAAAAATTTGTTATTTATTTTCACATGATAGATTTACTGAGAAGAGATTACAAAATGGAAGGTTAGAAGGATAAATGTACAAGTATCACAAGAAGAGAAAGGAAAATGGAACAATCTAGCAACTTATTCTTCTTCATCGATTCTTTATCGATTCTTCTTCTTCGCTTACATCACTATCGAGATATCCGAACAAGGCATATTTTCAGAATTTCATCGAGAAGACAAGGATATGAAGAAAGAGGAATGTTGTGATCATTGCAAATTGTTCAATAGTTTGGTTGCGAAAACGAACGACATCATTATTGAAATTAGCCACGAGTTTGTAGTTGCTTCTTCATCTTAGAATACTTGTCATTGCGAAGAGAGAAGTCTTTTGCAAGTTGTGATTTCTCGATTCAAGTTCCTTGATCCTAGTTTGAAACCTCTTCTCAGTTCTAACAAATGACAATGAGTTAGCAACTTAATAACGATTTTATAGAAAAGAAGCGGAAAAATAATGAAGAACAAGAAACAACCTTCTCTCGTCGAAATCATGTCTTTAACCAAGGCAAGTATGCTCAAGATGAAGACCGACGCTAACACCTAAGTTATTTCTGCGTTATCTAGAACCTTCGCAGCCCAAGCGAATTCATCATCATTATTTATGACAAGAAGTGAACGAATTTGATTTTCTCGCTCATTAAGTATGGCATTCTGGCGAAGGGATTAATCTCGTTCAATTTGGACTTCAAGAATAGTTTTTTGGAATTTCGCTAATGCTTGATCCCCTTGATTAGCAATGCGATCCTTATCATCTATAAGGATGCTAATTTTCTTCCTTAGAATATTACTATTCTCCTGAGAGCTAAGATAAAAACGTTTAAATCGGTTGGATAGACCTAAACTAGATCTATGTTCAATTTCTAAAAGACGAGATTTGGTTCGAAGTTCATTTAATGAGAGGGAATTAATCTTGTTTGAGGAACTACTCAAAGATTCATTAAGGTGAGCGAGAAGAGCATCATCATCCATAGGTTCAGGGAATGAACGGAGAAGGATGGCTTCATCAGAAAGATTATAAATGTCTGCGAAAATGATGAGTCAGGCAAAGAAAAATAAATGGCAAAGTAGAAATGAAGAAAAGAAGAGGATGTTATACCGTAAAGTTGTTGATTAGCACTTTGAAGAGTAGATATTTTGTCCTTTTGGGAAGAAGACTCAACTTCCAAGCTCGTTGAATTTTTTCATCCTTCTTGCGAGATGACGCAACTTCAATTTCTAGTTCTTTGATCTTCTCTTTAGGTTGAAGATTTTTATTTTCAAGATTGTTGCGTCTTTTCTCGAGGTCTGAGGCAACAACAAAGGAAGCTCTCCCAGACTATAAAGAAAGGTAAATAAATTGTTAAGATAAGGTTTATAATCGAAATTACAGAGAAATAAAGATATATGAACATACCAAAGCACTGAGTGCATTTAAGAAGCTGGGAGTCATTGTTCCGGAAACCCCGCGAAAAGAATCATTATCCATTAGCAGGGGAGCATCGCAAATATTAGCGAGAGCTTCGCAAGTAGCAAATAAATGATCATCTCCCAATCCTTGCATAGAACCTGGAGAAGACACTAGACAATTGCGCCATAGCGGACTCGATCGAATGATTCTCCTTACGTAAGAAGTATCAACCTCATTTTCATCTTCGTCGAACTCTCGCCGGTTTGGGAACTAGAACGAGAATAGGGAGGGATTTTCCGTTTTTAGAAGATGGAGCGAGAAGATTTATCCTTGCGAAGAGTGATTTTATTCTTGCCCTTAACCTTCGCAGCTTCGGGAATGTTAATTTCTTCAACAACCTTCGCACACGAATGAAGATAAGAAACGAGAGGCAACAATATTGTTAAAAATAACAAAAGAAAGTATTTCTTACTTCATCCGTGATTGATCGGAGTATCGCCGAGTACTCGCCTTTGGGCGTCTTTTATAACTCTTTTTCAATTTGGCAATCCGAAAATTTTACAAGTCTAATAAATATAAGAGGAAGGAAATATCGTAAAGCAAACCTGAAATAGGAAATATACCTCTTTGCCTTCTCGGGCCACTTAAATTACCAAGGATGATAGTTTGCGATATTCGCAGGGAGTGTATGAGAACCTGCAATATAAGGTCCGCTCAAAAATAGAGGAACAACCCACCATTTCTCATCTTTGGAGTACCGAGGAACATTATTTTTGCCTGAGTGCCAGTCAACATCTTGCATAAGCAACTTATCACTGGAAATATTATCTTTTCTCTTCAATCGAGCACCCCGGCGAGATTTATCATTTCTCATATTTATAACTTCATAATTTGCAAAAAAGTTTTCTACAGTATACTTCTCCGTGACTATTTCTAAATTTGCGAATCTAGGATCTTTGACATCATCGGATATAAAGATCCCTTACCAAAGACCACTCACGGTTGGCGAATTCAAGCATTAGACGGATGCAATCACCGCTTAGTTGATAAATAGCTCGCGAGAATTTCTCATGAGCAAGAATTTCATAGAATAAAGGCGTCTCGGGATTGTAGAGAGGAATGGGAAGACCTGCGAGGATTTGACCTAGCGAGATTATGATTTTCTGATCATTGTAGGACCATAATATCGCAACGTACAGGGCTCGCAGGGTTAATAAACAACGATGTCGCGAGGCAGTCGCAGAGAGCTAAAATAAACGACGCAAAGGATAACGACAGGAAAGACATAAAGAAGACGTGAGATCTGGCGAGGGTTAAGAAGTGTCGCGAGAGTGAATGTTTGTGCATCTGCGACACTTCGCGAGACATTCCCGAAAATAAAGGGTAGCTTAGCTGTCATCCACTATGTATTACCCTATATAAAGGGGCTAAGTGAGTCTGTAAAAGGGGGGAGCTCAGAGAAGTGGTTAGGCAAATCATTAGGAGAGAGAAAGTTTGAGAGAGTATTAATTTCTAAGTGTAATTCTATTTCTTTGTGTAAACCATTCATGAATTCAATCAATAAATATTCTTGATCTTACATCTTTCAATGGACTAATTAAGCAAAATCGAGTAAGGGGTGTAGTGTGGGAAATCCTGCTACTACATATGCGCTAGAAACAGGGATGGCGGTGATAAAAGAAGAGAAGATTGCAATTAAAATTGTTTGAATTAGGAAAATGAGAAAGGAAAATTTTAGATCGGATGAAAAAGATATGGCATACAGCACGGGTATAAGAGTAATGGTTAACGAATTTCATGAAAATATCAGAGGAAGAATACACAAACGAGATTTTGAAGGAAAGAAGATTACGGATAGAGAAATAACATCACCTTTGAAAGATTGGGAAAAGCAAGAGATAACATTCACGGCGGGGGAAATATCCAAAGAAAATTTGGATCGCGCATCTCCATTGGTAATTGCAGTTAACATGTATAAGGAAGGAGAGGAATTGGAGAACACGGTGAAAACATGGGTGGTGAATGGAGTTTTAATTGATACAGGGAGTTTGGTGAACATCATGTTCTATCACGCTTACAAAAAGATGGGATATAAAGACGAAGATATGACTTCCGCGGCATACAATATTAAAGGCTTTGGTAAATCCATAACAAAAGTTAAAGGGGAGATAAAAATACATATTCCATTAGGAAGAATTGAAACACAGGTGACATTGAGCGTAGTAGATATGGAATCACCGTATAACTTATTACTAGGAAGACCATGGGTACATGCAATAAAAGCTGTGGCGTCGACGCTTCATCAATGTATCAAGTTTCCTACACCAACCGGAGTTGGAGAGATCAAAGGAGATGCTGCCAAAGGAAGAATATATTATCAAAATGAAGTAAAGTGTCGCGAGGAACAAGTAAACAAGCAAAAAGATATATCAAAGCACCGCAAAAAGATGGCGAGGGCGGCTAAGAAAGAAGAAGAGTTCAGAGTTTACATGATCAAAGCGAAGGAAGGAAAAGGCATACCTAGCGAGATCTCGGGAGAAGAAAATGATCCCGCGAAAGAACCGAAAGGACCAACCCCTATGGGAGAACCGAAAGCCAGTTACGTCGCAGCAGAGCAAACTAAAGAAGTGAATGTTGGAACTAAGGAAAAACCCAAGATACTAAAGATTGGAACTAACATGGGAGTGGAAGAAGAGAAAAGAACTGTTGATCTATTGCGAAATTATAAAGATATCTTCGCATGGGATATGGATGAAGTGCACAGTATAGATCCATCGAGAATTTGTCACAAGTTGGAAATTGATAAAAATGTGAAGCCATTCAAACAAAGAATTAGAAAGATAGCAACAACATATCACCCACAGATAGAAGAAGAATTGCAGAAGATGTTGGATGCAGGAATTATTAGACAAGCAAAATATCCTGAATGGATAGCGAACATGGTTATAGTTCCAAAGAAGAACAAGGGAATAAGGATCTGCATTGATTTCACTGACCTAAATAAAGCTTGCCCTAAAGACAGTTTTCCATTACCAGACATTCCACAATTGGTCGAATCAAGAAATGAAACGAAAGGGTATCATCGCTTGGACGGATACAAAGGTTACAATCAAATTCCTCTCGAGGAAGACCAAGAACACACCGCTTTCTTCGCTCCAAGAGGATTATACTTTGTTATACTAAAATGCCGTTTGGTTTGCGAAATGCTTTGAGCAACGTATCAAAGGATGGTAGAAAATGTATTCGCGAGAATGGATACATAAAACACTAGAGGTATACGTAGATGACATCTTTCGGTGAAAAGTAAAAGGCGAGAAGATCACGTGCGAGATTTGAAAGAAATTTTTGAACAAATGAGGCGTTTCAACATCAAAGTCAATCCAGAGAAATGTACCTTCGGAGTTGCGTCAGGGAAGTTCTTGGGTTACATTATATCAAAGGAAGGAATACATGTTGACCCGAGAAAATAAAAGCGGTTCGCGATATGCCGACACCACAATGATAAGAAAGGATGTTCAAAAGTCAATGGGTTACTAGCATCGCTAGGAAGGTTCATCTCATGGTCATCGATAAATGTAAACACTTTTTCGGTGTTCAAAAAAGGGTCGAAATTTAAATGGACGGATGAATGTGAAAAGGCTTTACAAGGGATCAAAGAGCATTTAATGGATATATCCATTATGCGGATGCGAACTGGGAGAGGAGTTATTAATATACCTCGCGACAACATCGCATGCCTTAAGTGCGGTTTTACTGCGATTGGGCGCAG
The DNA here is from genome assembly GCA_023531295.1 of Papaver armeniacum. NCBI lineage: Eukaryota > Viridiplantae > Streptophyta > Magnoliopsida > Ranunculales > Papaveraceae > Papaver > Papaver armeniacum. Next base: position 124,706 of record JAJJWW010002308.1, on the reverse strand, counting down.
TAGAAAAACCAATTTATTATATCAGCAAAACTTTTAACGTTGCGAGAAAGAAATTATTCAAGATTGAAAAACTAATCCTGGCGTTAGTCTATGCGTCATTTAAACTAATCCTGGCGTTAACAGAGAAGTATGCTACAAATGATCCATCCTTACAGAAATACAGGAAGCTTGTAGAAGTGTTGTCAGCACAGATACCGAAAATAAAGTGGAGGCACATATCAAGGAGAGATAATAGACTCGCAGACGCTTTTGCCTTTATATCAAGTATGATGACAGACTCCAACTGAGGAATATCAAAATACGTACACTACTAGCGCCATCAATTAATAAAGAGGAGGGACAAGATACGAGATATAATGATGGTGGTAAATGAAATGCAATGTCGCGAGGAAGACTGGAGAGTAGAACTTCACGCGTACTTAATGAAAGGCGAGGTACCAAGAAATAGATTGGAAGCACACAAGTTAAAGAGCCGGCAACAAATTATGAATTGCGAGATGGTGTGCTTTATCGGCGTTCTTTTGATGGACCTTCGCTTCGATGTCTAACGAGGAAAGAAGGAGAAACCATATTGAAGATGCTGCATAGTGGGGATGCCTAAATCATAGCGGAAGATCTTTGGCATATAAGGCAAAGACGCAAGGATATTATTGGCCATATATGCATGAGGACGCGAGAGCAATAGCTAGACGCTGCGAAGATTGTCAAAGACACGGGAAGAAGATACATGCACCGGGGGCACCGTTAAATTCTTCAAGAAGTGTGTGGCCTTTTGGAAAATGGGGTTTTGGATATTGTGGGACCATTTTTACCAGAACAGGACAAAGAAGGTACTTAATTGTCGTAACGGACTATTTCACAAAATGGGCGAGGTGAAAGCGGTCCAAAGACATTCGCGATAAGGATGTTTTTACTTTCATATTTGAAAATATTATATGCAGATTTGGGATCCCTGCACAATTGGTATCTGATAATGGGAAGCAGTTTGAAGGGCAAAATATAGAGTTACTCCTCAACGCATTTCAGATAAGATGTGGAAAATCAACTCCATTATATCCACAAGCTAATGGCCAAGCGGAGGCAACAAACAAAACAATTGCCGATATATTGAAGAAAAAGTTGGAAGGACACAACAGGGGATGGTGCGAACAAGTACCCAATGCAGTATGGGCCTATAATACAACTAGAAGAGAAGCCACAGAATGTCCCCTTTTTGCTTAACTTACGGAGTTGAAGCAAGACTCCCAACAGAGGTCGTGATTCCGACAACCAAAAAGAGGTCCGGGATAAAAATCTTAGCGCAGGCAACATTCTAATCAAGTTGGATGAATTGGAAGAAAAACGAAAAGGCCTTGCGACACATGGAGAATTATCAGCAAGACCGGCTAGAGAATATAACAAGCGTGTAAAAATACGCGAGTTCCAACCAGAGATTTGGTGTTGCGAGAAACCCCAATATATCAACGTGAAAGCGGAGGCAAGCTGGCGAGAAAATGGGATGGACCTTATATAATCAAAGAGGTAGTTGGAACAGGGGCATATAGATTGGTGGACCCCGAAGGAAGAGATGTGGGACAAAAATTGGATAGACCATGGAATAGGTTATATCTAAAGAAATATTACCCGTAATAATGAGAGAGGAAAAAGGAATCAAGATGAAGTGCTCCTTCGCCAGATATTTGTGATATTCAAGAAAATGCGAAAAGAATCCGCGAAGATCTCGCGACAAAATGGCTTACCAAAACAACAAGAGATAAGGAATGATTAAATGAATAAATTGGCGAGTATCTCGCAGACAAAATAGCAAATGATGAAGAATGATTGAATAAAAAGAATGAATGAATGGGACGAACCTTTATGGCGTACACCCTAGTTCGCGAATAACATTTCGTAAGAGGCAAATGTAAGACCTAAAGTGCGTCATATAAGGGGGAATCTCTCAACATGGCTCAGGGGGAAGGTTACACCGCTCCTGAAGCCTGAGTCATGAAAATTTGGGGCCCATGAAAGCCTATCCGGGAGAGATACCTTGGATTCCCAACTATATATGTAGGTTATACCCTGGTTGGGCGACCGAGGGTCTCTTCCAAGGAGTCAGTGTATGCTCAAGGCGCCGAGGTACACGGTTGAGCGCAGTGCCCGGGATGGATGAACCTACCCCGGCCATTCTTGGCAAGTCTTGGCATGCGTTGCACTCGCCCGAAGAAAACTCCACTTAGGGTGCAGTCTCGTAACCATAAACCATATAGGTATAAGGGATAAGAGGCTGCGAAAACAATCAGGTTGTTGTTAAGACCGGATGGGAGGAGCTAGTCTTGTATGGCCGATGTTTCGCCTCCTTGAAGGGGCAACCTGGGAGATGATAAGGGCGACGCTCTCCAATAGGGGGAGTGTCAAAACAGACGCAAATGTCATAAGGCTATGTTTTCGCAAGAGAACTTAGGCTCGTCATATTTGTGCAATGATCCTGCAGAGGCAATAATACTAACGCGAGGGTAAGACGAGATCAATGGGTCTTTACACGAAAGTGTACGGACGTCTGCGATTTCGTGCATGCACGACGGCAATGTCCTGGGGCTTTATGTTCGCAAGGATATCTAGGCCTGTCATATTGTCGCAACTAAAACATCCTGCAGAGGCAAAAATACTTGGAAAATGATAAGGCAAGATCAATGGGTCTTTACATGCAAGTGTAAAGACGTCCTGCGATTTTGTCGCGATGAAAGGTGGCGGGGAAGACCTCTAATTAGGGAGGTCTAACTTGGAAGACCACACAAAAATGATAAGGTAAGGTCAATGGGCCATTGCATGAAAATGTAAAGGCGGCCTGCGACCTTGCCGCAGTAAGAAGAATTGAAATCAAATCCCTATTGGGATGGTTTTACTTAATAAAAAATTCAATGAGCGAACATGCTCGCAAGGTTGTCTTAACTAAGGAAGGAAGAAAGAAACATGTGAATTACTCAATCAAGGAGTTAATTCATTCACACAAAAAGAAATTCTAGCAAACTACAAAGAGAATTTAACTCTCTACATCAGCATTATCAAGTACGGAGGATGGTTGAGACTTTTCTGCGTCCTTATCAGCTTCGCCTTCTTCAATTGGTGGATTTTCATCAGAAATGTTCTTATTACCTTCATTCTTGCCAGAATCTGGATTTCCATCAGGAGTCTTTTTATTTGGATCTTCATCGACGACTTCCTTATCAGGGAGATCTTCGCAGCTTTCATATTCATAATCACTATCTGGAGCATTAGGAACTTCATCATCACTTACTTCCAAAGGATCGACGTGAATAGGATCAAGAGACTTCGACAAAGAAAATATTATTCACAAGAACTTCTCGCTTTAAGAGGGAATTGGCGAAGCAATGCCTTTTGACGATTCTTACTATCAATGTCCTTACAATAAGACATATAATCAAATCTTCGTTCCGCACTGGTCGCGAGAACGAGCAAGATGCGCTAGTCCATTTTCCTTGCGAATTTTAGAATAATCGGACTGAGGGTGGAGATAGTGGAACGAAGCTTTCTCTCGAGTCCAATAACAAATACACAAGATCGTAGAGAAAATTCTTATCGAACATTATTGGCATTTTCGGGTAATAAACCATTCATGGAATAAATACATAAATTAAGATAGTCAAATAATTTGACTACCTTCCTTTTGAAAAGTAAGATGTTGAATTAAAGTCATGGGTTATTCCCCAAACAGTCCATGGCATCATCAAATGAATCTCCAACTAAGCCTTTCAATCGAGATCGCAAATTCTTTTCATTGGAGACAAGTATGGAGTTTTCTACGCAAGAGTAGAGTTGGATTTTTCTAATTTGGCACATTGTTCTTGGAATTGCTTCGCTTTTACACTCAAAGTTATTCTACCTTGAATAAGTTTATCTCTCTCGGCAGTAATTTCTTCAAGTTGGTTTTTCAAAGAATGTTTAGCTTGCTCTTGTTCTTCACATAACTTTTGACAAGCATTATATTGCTGCGAAAGCACTCGCCATCTTATTCAACAGAGAACGTTTCTCTTGAGAAAGAGTTCGATTCTCATCTCGATAAAGTTTCCAACTCCAAATTAGTTTTAGTCAATGCATAAGAGAGGCGAGATAAGTCATTACTTAATGAGTCTTGCTTTTGCGATAAATCAAAATTCTCTTTAGACAAGTTATTTATTTGATCACCGCATAAGTGTGAAGGTTATCTAAGAGATTATATTGCTCCATCCAAGCATCTCTTTCCACTCGAACTTCTTCAACGACAGACTCCGCTTTGATATATCTCCATTATTCGTTTCTCGGTTTAATGCTTGGAGGACGAACAGGAGTTTGAGTTGTAAAAAAAAAAAAAAAAAAAAAAAAAAAAAAAAAGGGGGATGGCGAGGCATACCTTTTAATTCTTCATTCTTCTTGCGAAGGTTATCATGATCTAGCGAGATGTTGTGAAATTTTGATTTTCAAGGTGGAGACTATTGCACTTCGCGGTCATAACCTCGGAGATCATCCTTCAACTTACTAATTTCTTGAACTAAAGACGTTTTGCGAGACCTTATCGGGACCAAGGTGCTTACTTAAAATCTCGCAGACGTTGGATTTGACAGATCGTGAAGTCCTCTTGGCATCATTCACAAGATCTCGAAAGAACCTTGAAGGCCACATCTATACCCTCCAAATTTTCCGCCGTTAGAGGAATTTGCTCCACCAAAAAAGAGGAGTCATCCTTTGTCAAAGGAGCCTTAGGAGAAGAAGAGGTTTCAGGAAGGGAAGTGATTGGAGAAATAGTAGGGGTATTGATAACAGGAAGAGGCGTAAGATTGTTTGTAGTGGGGTTATTATGAGGAACTTGGTCTATGAGGAGTTGAGGTATAGAAATGTTGTCGCTAGTGATATTATTAGAGGAAAGAGGCACAAAATTATCTTGCGAAGATTTCGCAGCAGGAGACGAAGGTGTAAATGAAGGAAATGGAACGTCGGGGGTAACAGGTTTAGAGTAGCGAAGCCTCTTGGGAATGCGACCAGTAGTTTTATCATCCTGCGAATGACAAATTAAATAAGAAACAGAGGCAACAACGCGTGGTTAATAAAAACAAATGTCCCTTAAATACCTTGTCACTCGCAGATTGTCTTTTTGTAACCGTAGATTTTGCTTGCGAAGTGGGCTTTGGTTGTGTGGGGGATTCTTGTTGTGATGAAGATTTCGATGGCGAGCCCAAAGAAAGAAGAGGGTCCTTCACGATAAATTTAGTTCTCGGGTTGGTTCTTGCTAAACAACAATGGCGTAAAAGAATCACAAAGTTAATCATACCAAATGATTTCAATAAGAAAAGCCAATCTCAAATTTAATCAACCACAAAATCAGTCAGATATGGTAAAATTAACAAACCTGGACGCCATGAGAGTAACAACTAAAAGGGAATAGCTAAAGTGATGAAAAGGAAGAACACTTGCAGAACGATGAAGAAGAAGAACACTTGCGATTTGATGAAGAAGATGAAAAGGAAAAGGAAAATTTTTCACAAGGGATGCTCCTATAAATAGATGAGAAAGTCGTTATGACCGGATAATATTAAATGCACCTAGGTAAAAGAGGTAAATATAGACACGTGTAAACGGTCACTACTAAATCCAAGGAAACCCGATGGAAAGAACTTTAGTAGAATCCAAATACACGACATATTTTCTAATAGGCGAGAAGAGATTGCGAAATTGATTATTCTTCGTAACACGAGAGGCAAGAAATGACACTTGCAGATAGAAGCTTCTAACTTCGCAAAAGAATAGAGGCAAGTACGTACTTTTCGTGTATGTATTCTTCTCGCTTGTTCCTTCATCAAGACCAAAGATTACTACCATTATGACTTTTCCTTAAAGATCGCTCTTCAAGCAATATTCAAGGAAAAAGAGGCAAGATGTAGGACCATAATATCGCAACGTACAGGGCTCGCAGGGTTAATAAACAACGATGTCGCGAGGCAGTCGCAGAGAGCTAAAATAAACGACGCAAAGGATAACGACAGGAAAGACATAAAGAAGACGTGAGATCTGGCGAGGGTTAAGAAGTGTCGCGAGAGTGAATGTTTGTGCATCTGCGACACTTCGCGAGACATTCCCGAAAATAAAGGGTAGCTTAGCTGTCATCCACTATGTATTACCCTATATAAAGGGGCTAAGTGAGTCTGTAAAAGGGGGAATCTGAGAGAAGTGGTTAGGCAAATCATTAGGAGAGAGAAAGTTTGAGAGGGTATTAATTTCTAAGTATAATTCTATTTCTTTGTGTAAACCATTCATGAATTCAATCAATAAATATTCTTGATCTTACATCTTTCAATGGACTAATTAAGCAAAATCGAGTAAGGGGTGTAGTGTGGGAAATCCTGCTACTACAATCATCACACTGATGATCAGAAAACAACTTTGCAGAAAGTATAGATGAAGATTCTTGATCAGGAATGGTTGATAGGATGAAGCCCTTCTCTTGTAAATTCTTTTGAGCTTCATTAAAAAGGGGTTTATATGTACGACCAAGTGAAGCCATTCTTAGAGTATGGGAATGATTAGAGAATTGAAGATCAAAAGAGAGAAAGAAGGGAAGATTTACATTAGCAGAAACGCAGTTGCGAGAGGAAGAAAGTTGAAGAAAAGTTGCAGGAGAAAATAAAAGAGAAAAGAGAAGGGTGAGAAAACGTATATAGAGAGAAGAATCCTCGAGAAAATAAATGCATTTAATGCGAGATGGGACGTGAATGGTCAAGAATAAACGGTTGAAAGAGACGTGTCAAGAAAGAGTGGAAGAAGAAATATCTGTAATAAATTTCGTGTAAAAGTACGGGAGTGAAACAGATAAAGATGAACAATTGCGACATTTCAAAATATTGGTTCTCATGACATTCTCTTCTTCTTCAGAAGACATGAGAAGAGGCAAGATGTAGGATCGGAATATCGCGACATCAATACTTCGCGAGATTAATAAATGACGACATTGCGAGGGAGTCGCAGGGAAGTAAAATAAATGACGCAACGAATGACAACAGCCAGAACACGAGGAAGATATGAAAATATGGCGAAGTTTAAGAATGTCGCGAGATTGTATACTTGTACACTTGCGATATCTCGCAAGCCATTCCCGAAAATAAAGGACAAATTTAGTCAGTCATCCACCGTGTACTACCCTATATAAAGGGTTGAGTCGATCTGTTGTGGGGGTGGGGGTTCTTTTGAATTGTTAAGCAAGTCTTGAGGAGAGAGAAAGTTTTAGAGTGATTGTAATTCTTTAACTCATTTCTATTTCATATTGAAAAGATTCAAGTATTCAATCGAGAGAAATCATAATCATTCATCTTACAATGACTTAATTGTGTATATTCTAGTGAGGGGTGTAGTGTAGGATTTCCTGCAACTACAATTAGAAATATCAGTTACTAGTTATGAACAAATCATCTTGTCCATTAAGGATAACATCTGTATGATTAACCTTTGGGTTTAGGCATACATAATGTGATCCGAAATGCAACTTTATGCAGTCCCTATCATACAGAAATATGCACTTTTATATCCTATCAAAGTATCACTTTGGCAACACTTATCAAATAACAAATGATATATAAGACTGCGGCCTTTGAACACTTTCAACTTCATTTCAGGCCAATAATATAAGAAACAAAACACATATACATGGCACTAGCATATTTGGAATCAATATCCATGACAACATATGAGGTGCTGAAAAAATTCATGTTAAACACGACGACTATGTCATAATCAGATGTAAAACACTATTATAAATATCAGCCTCTAATCATGCTTTTGATACGCTTTATTAGTACTAAGCATGTTTAACCAAATTAGGATTACAGGTTACACGTATGCTGATATGGACACCTTACTTTATGCCTAGGATTACATGTTATGCATCTGAAAACATTGACATGGATATGAACACAGAGAACATGCTTTATGCTTAAACGTAATCATGTTTAATTACAACTACTTCATACTCCGTCATGCTGCATACTTAAGATTAGGATATACAATCAGTACATGATAAACAAGAAATACTAGAGTTTAGGTATACCTGTCTTTACCTTATTGAAGACCAAACAATAGTCATCAAAAGATACCTTTAGTTCCTTGAGAAACAGTAGGCGAGAATAGCTTTGCTGATACCTTAGACTAAGTTCTTGTTCATCTTAGATTGTTGTTTCTCTATAGATAATCACTTACAACAGAAGACTCTATACTAAGATCTTTTGTTGGAAGTTCTTCATCCACTTCTATCACCCTTACCTTTTCTAATGGCAGAAATAAACTTTAAGTAAGGCTAGAAGGGAGTCCACCTCCAACTAACTTAGACATGTGTCACACACTCAGCCAACATGAGGTGGAGACACATCCCTTAACTGAATTTAATAAACTAATATGCCAACTTTATGGATTAACTTGATGTACTTTGGCCTTATGTACACATCCCACAAAATAGAAAGTTTTGCCTTTGGTACATGATCTAAACCTAACACACACAGTTGATTAAGATCATGCTAATCCGGTTTTCTTAAAGTAAACATTATTTGATGCTAAACCATAAAAAAGTCTAACATGAAGAACACAAACAAACAAACAAACCTAGCAGTTCACTAAATATTCCTTGGGTTTCTCCATATCAATCCCACTCCAATTTATCAACAAAGAAGTTAACGCGGCTGAAACATATCAAAGACTCCGGTCATATAACAAAAATAGAAGATCTAAAAATAATAAAACACTCGGACAATTGATACTCATAGTAACTCCAGTTAATTCCTTACCATCCCATATATAAATTGGTGGTCCTTCTCTTGCATTAGTATGAATAGCATAAAACTGCAACAAAGATAAAACACGGTTATCCTCTCCACTGAGTATATAAAATCATAGACTATCTATTTGCTAATGCATCCACCGATATCACAAAATATAATATTCACATGCATAAAATTCTAGTCCACGAAACAAATAATAGTGTACCTCCCATCAGGTTGCTAAAGATATTCTATTGTAATTAACATAGATTCAATATATAATTTCCAAGTCATCCCCAACTAGCTTCAAAATTGCTAATCCACCATACGTACTATCCAAGTGACTTCCACTACTACTCAAATCCTGCACACACAAATTGAATGCACATTCAAGTATATTAAAAACAACAAGAAAACCCCCAAAGCACAACAATACAAATCAGATGTAATATCAATCCAATCAAAGAGAACACACCAGTTACACATCCCTAAACAATAGAATCGATAAATCTCTAAACAATCGACTTGAGTTTCCTTCCAATAAATTCATTAACAAACAATCTATAGGAGTAACCAATAAATTCGTTACAAACAATCTATAGGGCCTAATAGAATATCCTAAACTGCACATATCCTGCAATCATTTGCTGAAAACTGCGACGTCCCAGAACGAATGCGTAATAGCACCATGGAACCAAAAAAGAAACTTTAAAACATTGATTCTAAGATCAACAAGCTAAAACACGTACAATTTATGAACTAGACAAAAATATATCATATCGTTCTCCAAATCATCTCTACTTTTTGGATGTGCTTGAAAAGACAATACCCAATTCACTACTTGTTCTTTATCATCCTAAAATTCAGTACAATCCAATAGCTAATCAAAAAAATCAATTGAAAAACTAAAATTAATTGTAGCAATTATGAATTGTAAATTCATAAATTGCCTTAAGGACGTCTAAACCAGAGAGAACAAAGTAACAAAAACCTAAAGTCTACTAAATTACCTTTAGATGCTGGAGACATGGTTAGCTACTGAATCTTTTCACAAACTGAAATTAAAACAAATAAATAGTTATAATCGAAAACCTTAATACAATGAACAGAACAAAGATCTTGATTTGAAGAAACCCTAACTGTTTTTTTTTTTTTTTTTTTTTTTTTTTTTTTTGATGAAGAACATCGAGTCATCATCACCAGAAAACTCTAAAACCAAATCTAAGAAGTAAAAGTACAAATTAAATAAAACCCATATATATGTAGAGTTTCTCAATTATAGCAAACTAACCTCACGAAACAATATTTTTTTTCCAGGAACCCTAGATTAAGAAAAACACAGTAATCATCTTCACCTAAAATGAAATGGTTTTCTTACCTCGATCGAGATTTTGACTGAATATTTAGTTGTTAGTGGAGTTTTTCAGACTGGGGGAGAATCAGAACTTAAGAGTTCTTCAGACTCTGAGATGCAGAAGTCGCCGCCAGAGAAAGAAGAAAGGTAAGTTAAGAGTGATTAAGATGAAGGGAGGCAAGTGTATGTGAGTTAGGGTTAACTCGACGGCATAGATTTTATCTTAAAAACTTATCTACGGCTGCAGTTAACACACGTAAATACACTTATAAAATATAGGTGTTACCAGTCATACACTCGGGTCGCACACTTGAAGTTCTGGTATTTCCTGGCACACAAGCAGTCAGCATATGTGAAATGCTCAAATAGCTTGAATTGCAACAACTAACGAGCGATTTAAAATTTAGCAACCGCAAGTAAGTCGTTGGGAATATTTTAGAAGTTGCTAATCTGTTGCAAATTCGCAACTGCGTAAGAGCTATTGCGAATTTTTGTTGCTAATCCCGAAAAATGGCATAGTGGATAATACTCAATCATGATAGTAAAAGTAAGATGAGAACACGCAACTACAGAGAAAATAGTTGGGGCTGGCTTCACAATCCCGAAAAGTCTTCAAGTCGTGAACCTACAGGGTTTCGTGAAAAACCTAAGGTTCAAGGAGAATCGACTCTAGTCGCAACTAGTATCAAACAAAAGGTGTGGGGATTAGGTTTCCCAGTTGCTAGAGTTCTCCCTTATATAGTTTTCAAATCAGGTTTTGCAATCTAAGTTACCTTGGTAACAAAGCATTCAATATTCACCGTTAGATGAAAACCTGATTAGATTCAAGCTAATATCTTTCAACCGTTAGATCGAACTTAGCTTGTTATACACAAATGAAATATACCTTCATTTAGGTTTGAGTAACCGTACCTAAACGTGTATACTAGGTTGGCTCAACAGTAGTTAACCGAAGTTAGATATATGAACACTCTCATATCAACCTTATTCATCTTAACCACAACTAGTTCAAATGACTCAAATGAAACTAGTTATAGAGTTGTTCAATTGCTATATTCTCATAGAAGTATATAAGAACACAATTGAAGCAAAATCGGTTTGATTCACTTGAATTAATTCATGAACATTATAGCCACGGTTTGCATAGAATGCAATCCTTAATATATACATATATTAGTTCATGAACAAACCGATTTTAGAACTTTAACCACTCAAGTATGCAAATGTGTACGCATACTTAAAGAAGCCGGGCTGAGTTTGGGTTCGCCAGTATGAAAACGGGTACACATACTTCCAAACACAACAAAAATTACCGGACCCAAACCCTTCGCCAGTACGCGTACGGGTATGTGTACTTAGGCTCCCGGAATTTCACAACTAACAGGTACGCATACGGGTATGCATACTATAGTTCCGGTCATGGATCACATATATGCAATCAAGCATACTATGTTCATAATCCAATGACGGTTAAGTGTTCTAAACTCTATTTCAATCATTGAAATATTCTTAGAGGATGACAATAGTTGTTTTCACGAACTATTAGCATCAAAGCAATTTTAAAGTTATTGAAATATTCTTTACGAAACATTCCAAGTCTACACCAAATGATTGTATCACACAAACCATGTAAGATGTTACTTGGCGATTTTCACATGATCATCTTTTGACTTTCGTCAAGAATATAAGATGAACTTGGTTGAAGCGAAAGCGTACCAACACATTAAGCGAGTTAAACTCAGCTCGAAATCTCAAATGTGCATAATCGAATTCTATATAGGAAAACGACTTTTGTCTCAATATAGGAGATAGAGTAGAAATATACTTTCCAAGTGATAGATGAGTTTTAGTCTCCACATCTCTTTTGTTGATGAAGTTCCACAAGCTCTCCTTAGTAGTTATTCGTTTCAAATGATGAACGCCGTGAAGTCTAATGCTCAACTACACAATCTATCCTAGTCTGAAACATTACTATAAGTAAACTAGAAATCAAGACTTATAGTTTTGATCACTAACATTGACAAACAAGCTTGAGATAGCAACGCTTGCGAGTTTGACCGAGAAGTTCTCTAACACTAATTAGTTATGCGACATCGTCTCAATGATAAAAAGAAAAAGTGAATATAACTTGAGAAATAAGTGGTTTAGTCTTCACTTACCTTTTGTTGATGAAGTTCTCCAAAAATTTCGGTTGATCTTCGCCTTCAAACGATAGAACGCAATGTTGACTGATTTGTTTCTCAACTACCTCTATCCTAGACCGGGACTTAACTAATTGTAGACTAGAAATCAAGATATAGTGTTGACAACTAAATTTGACAACAAGCTTGAGATAACAACACTTTTGAGTTCTACCGAGCAATGCTCTAACACCGTCTCTAGACTTAGAGACAGATTGGAATATTTGTACAATCGTGAGGAATTATACTGGAAGGACAAATCCAGTGAAGTGTGGCTCATGGAAGAGATAGTAATTATCCCTATTTTCATAGAGTCGCATTCTTCATAAGGAAGATAAATGCCATTAGTTGAATTAAAGATGCTACTAGTACCATTTTAACTAATAGGCATAATATTAGTAACCAGGATGAAATTCTCCACGAACTCCCTGTGAAGTTCTCTGAAGAAGACAATTAATCTAAGCTCTCATCAAACTGCTGATGAGATTAAAATGCCATCTACCAAATGTGGTGGGTGGTGGGGGTAAGAAATCCCTAGGTCTTGATGGTTTTATTGGTTTATTTTATCAGAAGCATTGGGATATTATGGGGAAAGTTGTTGTCGATATGACAGAGTTTTGTTTTAGATTTGGGCATATAGCTAAAGTTTTTAACCACACCAACATCGCCTTATCCCTAAAGTTCCCTTAGCTTATCTGGTCTCTCAATATACACTTATAGGGCTTTGTAACTTTATTTACAAGATTTTGTCTAAAAAACTCTGACCAATAAATTAAAACCCTTTATGGACAATCTTATTTCCAAAAATCAGAGTGCTTTTGTTCCAAAAAGGAGTATATCTGATAATGTTCTGTTAGCCAATGAGGCTATTTATACTGTTAACCATCACAATAGGAAAGATGGCATTGCTACCATTATGATTGACATGTCCAAGGCTTATGACAAGTTTTTGGTCCTTTCTTGAGAAGTTTTTAAAAAATGAGTCTATTTGACCATTGGGTTAATATGATTAATCAATGTCATTCTACCGTGCCTTACTTTGTTTTGTTAAATTGAGCCCCATATGGTTTAATTAACCCAGAGAGAGGTTTGAGACAAGGAGATCCCTCTTATCATTACTTATACATTATTTGCTCTGAAGCTTTGTCTGCTTATATTGATTTTGCAATGTATCCGTGTGGTATTAGTAGGGGGTGCCCCTAAATGCTTATATTATATGGTAGCCGTGAGTAGTTAGAGAGTGGGAGTTAGTAATTTCATTTTAATCAGTAGGATGTTGACAAGTTTCGAGCAGGAAGTGGCTCTCACCCAGATAGGGTTTCACCTGCCTTAAATGTGTAAGAACACTGTTGTATTGCAGCTATGATTAATGAAGAGAAAACCAGAGATTATTTTGTTCCAAATTTGGATAGTTATCTAAACTAGAAGGCTCAGATCGTGAGGTTTGAGATTTATCTTTTCAAATTCATGTATTGATTGTAGTTAGAACATAACAATTGGTATCAAGAGCCGTTCTTTTCCTGATTCATCATGGGAGGAAGTGGAAATCCAACTTGTAAGGAATTGCAGGATAAGTATGATGTACAACAACAACAGATCGTATGGATTCAATATGAGATTCGTTCAGTTAAGGAGACAATGATAACCAATGAGGATTTAAAAACTCAGATAGAGTCCTTTATAGGAAAAAAAAATTCCCAGAGAACCCATCAAATTAGAGATCTAGGAAGAACAAAGTCTTCTCATAATATATTCAACAATGAATATGATGTCTCTATTTTTGGATTGCACACAGGGGGTCGAGAAGTTCATCCTCAACCTCGTCTTCCAAAGATTGATTTCCCACGTTTTGATGGAGACAATCCAAGAGGTTGAATTCAGAAGTGCAACCACTACTTTAAACTTCACAACATCGAGAGATGTGGTTGTTGATGGTGGGTTTTCATTTGAGGTTAAAATTGTAAAAACGGAAAAAAATTATGCGCCGACATCTTGTAAAAGATAAAGCCATTTATAAGTGTTGGATACTCCCTCACTTAATTCACCAAGAATGGAGCATGTGGCAACAATCCCATTCTCGTGAATACATGAAATTCCTCCAGGTTGGAGCATGTGGCAACAATCCCATCCTGTGAATTTCTAATCAGCCTTGTATTTCCAAAGTACTCATTATCGGTGTGGCATGATGACCGAGGTGTTACTCTTACAGAGTAACACGAACCTCCAAGCACTATAATGAAACCATGTACGAAATACCCGTCTGTGCCGACTCTCGGTTTGTTATACTAGCCCGATTGAGCCTCTCTCGGTGTGTTATACTAGCCCGATTGAGCATCCGGATTGACCGTATCAGTCCGGATATGATCGCAGTCATCCAACTCCATAAGCATGATTGGATGACCCAGATCAATTCCATTACCCCCAAGCAGGTATGGGATACCCACTGCCGACCCCGCATGGTCGGCCATTGGCCTAGCTTGCCAAAAAACGTTCATACCAAGCATTATGGACGGAAAACCCTAAATTAGGGTTTGCGGCATATTACATGTGTCGCAAAGCAGTCTCAACCATCCATCTTCGCAGTATAGATGGAGGGTGTAGATGTAGACTCAAAGGGCCCAGAGCATGTCAATACGATCAACGTGGGCCCGCCTACGTACTTGACCAATCGGTCAGGACCAACCATGGTTGGTCGTCCCGATTCGTACGCCCAAAGGGAGCATGGTCACACGGCTATGAAAGCAAAAATTAGGGTTTCAAGCCATCACGAGCGTCCATCTTCTCCGGCACGAATGGAGGGTCACAGATTAGATTAAGCAGTCCTGGTCATACCAAAAGATGACCACCGTGGGCCCGTCTATCCCCTCACTTGATCGGCCAAGGAATATCATGCCCGACCATCCCAAAACGCACGTCCAAACTTGCGTGGTCACACCTCCCAAACCGCAACTAATCTCGACCGCTCAACTTCGCCGGACGATTTGAGTGGTTCGAGATCACGTTTTCATGGGATAATCAGGTGTAGGCGTGAACACCAGCCTACCATCTAGGTCGTCTTGGAACACGCGCCGGAAAAAAGCATGGTGCGCGGCTTTTTGCGGCATCAAATTCCTATTGCAAAATCGATCTCAACCACTCCTCTTTGACGGTCAAATTGAGTGGCCTAGATCGCACCTTCATGGGATAGTGAGATATGGACGTGTACACCGGCATGCTACCTACACACACGCCCGGTCGGTCCTCTCTGAAATCCTTCCCATGCTTGGTTTCGACCAAACTGAAGAGTGATGCCTGCGCACCTCTTCAAAACCCTAATTTCATTAACGGGTCGCAGATGAGTGTCTCAAAGATCATCTCATCCGTCCAACTTCACCACCTGGTTATACAACCCTGGTCAGGAGTTAATTTGTCAGTGAGGGGTCATTACCCATCACTTTACCACACCACGCAAGACTCGATAAAATACACACGATACTTCACAAGTATCGACTTCCTGAATAACGTAGTTATTCAATTCAAAGATTACATGCTATCTTTCGTGGATCCACGATCCACACATTCCGGACATCAATCATGTCACAAACCGGGGGATACATACCGGGGTATTGGTCTCGGCGGTTTACAACGTGCAACGTGCAACGCGCCATCACAAGAACGCGTTAGGAAGTCATGGACGGTTAGAGATGAACAGGAGAAGTGGGCAAGACTGGTCGTGTGGCACCGACGCACAACTCCACTACTCCATCACTCCACTTCCTCCACTTCCCACGAGAGCCGTGAATAAGACTCGGTGACTTGTATAAATAGGTTCTCCCGCCCTATTTCCAAACAACGGGAGAAAAACAGAGAAAAACAACAAGAAAACACTAGAGCCTGCTTTACACCAATCGTAAGCTTGATCACTTTCCTTTTACAAGTCATAAGCAAGTCTACACCTTCACATTCTCAACACCTTCTTCACTTCCCTCCCTAAGATCAACCCCATCTCCTTCACTTTGTGACCGAAACAAGTCCGGAACGGCCATTTCTTGGTTTAGGCCGGACTTGCACGATTGATCTCTCGAATCTACAAGCACTCACCGCGCAGTGCATTTGTTTAAGGTTTAAATTCATTCCTCATCCACACCCCAAATTACCAAATTCTGCAGAGTAGTTTTCACCCATAAACAAGTGGTTCAAAAAGTTAAGATGATATCTTTACATTTCGATGGTAAGGTTGAAAAATGGCTTCAAAACCTTCAATATTTCCGTCATATTATCTCTTGGTTTAAGTTAACTAAACAGGCTTGTCTTAGATTTGAAAATCCAACTAATAAGAATATTGTTGGTAATTTTAATAAGTTGGTAGATAAAACAATTGTTGATGATTTTTTTGAAGAGTTTGAATATGCAAAAGCACTTTTACTTGGTATACACCCTGATTCGCCTTAGAGTTATTTTGTAAAGAGTTTTATTGGTGCTCTTAAAGAGGATATTTAACATTTGTTCTCATGTTTCACCCAACTACTCTGCTGAGAGCTTTTTCTTTGGCTAGAATGCAAGAGCAAACTGCCTTGGCTTGACAAAAACATTACAAACCACATAGAAAACCCTTCTCCAATACCTTTTCATCATCTAGGACAATCACTCCTACACAACCCCCTCCCAAACCCAACCACACTCAACCATATCAACTCAAACCACCACCAACACCACCACCTAAACCGAGTAACTATTATATTCCTCATATTACAAGACTTACTCCTGATCAAGTCAGAAAGAGAAGAAGACTAGGTCTTTGTTATTATTGTGATGCAGTTTACAGACCAGGTTATATTTTTGCAAAATAACAATTATTTATGGTTGATACTGCACCACAAGAGGAATCTGGGGATATTATAGAGAATCATCCAACTGAGGATATTAATTCACCAGTGGAATCATATATGGAAATATCTTTACATGCTCTCATTGGACAAGTCAGTGAAGAAACTATAAAAATTCTAGGGTCTCTCAAGAAGCATAGCATTTCAAAGACTCATTGACACATGAAGCACTCACGCTTCCTAGATTATGACTTAGCCAAGCAATTGAATTGTGCAGTATAACTCACAACTCAAATGTTGGTCACAGTGGTAAATGGGGAGAAAATTGTCAGCTTTGGAGTTTGTTCTAAGCTTTAATAGAGTATGCAGGGGTACAACTTTTGTGCTCCGCTAAGCTTACTTCCACTTGGTGGCTTTGACATGGTACTGGGAGAAGATTAGCTCAGACAACTAGGTGATGTTAGTTTCAATTTTTCTAAGTTAACAATTTCTTTTAAGCATAATGAAAGGAAAATCACCCTTCTTGTCTGTCATGGGAAATCTTCTCTGTCAATGATGAGTGGAAATGCAGTTAAGTCTTTCTATGGTCTCTTTGGACACCTATTTTCTATATCCACCACTAATCCTCCTACTCCAATACCATATCAGATATCCTCTCTCTTACAACACTTTTAGGATGTTTTCTCAGAACCCACTCAGCTTCCACCTCAAAGGAGTTTGGACCATACTATACCACTCAAACCAAAATCTGAACCACCAAATCTCAGGCCTTATAAATGTCATTATTAGAGCTGGCAAACCAGCCAAAAACCCGCAAGTTGACCTAGACCGGCCCGTAAAAACCCGCACCCCGCTTGGCTGGTTTCTAAACCAGCCGGGTTAGGGTTGGAGAAATGCTGGCCCATTGGAAAATGGGTTAACCCGGACCGGGCAGTAAACCCACGGGTACAACCCGTAAACCCATGTGAATCGCATATATATATAAAATGTTACCCATAACCCTAAAAATCTAAAATGTTCTAAGCACTTCTTCCGACAAATGCAGCTCTGAAGACCGAACAAGCTCTCGCATCTCTACATATTTCTTCACAAATTCTTGATTTGAACCTTCAATTCAACATAGACCACATCCTCTTCTCCATCGCTGAATTATATCAAACCCTAATTTCAAACAATTGTGTCTCATTCCTTGTTCAAACAATTGTAGAGAGAGATTTGTGGGATGAAGTTCAGTTATTGAAGCTTAAATTCAATCTATTTTCTTTCTATTTCCTTTTCTCTTTATTCTCTGGTTTTGTTCTTCGTCCGAGAGAGATTTGTGAGATGAGAGTGATATTTGATTTGAGGAAATCAATTATTGAAGATGGATAGATGAATATGGGGATGTTATTTCCGTGATTTTGAGAAAGGTGGTGCTAATGAAGAATCAAAAGAGGTAATTAGGGTTTCTGATTTAAATTGATATTCTTATTTGATAATGATGCGAATAGTAGATTATAATTGGGTTTGCTGTTAAGTTTGAGTTAGAGATCTCGTATGAGTTTCACAGAGAAATAGGGTTCATTCTAATTTAGGGTTTATGGAAATTAGTGAAGGAATTAGACTCAGGTGAAGGGGGTTTGTGTCAATTGGTGTATGAAATCAGGGTTTTTATGTTGATTGATTTACAAGAAGAGAAGTTGAATACTTATTAGTGAATTTAAGTAGTTTGTTCTGAATTTAAAGTGGTTCTTGGTGGTAGTGAGGAAATGGAACTTAAGCCGTTGTTATTGTTGATATGAGAACTGGAATGAAGTTTAACTGAAGGTGTGCTTGCTATGTCCTGAGTGTTGTAGCTACAAATGGTATACAGATTATTGTGGTGTTGCACAATTGGTAGTATTGGATTGAGTTACAGTTGTAAGTTGTAACTAATTGAGTTGGTAATGAACTGTGTTTAATCCTTGTAAATTGTAATTTGTCATAAATTTAGTTAATAAATTTTTAATTAAACAAGTCGGGCTAACCCGTGAACCCGCAAGCTTTACCCGTTACGGGTGCGGGTTGAAGAAATGACCACCCGTGAAGAATATCGACCCGCAGGTTTTGGCTCGTGTTAACCCGAACCCGTGAAACCCGTAACAAGCCAGCCCCGGCCCGCCCGTTTACCAGCTCTAGTCAATATGTTCAAAAATATGTAGTGGAAGATTTGATCAATGACATGTTAACTTCTGGTATCATACAACCTAGCCACAGTCCTTTTGCCGCTCCTATCCTTCTATTCAAAAAGAAGGACAACACTTGGAGATTTTGTATGGACTATAGGAGACTCAACAACATTACAAGAAAGGATAAATTCCCAATTCCTGTCATAGATGAGCTCCATGATGAACTAAAAGGCTCTATTTGGTTTTCTAAAATAGATTTAAGGTCTGGTTACCATCAAATCATAGTCTACATAGAAGACATCTACAACACAGCATTCAGAACACATCATGACCATTATGAATTCAAAGTAATTCCTTTTGGTATCACAAATGCACCAGCCACATTCCAAGCTCTTATGAATGGGATTTTTTAAGACCAATTAAGGCATTCTTTTGTTCTTTGATAACATTCTTGTCTATAGTCCTAGCTTGGAGGAATACATCAAACATGTGGAGATAACGTTGAGTATCCTAAGACAACACCAACTGTTTGCAAATTTCTCAAAGTGCTGCTTTGGTCACCAAGAGCTAGAATATTTGGGTCACATTATTTGTTATGAAAGTGTCAAAGCTGACCCATCCAAGGCTTTGGGTATAACTACTTGGCCTACTCCTATAACTATTAATGACTTAAGAGGTTTTCTTGGATTGACTGGGTATTATAGGAAATTTATCAAGAATTATGGCATTATAAGTAGGCCACTGACATACCTACTCAAGAAAAATTCATTTCGAGTTGACACCCAATACTACAATTACTTTTCGAGAACTTAAAACATCCATGTCCACTATACCAAGTTACTAGATCTAGCTGATTTCTCTAAAGAATTCATTTTTGAAGTTGATATTGGTGATAATGATATTGGTGTTGTCTTAATTCAAGAAGGAATACCAATTGTCCCAAAAGCTAGTTCATTATCCACATATGAGAAGGAAATGATTGCCATTGCACAAGCAGTGATAAGATGGAAGCATTACTTACAAAGACATCACTTTATAATTTCCACAGACCATCAAAGTATTAAGTACATTATGGAACAAAAAAATCCTATTATTCTTCAACAAAAATCGTTGATCAAGTTGCTTGGATTTAATTATGAAATCAGATATAAAAAAGGGGCAGAAAACAAAGTAGTTGATGCCTTGTCTAGAAGACCACATCTGCAGGGTGAATGCAATCTCTTAGCCACCTCAATACTACTATGGGCTTTAAATATTATCTCCAGCTATGACTCTGATCAAAAGGTGCAATTGCTTCTTCCTCAACTACTGATCAACCAATCTTCTATTCCAAACTTTACTTACTCTGAAGGCATGCTGAGGTACAAGAATATGTTATATGTTGGTTGATAGACACATTTTTGTGTCTGAATTGTCCTCAGTGTCTCTATTGTTGGTACCCGATTTTGTACTTATTATGGTGTTTTTGTGTGTTTGTAGGTGCTATTGGAAAATCACACTTGTGTGGAAAAAGTTGCTCGAAAAGTGCTTTTTGGACCCCCGGAGAAAAGTACTAAAGGCACACTCACTTTGGATAAGGGCACCCCCAGGCACCCCAGCTGATAAAGGCGCCCCTGTTTTGGATCGGGGCACTTCATCCTCTCCATTTCAAATTTCAGTTTTGGCGGGAATTTTTGTTCTTCACATGAAGAATTAGGGTTGGCATTTTGGACGGGATTGAAGGAGATTCAACGGCTGAAATCGTTTGGGAAGCTTTGTTTGGGCATCATAGGCATGGTATGGTCGTCGGAATTAGTTCAACTTGGCTGGATAATTACTTGGGAGCAAATCAGGGTTCAACAGGTTTCTTTGAAAACCCGATACTACATTACAGTTTTGGAAGATTTCTAGGAAGATTAAAACTCTGAAATTAGTTGGATAAGGCCTGTTACACTCTTCAGAACCGATAAATTTTGTCCACATCATTGGAGAAAAGAAAACAGGGAGTACGTGTACAAAGTGAGACAATCACGGGATTCTATGAGCTGTAGTGAGTTTTAAACATGTACGGCAGAGTTAAGCAACCATTTGGAGCGTGTAGAAGATAAATCTGGAGATTTGACAGCTGCAGAGCGTGTGAAAATCAAAATCAGAGGAAGAAAAAATCCGTACCCTGCATGGAGAATAATTAAGAAAATATTGCAATCAAGACGAGATATAATGTTGTTGAGATGTATAAATAGGCTGCTGGGACGTTGTACAAGGAGAGAGAGGGAGTTTGGGCCAAAAGATAGAGTTGCAGAGTGAAGAAAAATCAAGTTGCAATATTCTTTCTGCTGCTGCTGTTGGGAAGAAAGAACGAAGAACATTAAGCTGCCAAAGCCTGTCGTTAAAAACCGTGGTTTATTCTCGGTTTTGCAACAGTCTTTGCAGCGACATATCAACAGTGATTACAGCACTTTTCTTTTATCGAATATTGTAACAGCCATTTGCAATACCTTGTAAGTGTTGCAAATACTCGATTTTCATCATTTTCTCTCTATTTCATCATTGTAAACACCTTTTTGAGCAATGAAAAAAATCCTTTGAGAGTGTTTTCACCATGCGGAGCTAGAACCCATCACTGGGACGACGGAGGAAGCTGTTTTGCACCCATGTGGTAATTCTAGTTAATTCCTTTATGACTATTTGCACTATTATAATTGATTTATGATTTTTCTTGATTATTTGTGAATTCGTTAGATGTCGCATGCTTAGTCTTAGGTACTTTAGATGCGTCATGCTTGTGAATTACATATAATTCTTTATAAAATCTACCTTGGCAAAGAAGTAGAGTCGATGTTTGTTATTTTATGAGCTTTAATTGTCCCGAAATTAATAGATGAACCGCATGAATGTGGGAATTGGTGGAATCCGAGTCCCAAGAACTCTCTTCATCTTGTGACATAAATTGTATATATTCTCTATTTTTATTATTTTTCTTTATTAAATCCTAAAATCAATTTCATCAAGTCCGAGTGAACGACAACCTTACTTACCACTATCTAAAATTAGATCAATTTTTGGCGCCGCCGACGTGGACTTGTGTATAGATTTGTTTTTAGGTTTTATTTTTATTATTTTTGTTCTTTTTTACGCGTTTTGGTATTTCTGTTTGCTTTCAGATTTGGAGTGGAGCGAAAGAAAAAGAGAAAGTGCTGAAAAGAAAAGCAAAGCCAAAATACGAAAGAAAAGAGAGATCCGAACGGAGTAAAGAAGAAAATTTTGTATATAGTGTCATTATTATTATTATTATTTTTAGAAACTGTAATTAGGTAATTATTTTTGGACTTTTTCTTTATTTTTGGACTTTTGGACATTTATTATTTTTAAGACCCTAAGGAAGGGTTAGTTTAAATAAAAACTGCACAGGGAAGGACGACAGTTACGATACTGTCTCGGCCCCTCGGGTTCGCACACGACATAGGAGTCGTGGCCCGAGTCGACCTCAACGGTTCATCCCCCGTCTGGAACGGGAGGTAAGAATTCTAAACACCCGCGAATCCCCGTCCGGCCGGGTTTACTGGATGATTTTGTATGCATATATGTTGAGGTCTTGAACACGGCTGCTTTATTTTCCTAGTAAAGGGAAAGGACTGGCCATACAAGATAAGGGTTCGGATTTCATCACCGTTCTCTTCTTGCCCGCCTTAGGAAAACGATACCAAATGCGAACCTAAGCTTAAAATTTTGACTAGAACGAGACCGATAGGGTAACGAGCTTAATAGGAAAGTCACTAGAAAAATATTGGTTACTCTTTTAAGAATACTTCGAAGTTCATGATGGTTTCGTGAGTTGAATGCGTGACTGCGCCGCCTTGTAATGCGGTGAGGCCTTGGGTATCAAAGCTCCACGCAGCTTCCCTCGCCTCTATTCAACTTACTTTGACTCGGATTGATTCCAGAGGGGTTTGCTTAAATTGTAACGAATTCCCTTTCAAAGGTTTAGAAGCTGGTCTATAAAAAAATCTAAGTGGAGCTATCATGCTTTTTGTTTGCTAGAAATCAGTAGGTTTGTTGTGGTCGAGTCAGCCTTGTTTGTGCTTGTGTAGAATTCCCTTGCAGTTAGGATGTCAAACTGGTATTACAATAGCCATCACAATGAATATGAATATCCAACCGAACAATATGGACATCATCTGACCATAGTGTGAATAGTGGTTGGGAACGCCAAACTTTTGAAGGTTATGGGTCATACCATGGTGATCCCAATTACTATCCACACGCCATCCGTTCGTACGAGCGAAATTCCTCTCTGCTAGAGTCAACACGTAAGTTAGCTGAGACGACACGTAAGTTCGCAGAAATGAATAACTTAGTTATGGACGAAAGCAATGCAACGAGTGAAATTTCTTTCCTAGATTCAATAAGGAAGTCATGTGAGTCGAGTCACGATGAACTAAGGAAGTCATGTGAGTTGAGTCACGATACCATAATGAAGTCATATGAGTCGATTCGAAAGCTTTTGTTAGAGGCCCGTAACGGGCGCTCGAGATAATCTTAGTATTTCCAATAGTACCCCTGAAAATGAGGATAGTTATTTACATAATCAAGATGACGAGGATAAAATTGGTAACACTACTTGTCTAGATGAGGTTCAACCATTTTCATATTATTATAATGATGATTATGATGAGGATAGTGTTGATGAAGAATTTGAAATAAATAGGCATAGTGATCAGGAAATTGTTACCCCAATTGAGCTTTATAACGATAATATTATTTATAGTTCAAATCCAAATAATTTTAATAATTATTCACCTATTCAAAAGGATGAGGATTTGTCTAGAGATACCCCCGTTTTAGACGATGTAGTATTTCCTTTTGATTACGAAGCCAATGATGGATTAGAGGAACGAGTATATTTTGAGTCTAGCGCTTTAGAAACAATAGACTTAGAAAAAGAAAATGAACTCGTAGATATGAGTGAGGATGTACCTGACTTAGAAGAATCAATTGACCATTTTCGGAATCGATGACCTTGAAATTAGGGAAGTTGTGACTAGTCTTTCTAGAGACACTTTTGAAAACTCTAAGTTTGGGGGTGATTATCATTCTCCATGTGCTTTAACTCTTAGAAAAGTCCCTAACTTGGGACTTGACATATGTGCCTCAACCATTTTAAAAGATTATCTTCATACACTTTTTCCCGAACCTAATTGTGTCTATAAAGAAGTTCGCTTGTTAAGAACCCATCCTCTCGGTTGATGTGGTTAACCCATGCTATGATACCACGATTGATTTTGTTTTCGCACCAAATATTTTTCAACCAATTGTGGGAGCATATAAGTTTCAGATGTGTAAATTATTAAGTTTTGAGGCTAAACCTAATTACTTTAGGAGATTAGTGCCGAAACATTTGATTAAGAATGACCACTACTGTGGTCAACTGTGTGAGTCAAGTCTTATTGACTTAGAGGATCCCCAGTTATTCAGGTTATTGTTATGTGCTTCTAAGTTCTTAATTGAGTATTTCCAGACTCTACAACCTGATCTAAGAATCCTTCTTTTGAGGAAGTCCAGCCCATGAAAACATTTTATTTAGACCCTTTTATAGAGCCTGAACCCGAACCACAACTAGATGTAGTTGTCTTAAACAAAATATTATATAAGGGTGTGTTGGATATCTTCCTAGTATGTGGCAATTTCCTCTTCTTGTGGTTAGCACTTTTTGATCCAGATGACCCGCAGTTATTCCGACTGTTGCTATATGATTCTTCGAAGTGACTAATCCTTTCCAATATCTGGCTGAAGACTTTAAACTTAGCACTTCTTGGGAGGTAACCCATTCTCTTGCAATACGGTAATATTTTTCCTTAAACTCTTTTCTTCAAGTGGTAACAATTTCTCATTGTTCATGCTTTTTAATTTCATCTTTAGAACATTGAGGACAATGTTAGATTTAAGTTTAGGGGTATGGGAGAAACTGGAGAAACTTACTAGTTGCAATAAATAAACTCCAGAGACTAGAAATTTATGCTTATGAAGGTTGGCACTAACTAATCTAAGTGGATGGGAACATCTTGGTTATAGGAGTTGAGGAACCAATCTGATTAGATGGAAACATCTAAAGAGTCTATTCATAAAAGCACAAAGCTCAGGTGTTAGAAAAAGAAAACATGGTAGTTTCGCCATATCCTCGTGATGGAAACATCGAAAGAATCCTGATCAGTTCTTTTATTTTTCTCTTTACCATTGCTAGGGTGAAATAGATTGACTGAGATACAAAAAAAAAAAAAAAAAAAAAATTGAGACCAGACCACTAGACCAACCGGAATAAATACAATAAAGTCGATCACTGGTACCCTTGTATATGCTTGACTTGACCTAGAGTTAGGATTATCGACCACCGGGTCCCCTTGTATATGCCGGTGTGTTGATATTAGTCCAGACCAGTATCTCAGTCCATTAGGATAGGTTCACCTTAGTCAACATCATCCACGTTTTTCTCTACAACCATCTTCTTAATCTATCCATGTGATTGGTTGACTCTCGGTTTATGATGTCCGAAACTATCCGAGTAGAGCTCTGTCACTTTATATGAATTTTAGTATGCTTGAGTGCAAACTCGTGTACATCAATTGGAATTTCGCATCGTGGTACTTCCTCCTGTAGTCAATAAGTATGCCAACCAAGGAGATTCTTTAGTGCCTTCCAAGGTTTCGCGTAAATAGCTAGGGTCAAGAGTAAAGGTTTTGTGGGTACACCTCTGGTAAACCCTCCGGAGACAACACTCCGCCACTAGGGCCACCTAGGGGTTCAAATGATTTTTATTTTCTAGAATAAATTTGCTCGAGGACTAGCAAATAATAAGTTTTTGGGTATTTGATAGACACATTTTTGTGTCTGAATTGTCCTCAGTGTCTCTATTGTTGGTACCCGATTTTGTACTTATTATGGTGTTTTTGTGTGTTTGTAGGTGCTATTGGAAAATCACACTTGTGTGGAAAAAGTTGCTCGAAAAGTGCTTTTTGGACCCCGGAGAAAAGTACTAAAGGCACACTCACTTTGGATAAGGGCACCCCAGGCACCCCAGTGATAAAGGCGCCCTGTTTTTGGATCGGGGCACTTCATCCTCTCCATTTCAAATTTCAGTTTTGGCGGGAATTTTTGTTCTTCACATGAAGAATTAGGGTTGGCATTTTGACGGGATTGAAGGAGATTCAACTGGTCGAAATCGTTTGGGAAGCTTTGTTTGGGCATCATAGGCATGGTATGGTCGTCGGAATTAGTTCAACTTGGCTGGATAATTACTTGGGAGCAAATCAGGGTTCAACAGGTTTCTTTGAAAACCCGATAATTCTGTTCTGGTTTTGGAAGATTTCTAGGAAGATTAAAACTCTGAAATTAGTTGGATAAGGCCTGTTACACTCTAACAGGACTGGTAAGTCCATCAGAACCGATAAATTTTGTCCACATCATTGGAGAAAAGAAAACAGGGAGTACGTGTACAAAGTGAGACAATCACGGGATTCTATGAGCTGTAGTGAGTTTTAAACATGTACGGCAGAGTTAAGCAACCATTTGGAGCGTGTAGAAGATAAATCTGGAGATTTGACAGCGGCAGAGCGTGTGAAAATCAAAATCAGGGGAAGAAAAATCCGTACCCTGCATGGAGAATAATTAAGAAAATATTGCAATCAAGACGAGATACAATGTTGTTGAGATGTATAAATAGGCTGCTGGGATGTTGTACAAGGGGGGAGAGAGAGTTTGGGCCAAAAGATAGAGTTGCAGAGTGAAGAAAAATCAAGTTGCAATATTCTTTCTGCTGCTGCTGTTGGGAAGAAAGAACGAAGAACATTAAGCGCCAAAGCTGTCGTCGTTAAAAACCGTGGTTTATTCTCGGTTTTGCAACAGATCTTTGCAGCGACATATCAACAAATGATTACAGCACTTTTCTTTTATCGTATATTGTAACAGCCATTTGCAATACCTTGTAAGTGTTGCAAATACTCGATTTTCATCATTTTCTCTCTATTTCATCATTGTAAACACCTTTTTGAGCAATGAAAAAAATCCTTTGAGAGTGTTTTCACCATGCGGAGCTAGAACCCATCATTGGGACGACGGAGGAAGCTGTTTTGCACCCATGTGGTAATTCTATTTAATTCCTTTATGACTATTTGCACTATTATAATTGATTTATGATTTTTCTTGATTATTTGTGAATTCGTTAGATGTCGCATGCTTAGTCTTAGGTACTTTAGATGCGTCATGCTTGTGAATTACATATAGTTCTTTATAAAATCTACCTTGGCAAAGAATTATAGTCGATGTTTGTTATTTTATGAGATTTAATTGTCCGGAATTAATAGATGAACCGCATGAATGTGGGAATTGGTGGAATCCCGAGTCCCAGTAACTCTCTTCATCTTGTGACATAAATTGTATATATTCTCTATTTTTATTATTTTTCTTTATTAAATCCTAAAATCAATTTCATCAAGTCCGAGTGAACGACAACCTTACTTACCACTATCTAAAATTCGATCATTGGTAGTGGTGCTAATACAAGACAAACCATTATGGCTTCTGTTCACTCTTCTGAGTTGGTGGCCACTATGGCATTCAAGGTACTTATGTTAGAGCAAAAACTTATTTCTTTTGGCCCAACATGAAAAAAGATATTCTACTTTTTGTCTCTTCTTGTGTTTCTGCCAAAGGAATAAAGGAGAGCATACACATCCTTCTAGATTGATACAACCTCTTCTCATCCATGAGCAAGCTTGGCAACACATATCAATAGACATCATTGAGGGCCTGCCCGCAAGTGACGGAAGAACTGTAATCTTGGTGGTTGTGGACAGCCTCACTAAGTATGCATATTTTATTGCTCTTGTGCATCCTTATGTTGCCATCACTGCAGCAAAGAAATTCATTAATAGTATATTCAAATTGCATGGCCTTCCTACTTCCATTGTATTTGATAGTGAAAAAGTCGCCACCAGTTTGTTTTGGCAAGATCTTTTCAAGGCTCTGAGCACCAACTTAAATCTCAGCACAACATATCACCCTCAATCAGATGGAAAAACTGAGAGAGTCAATGCTTGCTTAGAAAACTATCTCAGATGTATGACTGGCCATATGCCTAAGAATTGGTTTAAGTGGTTGCTACTGGAAGAATGGTGGTATAACACTAACTTTTACACTAGCCTCCATATGAGTCCATTCAAACCATTATATGGATATGAACCACCTTATATTGCTTTTCCTTACACATCCATTACTTATATCTCAGCTGTTGAAGAATACTTACAACAAAGAGATGCAACCTTGGATATTTTGAAGGAAACTCTCCACAAAACTCAAGGAAGGATGAAACTTTATGCTGATAAAAAGAGAGTAGACAAAATTTTGAGGTTGGTGATGAAGTGTATTTGAAGCTTCAACCCTACATGCAATCTTCCATTTCTCTAAGGAGAATCTGAAGCTCTCTACAAAGTAATATGGACCTTTACAGGTCCTCCAGAAGATAGGCACAATGGCTTACAAGCTCCAACT
The DNA here is from genome assembly GCA_023531295.1 of Papaver armeniacum. Classification (NCBI taxonomy): domain Eukaryota; kingdom Viridiplantae; phylum Streptophyta; class Magnoliopsida; order Ranunculales; family Papaveraceae; genus Papaver; species Papaver armeniacum. Next base: position 95,924 of record JAJJWW010002308.1, on the reverse strand, counting down.
CCCTCTCAGCTCCAGAATACACCTTGTCTTCTGTCTCACAACTGAACAATAGAATTGGTCAGTCTCATATTTCTTCTCCTCGATTGCCAATATTAGATGATGCTGGTCAGATTGTCCTCTATCCAGCTGCTATTCTTTATACTAGGAGCATCTCCATACAGGGTAGAGCAGTAGATCAACTTTTTAAACAATGGACTAACTCCACAGCTGAGGATGCTACCTGGGAGTATACCACTAATGTTTCTGCACACTTCCCAAATTTCAATCCTTGATGACAAGGATTTTCCAGAGGGGATAGTACTGTCTTGTGCCTGTGTGCTATCAGTAAGAACTTACCCTAATTGCTTAGGTTATGTGGTGGCCGTGAGTAGTATGAGAGTGGTAGTTAGTAATTTCCTTTTAACCATTAGGAAGTTGAAAAATGTCATGCAGGAAATGGCTCTTACCCGGATAGGGTTTCACCTGCCTCAAATGTGTAAGAACACTGTTGTATTGCAACTATGATTAATGAAGAGAAAAACAGAGAGTATTTTGTTCCAAATTTGGCTTGTTATCTTACCTAGAAGGCTTAGATCGTGAGGTTTGAGATTTATCTTTTCAAATTCATGTGTTGATTGTAGTTAGAACATAACATATTCTTTGACCAGAAAGTGTTTAGTGGAAGGTATAAGAGTTTGTAAGGATGCCCCAAGTATTACCCATCTCATTTTTGTTGATGACTCCTTGTTATTTTCTATAGGTACTGTTAAAGATTTTCAAACCATAAAGGATTATCTTCAAAAATATTGCTTGGCTTCTAGTTAGGAAATAAATTTTGATAAGTCTAGTAAAAAAAATTCTTAGCATTTCATGTGTTAGTTGTCTAGCATTCTTGATATTCATAATCGTGATCTAGGAGAAAAATACCTTGGTACTCCTATTGCTTTTCAAGCTTCTAAAATTCAAACTCATATGGGTATTTCGCAAGTTGTGGATGCTAGAATTTCTACTTGGTTTCATAGACTTTTATCCCAGGCTGATAAGACTACTTTGGTTAAACACATTGGTCAAGCTATCCCTTTGTACCAAATGAGAGCTTTTTTTATCCCTAAATATCTGTGTAGGAAGATGGATCCTCATATGTAAATTTTGGTGGGGCAAAACCCTTGACCCTAAAGATAGAAAACTGCATTTGCTTGGTTAGGATATTATATGCTTTCCCAAATCTGAGGGAGGTTTAGGTTTTAGGAAAGCTGAGCTGAATAATTTGGCTATGTTGGTCAGAAATGCTTGGAAGATTATTGAAAACCCCTGTTGTCTGTTGGTTACTATCTTTAAAGCTAAATATTTTCCTAAAACCGATTTTCAAATGTTAAATGCCCTATTAGCCATTCCTAGACTTGGAAATGTCTACATACTATAAAAGAGCTTATTAAACTTTTTATCTCTTGGATTGTAAGAGATGGGAAATTTATTGACCCATGGTGTGATTAGTGCATAACAAATTTGGGTTCTACTTAACCTAATCCATTGGTCCCTCAGGACCCTAGTGTTAAAGTCTCTTACTTTATTAACCAAGATACTAGAACTTGGAATATTGGTAGATTAAATACTCACTCTGATAATGCTTATGTTAAGAGGATTGTCCCTATTCCCTTAAGTTAGTTGTGCACTCCTGATAGGAGGCCTTGTGAGCTTTCAAAGAATGGCAGATTTTCTTCTAAATCTGCTTACTTGGGACTAAGAGGACTTAGTTCTTTCCCTTATAGTAAACTTTTAAAGTGCATTTGGAAACTTAGAGTCCCACGTGGTGTTCAAATTTTTGTTTGGAAAGCTGCTATAAATGCTATACCTTCTAGAACTTTTCTTCATTCTTGAATGCCTATGAGTTTTGTTGATTGTTCTAGATGCTCAGCTTCCCATGAATTTTTTATGGATGCTCTTGTTTTATGTCATTTTGCTAGCCGTGTTTGGTTTCTATCTTATTTTTGTGTGAATATTACTGTTTTTTTGAATAAATCCTTGATTGATTGGCTTGTGTTCTGGTTGGTTGATCATGTGACTAGATTACATGATGAATGTCAATATTTTTTTGTTATTATCTTATGGTCTACTTGGAGTAGCATAAACAATCTTGTCTTCAATAATTTTTATGTCATTTTGCTAGCCGTGTTTGGTTTCTATCTTATTTTTGTGTGAATATTACTGTTTTTTTGAATAAATCCTTGATCGATTGGCTTGTGTTCTGGTTGGTTGATCCTGTGACTAGATTGCCTGATGAATGTCAATATTTTTTTGTTATTATCTTATGGTCTACTTGGAGTAGCATAAACAATCTTGTCTTCAATAATCTTAAGGCAACCCATTCTACAGTTATTAATAGAGCCAAAGCTATGTTATTAACTATAAAACCTAAGCTATAAATCTCTCCTAGTATCACTATTGGATATAGTGATAAATGGATGCCCTCCCCCCTTGGATAGATAAAATGTAATATTGATGGTTCCTTTGATGAAACTTCTTTGGATAATGGTGCATGCTATGTGATGAGGGATTTCTCAAATAAAGCTTCATTTTGTGCATCAACAGTTAATTTGACGTTGAGTCTGCGGATGAAGCTGAAGTTAGAGTAATTTCGGCGGTTCTGAAGAAAGATATGCAACAAAACCGTACTCATATTATCATCGAGAGTGATGTTAAGGATATCATTGGCCAATTTTCTGCTAGGAGGTTCGATGGCGATCCAAGAATGAATGTTATCTTTAAGGATATTGAATTTTACTCCTCCTGTTAGTTGCTTGTCTATTTACTTTCCAACCTTGGTATGTAATTCTATTGCAATGGGCAAAATAAAAATAAAAATAATTATAATTATAATTATAATTATTATTGGATAAGGATTAGTACATGAAACTAGTTGGAAGCCTAACAAGCTAAGCTCCAACGACATACTACTATATTAATTGAACAGTTGCTTTGTGCTAACCTACCAAATGAGCCTCATGGGTAACCTAGCCAAGGGAGCCGAAACGGCGGGAGGGGGGCTGAGATTGTGTCATAAGGGGGCAAGCTAACACTACCTTCCATGTTAATTCCTGCAATATTGCGTCATTGGGGACTCGAACCCGGGACCTCCTGGAGCGCATCAAACTTTTGGGGAACGGGGATGACCAGCTGAGCTAGGGCCCGTTCTTGGAGAAACAAAATGATGATATGGATTTAAGACCCAAGATCATATTTCATTATAACCTTTACCTGCATTGGAGATGCAAAATCTGGTGAAACGGTCTCTAATCCTAAGTATAATGCTACTTTAAAACCTTGAGCCTTTGTATTGGAAATGGTCTTATAGTTTGTGCTTTGCATGGGCTAGCATTATGTCATTCTCTTAGATTTTTATTGAATGACTAGGGAATGACCCGTCCCGTAACGGCATGGGGTATTTCACAGGTTATCAGCTGAGGTTGTATCTGGTATGCTACTCGTGTTCTAGAAAAGTTATTTTTAGCCACTGATTTACGACATACTTAGCTTCTCCAGGCCAATTTACAGTGTCAAAAACCTGCATTAATAATGTATCTCGTTGAATACGAATTATCATGAATTCCTCCATAGTCTTAATTAGCTATATTTGTGTTTAGACTTTAGAGAAAGAATATAGAAAACGGTTCGCGAGTTATAACCCCAAAGGTGTCACTATCCATATACAAAGACTCCAACAAAATATATTGTTCAAAAAAACTCCATTTAACATAAACTGTCTATATTAGCCTTCTAGTTTAAATCACCCCAACAAAAATAAAAACAACCCCACATTTAATTTTAAATCACCCCAACAAAAATAAAAATCAACCCCACCACCACCGCCACCACTGCACTGCACCACTACCGTCGCCGCCATACCACCACCACCACCGCCACCGCACTACCACTGCACCACCGCCGCCACCGCACCACCGCCGCCACCGCAACACCACCGCACCACCACCACCGTCGCCACTGCACCATCGCCGCCACTGCACCACCACCGCCACCTCACCGCCACCGCCACCGCACCACCACCACTACCGCCACTGCACCACCGCCACCACTGCACCACCGCCACCACTGCACCACCGCCACTGCGCCACCACCACCCCCATTGCACCAACCAACACAGCGCCGCCGCCACCACCACCACCGCCACTGCACCACCACCACCAGCAACACCACCATTATCGCCGACCACCACCACCAACCAGTCGCCCCCGCCACAAAAAATGATGAAACCAAACAGAAAAAAATGATGAAAACCAAAATGATGAAACCAAAACAGAACAAAATGATGAAACCAAACAGAAAAAAATGATGAAACCAAAATTGGTTTCACCAAAACTAGATGAAACCTAATTAGGTTTCATCTAGTTTTCTACGTATTGTCATTTCACCAAAACAGCTTCAAAGAAAAGCAAAAGGCATAGTATAATCTTCAAAAAACTCCTGCAAATCCATACCCCATAAAAGAACTTTTGAGTGTATACGGCGGATGGAACTAAAGAATGATAGCCTATTACTCATTCATACCCATTAGCTTCATTCATTTCCTACATCAGTATATGCTCCCGACAAACCCATTTCATCCACATCACCATTATCTGTAGCTCAGCTCAAACAAATCCGCAACACATTGCAGCTTCTCTTGTAATTCCAACGACATCTCTCGGCACTTCAAGCACAGAACCAACACCCACCAGGAATTGTCTCTGCGTCTCACATAACATCACCAGCTGCATTTCTTTACACACACCCATCACCTGCAATGTCAATACCACCTCCCATGAACATCCACAACAACATCTCCAGTTCATCATCAACCCAAATAGCAAGCCCTTGTTCTGCACCACCAACCATTCCTGCAGCAGCAAACACCATTTTCTCTCCATATGAAACTACACAACCTCGCACAGTACCAGGCCATTTCAGTTCTGCTTCCATTCCACCTTCATAACCCACGCCTAACTCATACATCTACTCTAGTCAATCAACTTCAACTTTTACCAGCAAACTCCATTCACAGTATCACAAGTCAATCTAACACTACCACTCCCTGCAACATTAGTCTTTTCTTAACACGATCAACACTACCAGTTCAATTCCGTTACCTCCAACTCTTGTATACTGGACCTCAACTCAACATACATACATCCCAATTCCTAATTCAATTATCAAACATAATAACTCAAATACAATACCATATACTTAATCCAAATCTACAGCTGCAATACCCATTTGGAATTATACTTCACTCCCAACTCTAATTTCATCTCCCTTTTATTCTTATTACCATAACCAACATGATTCTCTTTTTCAATTATCCACAAATCAAATACAACCCTCTGTATAACAGCAATTTTAAGTTTTAATATCTTAACCCATGAACTCAACATGAGAACAACAAAACATCATTAACTGAACTAAAAGAGAAATTACCTCAAGTTGACCTTGTTGAACCAAATAGAAATCAAACTGCTCTTCACCTTGATTCAATTCAGCAACATGTCCTTAACCCAATCAATTTTCATCCACTCCTTCATGTTCATCATATGTGGCTCTAATTCCAGACAACACCAACACACACAACAACCATTTAACATCTTCACTACAATTTTGAAATTCAACATCTCAAACACAGATCAACAAACAATCCAATTAAAATCCACGAACCCTACTTCTATTTTGAGGAAACAAAACTGAACTCAAATAATTAATTCTACTTCATTCTTAATCAGAACCCATCTCTAATTACTCGTTTAATAAATCGAATCCGAACAATAAGCCTTCAAATAAAAGAAACCATAATTTACCTTTTTCTTCATCTTCATGTGTCTGCATACCACTGAAATTGAAGTAGTAATCAAATTAGGGCACTGAATTTAGGGCACTGAATTTCACTTGAAAGAGGATTTAGATCTGGTTGCGGCGGTGGTGATGGTGGTAGTGGTGCGACGAGGAGTTGGGGGTGGTGATGTTTACGTTGGTGGAAATGGTGTTGGTGGTGAAGGAATTGAAGAAGGCGGAGGAGGGTGATGGTAGTGGTGAGATTCCGCCTTTGCAGTGGTGTGTCGGGGGAGAATAAAATTCGTGGAGATCCATTGTTGCTGCTGGTGATGATGGTGGTGGGAGAAGGAGACGAAGAAAGAAGAAATGAAATCAGAGAAGAAGAAGAAGAAAAGGTCAAAAGGGCATGTTCGGCATTTTTTAAAGTAACGAAAAGTAAATTTACTCATTATTATTTGACTTGGGGTTTTTGTCCCAATTTTATTTGAAACGGTTTTTATTTGTTAGAAATAATATGACCGGTTTTTTCTTATCACTAGTTTGTTCACCTAGGGGTTTTGTCACTAGTTTTGTTAATTATATACCCCTAATTTTGACCCCCAACAAATATACCCTTTTATAACCTGGCGAGATTGGGGTATACCCAATAAGACAAAATCTGGTCATTATGAAGTAAAACCAAGCCACCCCTTAACCTTGTATTTTCTAAATGGCTAAAATGCCCTTGTTTAATTAACACTAAAAATTCCGATTAGGTTAATTAATTGAGTTTAAATTAAAATTTTGAAATTATGAATTCAGAGATTAAACCTTTTATCTCGTCTTATGAGTTCGATTTCGATCAAAAAATTTAGTTTTGAAAATATGAAAGGTCGGCAAGGTCCAGGTTTGAATAAGGTGCCGACTAAGATCCGCCGGCTTGGTCTGCGTTTGAATAGGATGCCGACAAAGTCTAGCCGGCATGGTCCGCGGATGAATAACACACAGACCCCTTTTAGGCCGGAAGGGTCTTTGAATGAAGATTACGCCGACTATCTTGGGCCAGCAATTTTACGGTCGGCATGTAAATATTTCCTACAATGTCGGCTATCATATGGTCGGCATGCACATAATTTTTAACACTACCGGCTAACCTTTAGTCGGCATGCTAAGGATTTGTAACCTTGCCGACATGTACTTATACCAAACAGAAAACAGAAAATGGGAAGATGTAATTCACTTTATTCATGCAATTTTGGTTACTACACTGATTGAAACATAAAATACAACTCCTTGTCGACGGAAAAACGAATGCACTTAGCATGTGCATCAAGCCTTTGAACCCCTAGGCGACCCTAGTGGACGAGTTATAGTCTCGTGAGGGTTTACATAGAGGTCTACCCACAAAACCTATACAAAAACTTCTAAAGCCATTAATCTTCCTCCTCCGAAGACGATACAATATCCAAGTAGTCCGGGTTATCCTCCGGGATTCTTTCTTCCAAAAATTTATAGCTTGCATCGAACGCGAATGCTTCCCCCTTTTCCTCCAAGTAGCGCGCTTTCACGACTTCGTGCTACAAAAACACAAAAATAAACTTACATTTTTTAATGGTGTTTCATTGGAAGATAAAACAACATGGGTTACGTAAAATAAACCACAAATTACCTACAAATTGTGTAATGGACAAGGTGAAGGGGCGAGCGTTAAAAATCCGAGGTTGGAGAGCTAAAAAAGCAAGTATCGCATTTTCGATTACTAGGTGCCTAGCGTGCACTTGTTGAACACTTCTTGCGTTAGGATTCCCAAACTCTTGGCTAAATTTGTTGTGTACCCTAGCCCAAAAGGTTGTGGAATCCACCCTTTCGGAAGATTGATGTCTAAGTCGTTTTTCCGCATACCAAGCTTTGGTGATTGCCAAATCTTCATTAGAATCAAATGAAGCCATTGTTATATGTAAAGAACTATTGGGTGAGTTAGATGGAGTGTATGATGATATGAGCTTTGGAGAGTATATGCAAATAGTTGTGTGTTATTTTGTGGAGATAAGTAGTGTATTTATAGGATGGTGCCCAAATTTGGCCGTTATAGTGCATAAGTACAAGTCAATCAATGCAATTGTACTTAAAAAAAATTTGAATTTTAAAATTGTCGGCGAGGTTTTTATTTTCCAACTATGCCGACCAAGTCCGGCCGGCATGGTCGTGATTTTGTTACCATGACGACCTTATATGATTTTAGGCATCAAGAGAACATTTTCTTCTGTGTATCCGCCGGGAATGTATTGGTCATTACCACGCCGGCTATGATTTGGCCGGTATTGTCGGAATTTTGTTACCATGCCGACCTTTGATGATTTTAGCCATCAGGAGAAGGTGTTTGCTGCAATAGATAGCCGACAGAGTCTATAATATAATACCCTGTCGGCTTATTAACAGCCGGCTAGGTTTTGATTTGATTACCCTGCCGACCCTGGTATGCAAATAATTTCTGGTGTCAGGGCCGGCAGTCTGACAGTTCAAAACCTTGCTGGCCTTGGTGTGGTCGGCACTGTAACCTAAAAACAACATGCCGTCATAAGTATTGAAACTTTACATAGCTAAACAAACCATTCATTCAACAACTAGAAATCCAACACTTGTTGTCCAAAATACGAAAACATGTCCCATAAACCTTAAAAAAAAAACATTTGTCCAACCGCTAACCTTAACATTTGTCCAACACAACTTAAAGAAATAAACTAGAAACTGCATTCATTCACGGCCACGACCCCGTTTAGGAACACCACCACTGCTACTACCTTCACCACCACGACCACTACGAGCCCTCTTTTTGTCAGCATTCATCTTGGCTTGTGCTTCCCTCCTAGATTTTTCTTCCCTCTTTACTTCAACCTCAGCTTGCCTGAACAATTCAGTGGCATCCTCATTGTCAACATTGCTAGCAAAGTCAATTTGATTACTTTGCTCTTCAATTGACAAAGGCTCTCCTCTTTCTCTCGCGCAACACATCACCTTCACAAGGGTCTTCAAATGCTCCCTCTTTTTTCAATTAAACAACAAACAATTAATAGAATGATTCGATAATGTAATCTTAAAACAATAAGAGCGAGCAAGTCAAAAATACTTACAATGCTCTTAAGACTTGTTGCTGGGTCTTTCGATGCCATCTTCTTTTTACGAGCCAATTCTTCAGCATTCGGTTCCCTAATCACAGTAGGACGAGCCCAACCCAAGTACCACGTCATGTATTTCTCACTAGCTTCATGACCGGTGGTCACCTCGTCCAAAAGACTCACATCGATTTTACGGCCACGTCTATCGTTCCAATGTTCTTGAACTCGTCTTTGGAGTGTAAGAGATGTTGATAGTTTTTTGGGACGTGGTGCATTCAGCCCCGCTCACGAAAGAACGGCTTTTCTTCATCGAAATGAGGTTCTTCTTGGACGTAACCCAATTGTCGCATTACCCGATATGGATCGTACATTGAATATCCACCGGAGCACAACAACAAGGGTCCATAGTATAATGCAACTTCATCTCTCCTTTGGATTAAACCTTGAGTTCTAGCATCTCGATACGGATCAAATATCACCTCCTCCGCAGTCAATTTGTCGATGGCGATTCGGAGTTTGATAAGATTTTGTGGCATTTCCTTATCCTGAGTACCCTTAAAACTGTACCTTTGCGCTATTGGCTTATTAACCGCAACATTCGCATCCACTTTGATGTAGGAGTTGGCTTTCACCAAAGAAGGGAAGTGCAAATATATCCAAACCTATGCAAAAAAAAAAAAGTTTAGTAAGAATCTTATCTTACGAGAATTTTGCAAATATAAATGATTTAGACAATAAAATTACCTGGAAGAGACATGTTTCCGTTAACTTGCGCAGTGAGTGCCCTAGAACCCTTTATCAACTCATTGTTCAAGAAGGCGACCACCGCAGTACCCCAAGAATACTCATGCATCTTATCTAAGGGATCCAAAAGTTTCATATAACTGGCGTCGACCAAGCTTCCTGAATCGTGGGGAAGATACATTTGCCCGTGACGTATAGCAAATAAGCCGACGCGGTAGCATTGATTCGCACCGGGTTCACCCTTCCTTCCTTATCAAATATTTTCTTGGTCTCACATAATGTGTACCTCAACTTTTTCAGATTAAACTTCTTGCTTAGATGACCATCCTTCTTCTCAAGTATAACCTCCGTCTCAATCTGATTCCAACTGAACAATTTTTGGCTCAATTTGTAAATATCCTTGAAATTAAAATTATCATCGAAGCCCCCACTGACTGCTTTTCCCTCAACCTCGAGGCCTAGAATTTGATGAGCATCATCGGGAGTTATCGCCATCTCACCGAATGGGAATAACATTGTATCAGTCTCTCCATAGAACCTCTCACGTGAATGCGCGATACGGTAACTCTATCATGCTCAATATTCGAACTCTCCACCGCAGGCCACAACCCGGAGTTCTTGACAATCACTTGCACCTCCTCACATTCATCCTTAAGATCCCAAGTCTTAGTCACTGAACATGAAGCTTGGCGCCTCATGAGACAGACGGCATGCTTGTGATCCTAAATACCAAAAAAAACAAAATGAAAATAAATACAAACACTTGACGAAATTTAAGATAGGTACACACTTGAATAAAAAAAAAAGACGGATTGAGATTACTTACGATAGTATTATGGATCGTACATGCCGATGAGTCTTTGTATCCAAAAATAACATTTCCACCGTCTCTTGGGGTCCCCATTGGAGACTCATTATTTTTCAAAGTGTAACCATCAAGTGAGGGGCAGGCATGTGGGAATTAGATGGTTTAGTGATCACCCTCTTCTTCTTTCCGGGTTCAGTTGAAGTTGAAGCTTCGGTTTGTTGAACAATAGCTAGAGTTTGTTCTCCATCTCCATCTCCATCTCCTCCTCGTTCTTCTTCTTCTTCTTCTTCTTCTTGTTCCACTACCTCTTAAATAATTTCATCTTCGATATCCTTATCTTTATCTCCATTACCATCATCATCATCATCATTACCTCCTCCAACATTAGGCATGTCCTAATCACCATCATCATCATCATCATTGTTACCTCCTCCAGCAGCCGGAGTTCTTTCATCAACATCATCATCATCACCTCTTCTACTAGATGGAATTGATTGGTCTTCATCTGGAGTGTCGTCTGAATCACTGGGTTCCGATGGTGGTTCAGAATCATTAGGTACACGGATCTTGAGCGTTCCCGGCACAACGTATGCCCCTCGATGTGTTGAAGTCAAGAGTTTTTCACCAACACGAGGAGGTCTTGAAGGAGGACTAAGAGCTTTCAGAGATGCTTTCTTCTTTGCCTTTTGCAACCTGAACAAGAACGAATAAGAAAAAAATATATAAGTCGGCAGGGTCGTCAAATAAAACCAATCCGGCGGAACAACGGCCGGAAGGTTCGACTAAAAATATATGCCGGCTAAACAATAGTCGGCGGGGTATCATTCAAATAACCTGTCGGCTTATAACAAATATGACACAAGGATTTTCCACATTACAGGTCGGCAAGGTCTATTACCCATACATTACCGGCTAAAATACAGCCGGAATGGTTTTAACAAAATACCATTCCGACTTTCATACTTAAAGGCATCAGGAAACGCAACAAAAAAATTGAACACAACCGACAAGGTTAAAGTTCACAACCGACCCGGCTAATAAAAAACAACAAACACGCCAAGCAAAGTTCTTCAACCTAATACCTTGTCGGCCCGCAAGTAGCGATTCTGAGATACTAAGTAGCCTAAGTAAGTGCTTCAACCTAATAGCTTGCCGTCCAACCCTAAATATGAAATATCGGCAGGATCGATAGCATTATACCATGCCGGCCAAATAACTGCAAATTCAAACATTCGATTTTTCTAACCTAATTTGCCATGCAAACGTGAAATTGAAGTACTGGAGTGAGTTTAAGTAGGCCCTTACTTTCTTAATCGCACCATTTCTTCGTTTTGAGCGGGTTCAATTTCTTCTTCTGCAACCGTTTTTTCTTCACTTTTTGTTGAACTAGTTTTGCAATTCCGGGGTGTATTGGTTGGGTTTTCTATTAGCGTCTTTCATACGAGTTCCCTTCCGCCGTGGTGGTTCCATGTTTGAAGATTAATCGGAATTTTTGAATCGACGATCCACTCGATTTAATCGTCGAGGTTTGATGGTGGTGATGGGGGAGGTCGGTATGGTGGTGGAGGAGAAGAAAAAGAGAAGAAGGAAGATGAAATGAAAATAAAAAAAAAAATTAGGGTAGTAGAATTATAAAGGGCAGGGGTAGTATTGTAACTTCACCCATATTTGGCCTCCCCTTAGTAAGGGCACGTCTCCATTTAAATTTGGGTATACCCCAATTAGTTTGGGTATACCCCAATCTCACCAGGTTTTATAACAATAAATATACCCCTATTATTTAAAATCATTATATCCATTTAAAAATAGATTACCCTAATACCCTCACTCATATAATATTTTTCTTTATTTCAAAATACAACCAATTTTTTTCTCTACCACTTCACGACCGCCACCACCACCATTAACACCACCACATATCCACCACCACCACCAATCAACTACCATTCCACCACCACCGCTCAACCGCCACCACCATTCCATCACCGGAACACCACCACCACTGCCACCACTAGTCCGCCGCCTCCACCACCGCCGCCTCCGCCACCTCCACCACCGCCGCCTCCGCCACCGCCGCCACCGTGCCGGTTGTGTCAACAACCAAAGTTGATCAAAAAAAAAACAGAAAATAAGAAAAAAAATTATGGGGTCAACATCCGAAGTTGATCCCAAAGTATGGTGTCAACAACCAAAGTTGATCCAGAACAAAAATGAGAAGAAAAAAAAATCATAATAATATGCGGTCAACAACTGAGTTAATTTCGAAAACAAAAATCGAAAAAATAATATAGTGTCAACAACAAGTTGACATCATAATATGGTATCAACAACCTGAAGTTGATCCCAAAATTAAAAATCAAAAAATAAGAGAAAAAAAATGGCGTCAACAATCAAAGTTGATCCGAAAACAAAAATCATAAAATAAAATAAGCAAATAATATGGTGTCAACAACCGAAGTTGATACCAAATTAAAAATTCAGAAATTATTCAGGTTATTTATGGTATCAACAACCAAAGTTGATCCCAAAATCTATTGTCAACAACCAAAGTTGATCCCAAAAAATAAAAATTGATGTACTAAAATTAGTGAACCTGACGTGAATCGAGCACGCATCTTCTTACCTTGAGTCCGGTGTGTACCATTACACCACATGTTCAAGGAGTATCTCTGGGTTGTCATGACCAAAGCTACTTTCTCACCAATCGCTGAAATCCGGTTATCGATCCCAACAGAATTTAGTACCAGGGAGTAATGATTTATAAAATCCTTCCATTACTCCTGCCAAATTCACTAATGCTACTATTACAAAATCATCAACTCCCCTTCTATTGGCATCATGTCATGTTAAACACGCATATTCAGATGATTATTGATAGATAGGGTTATTACTGCATACTCAAAAACAGACATTACCCTTCCCCAATATGTACACAGTATACAATACACACATGCATTTAGATAGTTTCCTAATAAAAACAAAATTAGCATTATTAGAGGGTACAGTCATCATAAGACACCTTTGTTAATTTTATAATAAATAAATAAACATATCAGTAATAAAGAGCAACATGGCAGAATCTAACTTAAAAATGACAGTATTAAACTGATGATGACAACATGATTTATCTACAACACAATTGTAGAATGAAATGAGAGATTCTTTGATAAGTGGAATTGATATAAAACAGCGACTGTAAACCACATTTCTAAGTGTACATTGCTTTAGAAGGAAAAAAAAAAGTGTACAGACTTAAAAGTTACAAGCTTGTCTGTCGGTTCATTAATGATAACAATCACGGAGGTAAAATATCTAACTATATAAAACTTAGGAGCAAAACCTCCATATCTCATCAGTCGAGTAAAAATTTACCTGCCGGACACAAACTGAAACACGGTACTTGCAGGCAAACATTCACAAGATTAATTGCACCTGTCAAGTAATATCCAGTGACCAATCTTAAATAAAACATTAGTTGATCGCAATGCCTGCACAATAAAAACCAAAACTATGATGACGCAACTAAATTTTAAAATTAATTGAAAATGACTTAATACAAACTAGCTACTTATGCACCACAAATGTACCTCAAGCTCTACCACCAAATACTCAACTTCCACCAGCATCACTTCCGACTTCTTTGCCACCACCCCTAACACCGCTAATAACACGAGCAATATTGCCTCGCTCCAAATCACTTCAAAAAAGAAAAACAATATTACACCACATCATTCTCTATGCACAATACTTGCTGTGTCAAAATCACAAACAGAAGGTTCCAATAAAGAAAGAGAAACAAACCTTTTCCATCCATAAACTTGATCAATCTAGAGAGAGATAATGGAGCTTTATTAACCTTGCTCATAAACAACCTCTTGAGGATCACAACATTAAGATTGCTTCCAGTTCTCCGTACCAAAAAAAACGGTACAGCTAAATCCATCACATAACCAAAAGACAACGTTTAATGAGATTTTCAAGTGAGAATACGAAAATTATAAGAACTGGAGACATGGGTTTCTAGATTTATACCTTGGCAAAAATTTTCAAGTAGATATCATTAGGGGTGAGCATGGGCCGGTATGGACCGGTTTTCACCCCATCCGCATCCAATCCAATACATTACGGATTTCAAATTTGGCATCCGCATCCAATCCACATCCAACGGATTTGCATCCAATGGATACACGGATGGACGGATTGGATGCGGATAATCCAATGGATTTGTTTTAGTTAAAATTTCTAATAAAGAAACTAAAGCCAACACAAATGACTCCTCCTCATAGAACCTACATATCCTATATATGTATAGGAAGACAAAGTCATGTACAATACCACAAGCAAACACCTTAAAAATTCCTAAATGATCCATAGTATTTTTTAGAACTATATAAATGCACTTAATTCAACGGATATGGATGTCCAACGGATTTTCAAAGTTGCATCCGGGCCCGATCCGTAATCCGTTGGATTTCAAAATTTCATCCGCATCCAACCCATTAATGAACGGTCCGGGCATCCATCCGCAAATGAACGGTTGGTCCCGGTTAAATCCACGGATTACGGGCCAAATGCTCACCCCTAGATATCATCGTGTTTTGGTGCTGTCATTTTGGTTTTCTTGCTTTTTCCTCCTGCAGTTAAATCGATACCCTACAAAACAGAACACCATCGAAATGATGTTAGCAGTGACCAAGGCCTAAAAACCAAATCATACCTATTAGTAGACCTATTAATGATGCTAGTAGATATCAGCCCCGTTTGGGATTGCTTTTTTTTCTTAGAAAAGCACTTTGTAACCAACTTGTAACCAATTTTTTAGGAAAATAGCGTTTGGTAAACTTTTTTCAAAGCGCTTTTCTCCAAAAGCACTTCTGTTTTAGGCCAACTTTTAAAAGCTACCCGAGGTAGCTTTTAAAAGCGATAAAGTGAAAGGCGTGGACCCACTCAATTTTAATTAATTGATTATCTATTTTAACCTTGTTATTATATTAAAAAGACAAAATCTACCCTTAAATATTTATTTATGTACAATTATTTCACTAATCAAATTTTATTAATTTTTGCTATTAAATAATAATTACAACAACAATAATAATAATAGTATTTAAAGGTAAAAAATATATTAACAAAGGCAAAAATTAAAATATTAAATTATTAAATTATTAAAATATGAATAAGAATTATTATTATTTTTTATCTTTATTTAAATAATATTCAAAATAAAAAAATATTTTATTATTAATAGATGTAATTTAAAAAGAATTTTTAAACCATGTCTATTTTCGTCATTAGCCACATCATAAGCACTTCAACATGATTATTTACCAAACAGAATTTACAGTTTGTTGGTTCCACAACACTTTACATATTATTGTTTACCAAACGTCGACTACTTTATTTTTAAAGCACAAAGACAAAGAACGCACAAGACAAAGACAAACAGAAAAAGCACTTTTGTAAAACTCACAGCAATACCAAACTAGGCTATCATCCAAACATTTCGCAACACAGTGGATGATAAGTGCACTTTTGAAGCCCATCAAAACTGGGGTATTAATTCAATTTCCACTTCTTTTTACGGATGTTGGTAGAGGTGTACAAAATGCCCGGAAACCTGCGGCCTGCCATGTACCGCCCGGGTCCGAAGGAGCTCATGGGCGCCCAACAACCTGTCATGGGCTAGCCCGGTCTGCCCGATAATTATAAGTGGGCGGACTCGGGTTTTTGTTCAAATATTGGAGTCCGGCCTGTTAGCCTGCCCGATAGCTTGTTTAATTACCCGACCTGCCTAAACTGTCGATAGCCTGGAATAAAGTTTTCTACTAGGGTGATGGATTTCTCAAGAACTTAAATTTCATATTTGGACAATTTATTAGGGTTAGAGAAAATTCTAAATTACATTTCACAGTAATGAATATGAATTGCTTGAACTATCATTTTAATGAGTTAAAAATATATATTATCATTCATCAAACCAAAAAAACAAACTTATATACTTTAAAATTTTGAATTATCTCTTGGGCCCGAGACCTGCCCGGCCTGTATTTTTTCATGGGCATGGACGGGCCATGGGCATTAAATTTTTGCTATTACCCGGCCCGGCCAGGCCTGTTAAACTTAATGGGTATTACCAACTACAAGCCCTCCGGCCCGGCCTGTGTTGTAATCGGGCTTGGGCTGGCCTGCCCGGCCCGATGTACACCCCTAGATGTTGGTGTGTTTCATTATTGATATATATTTAATTCCTTCAAAAAATAAATAAATTATTGGTATATATGAACCTCCAAAGAAAGGAAGAAATGGTAATTGATACCAACATATGAGGGTGCACTCAAAGAATTGCAACCATAACTCAAACACACTGACACCAAAATTAAGTCAGTAAGTTCCAGTTGGCAAGATATAGTTCCCACTAATAGTCCTGCTCCCTTTCCTTTCCTTTCAACGGCAAAATTAAGTCAGTAAGTTCCAGTTGCCAAGAAACAAATTTTTACTTCAGGTCGTCTGTGTTGTGTTGAGCCACATTGTGCAAGTATAAGGTCCACACATTTAGACTTGTGTGTTACCAAGTAATTGGCCTACATTACCCCGTTTAGACCTGTGTGTTGTCGAAAATGTCTGTGCTACCGCACAAAACCCTAGGCTAAATGTGTGGACCTTATACTCTGAGAATCGTTCCAGTTGCAAAATCACCTTCTTACCAAGTAATAATCTCTGAGATCTGGACTTGGAAAGTGGAGTGAAATACATATAATAATTGTGTTATAAGAGTTTCGCCGAAACCATACAACATTAGGCCGAAATATCATCCTTGTCCAGTTCATAACTTCACTGCCAACACACTTGTGAACACGGAAATCACGTAAGCATCCCCATATTCACAAACAATCTTCGCATGAATTGAATACACGCATTAAGTTATGAATATAAAATACATAGATAGGTGTTGATTCATTGATTCCAAACCCCGCGGGTTTGGAATGATCTCATCAACATCCAAAAATGATAGATCTAAAGAGTGAACACATAAATGAAGATATATGAGTGCTAAATGTAAATGAGACAATGATTTACGTGGTTCAGCACTAAGGCCTACATCCACGTATCTGGGGGGTATTCACTATGTAGTAAATGGTTACAAGAATAGTCGCAAGACTTTGTGTTCATCGAACCCATAGGTTGATGTTCGTACTTACTTCTCTATGATCTCTCCTATTCTCTAGTTCTCTCCCAGTGTCCTTTCTTTTTCATGTTTGGAAGGGACATATATATACAGCTAATTTAGGTGGGTCCCTTGGAAAAGAGTTGTTGAGGTCTTATCTTCTTGTGTTACAGCATAGTCCGCGGACGTCCTTGTCATTCAGCGCCTTCTAGTGTTTCTATGTTTATTACGCTGACCAGCCCCTGCTCTCTCCGTTGGCTACCTGACACTTGCCCCCTGGGCAGCACTAAATGCGAGTGGTTGGGGCGGTCCAGTCTGCGCCAGGCAGTGTCAGTCTTCCCTTGTCACGTCTGTGTCAGTTGGACCTTCCCCAGCCGTTGATTATGCCTCACCTCGTGATGAGGTAAAGTGTAACAGAGTAGTTCTTGGGTGTTATGTGGGAGATATCTTCCTTTGACACTCCTTCATCTTCGACCGTTGAGCTTGACAGATGGCATGCCGTCTAGATCCTATGGATGCCCCTATTGTGTCATCTACTTTTATGACGTGGCCTCCACGTGGGCTTTGCTAGTACACGTGGTGAGGGAGATAAATAAGTGTACTTACAATTTGCCCCTCTTCTTGTGACTCAAGCGCCAGCTTTAGTTGGGAGAAGAATCGTGTGGCACGTTTTTATCTCTCTCTTCATAACTTCTCCTAAAAAGGAGTTATTTGCATTTATTGTGCACGTTTCCCATATCCGGCCATAACTGCCCCTTGGGTAGTGGACGGTTTCTTTTGGTCCTATAAAAAGAGAAGGATGAAGGAATGTGAATTAAATTCACATTCTCTGTTTATTCTCTGCTCCACCTTCTTCTTCGTCTTCTTAACTTCTTCTGCCGCCATTACTGTCGCCGTTGCTGCTGCTGTTGCTGTTGTTGCTTATTGAAATCCAGGTAGGATTTTTTACTTAGTTTACTCGCCATTTATACCCTTGTTGAGTTCTTGATTTTCTGGTGATGAATCATGATGGGTTTAATCTTATGCATATCATGGAATTTGAAAGTTGTCGCCGCTGGACCGTGTGTTTTACCGGCCACGTTTGATTCTCTTTTTCTTCTTTTGTGTTTGAGTAATAGCTTGAGAGCTTAAATGGTTGTAGATGAAATCTAGGGTTTTCCTCACGTTATTGATGTTCTTGAGATTTTTTCATTTTTCGATCTTCCTTGACTCTGATTTGTACTTCTATTTGCGTTTGTGTCCGCAGATATGTCCGATCGTCCACGGGTTCCTTATCAAACTCCTCTGTCAAGTCCTCATAGATCTCCTCGGAGGGATTCCAACATTAGGGGCGGAACTTCGGCTCCTCTTACGCGGGGTAATCCTCGGGATAGACGAACATCCTCGTCCTCTGGTCAGAGGTCTTCGCTCAAAAAAGGTGATCCGCCGCAGGGGTCTAAGTACGCCGTGAATCGTCCTAGAGATGGGTCTCCTAAGAGACAGCAGAATCCGCGCGATGAACTTCTAGATGTGCAGCCTCTTCGCGCCATGCCTCCACCGCGGACTAATCTTCCTTTGACTCCATCTGTGCCTAATTCAGGCAAGTCAACTAAGAATCAGCCTCCGAAGAGGAAGGCTTCAGAGATAGAATCTTCGGGAGATGTAGTTCCTCCTAAGAAGAAGGTAGCGGGTTCTGCGGAGGATGTTACGGGAAACGTTTATGAGGATGACTCTTCTGTTACCTTTCGTCATTTACCTTTGGGTAACAAGAAGTTCACTTTCAGACACATCGATCTTGAAGCCTTCAAATTGAAGCATGGTCTTCAGCACTTCCAAGTGCGCTTTTATGCCCCTGATAAAGATATAACCTATGAGATGGTTACCAATTATCAGTACGATGCCTTTAATTTATTGACGACCGTGGGTGCTTTCGAGGCTGGTTTGATGTTGCCTTTGTATAAGGCTGGTGACGATTTCTACTACCGGGTTTTGTCTAGCCGCGATACTGCTAAGAAGAGTCATAATCGTGGGGTGCAGCAGTTGACAGGAAATTATCTTCGCCATCTCTGAGAATGCTATCTTCGTAGCAAAGGGCAAACGATGATGACCTGCTATACCCCTAAATTAGAAGAGGAGAAAGGGTGGTATACTCCTGAAAATTTCAACAAGTCCTTTGGAGATTATGTTAACAGGAATACACGTAAGCCGTGGTCTGTGAGTCTGCGGAATATTGTTCCTGGTAAGGGGGAAATTCGCCTTTTGAGCGAGGTAAGTGATTCCAAAATGGCGAGGGTTCTTGGTGTTGAAGGTCTTCCTATTCCCGCTGATGAGAGAATTAAGCGTGATCATGACTATGAGTGGTCTGCCACTGTTCTTGAAGTTGTTGGTCCGTGGGCCTATGGTTGGGTCCCCGGACCCCATGGTTGGCAGTCCTTCCTTATCGCGAAGCCTCTCCATCTCGTTATGCCCATTACTGCCCTTGGCAGATGAGTTTTGGAGGTATGGATTTTGCTTACAATCGTGATGTTGATGATGCGGAAGATGAAGATATCTCCGATGCTAACCCTCCTACGCAGAGTGCTAATATTGCTAAGGTGTGTTGTTTGTTTTCTACGTACATATGCCCCTTCGTTTTCTTAAGTAATGTTGATTATGCTAAGGAAAGGAGATACAAATGGCTCTTTTAGCATTGTCTCTTTATCATTATGTTTCATTGTCATTATGTCTCGCAGGTGCTTAGAAAGAAAAAGATCAATCCCAAGCAATCGTCAAATTCTCCCACCGAAGATTCTACGCACTTCGAGGATGTGAACAGTCCAGTGGATGGTGACGAGGATGTTTCCGATAAGGAAGAGCGGATTGGGACTTCTCCGCCCTTTCAAGAAGGAAACAATGTTGTTGGTGGGGGCATCGGTGGAGGTGATGGTGATCAGGCCACCGGTGGTGGTAGTGGTGATCAGGCCCCTGGTGGTGGTGGTGGTGATCAGGCCACCGGTGGTGGTAGTGGTGATCAGGCCCTTGGTGGTGGTAGTGGTGATCAGGCCCTTGGTGGTGGTAGTGGTGATCAGGCCCCTGGTGGGTGATAGGTGTCTAAAACACCTAATTTTATATTGAGTATTTATGCTTTCTTTGCTATTTTTCGGGTGAATTATGTATCTTATGTGTGAGTTTGAGTCTATTAGGTGCTCTGGAGTCGCACGGACGAAAAGGAGGAGAAATCACCCAATTTGGTGAAGAAGGTGCTAAACTGTCATTTCATAGGCAAATGCTATTGGGAGTCCAGCAGAGGATAAGGGGCAACCATCTGACAGATCACTAAGTACAGACTACAATTCGCTAAGGGGCACCTGCTTCTACTTTACTTCTTAAAGGTACAGAGCGGGTCGAGGTTCTCAGTTCCCATCCCAGCTCAATCCACCTCTGCATCAAGTACCCACTGCTTCGCAAACCATGGCTCTAATAGCCCTGCGTGCACATATGGCCCGGTCGAGAGATTTCAGAAGCTAAGGCAAGGAACAGTTTGCGAAAGTTTTGAAAGCCAGGGAAGAAGTTCAGTTTAGAATCTCACGCCGTTGCCATTGACCTCGGCAGAGAAAAGAGATTAAAGTGGTTTCTCAGAGTTCATAGGTTCACGAGCATTGGGTTCTCACTGGATTTGTAAATGGCAGTTGAGAAAGAGAAGTTTATGGATAGAATTTTGGGATTTGGTTTGAAACATGGAAGAAGCTAAGTTCTTGCCATTGAGTTGGCACTTGACTTGTGAATATTTATGAATGTCTCTTAGATTATGTTTGTTTCTTTGTGTGATTGAATTATTGGTACGAGGAAGGAGATGTGGAATGATTAAGAATCAACAGCAAGTTCAATGTGAATCACCAGCTTCTGGCATACAAAGTGGTTGTAGAAAAGCCTCAGTGATGGAGCTGTTGCTGTGGGAGATTACAAAGGAGAAGAACAAGGTATTGATGGATGAGAAACAGTTGCATTGGGTTACGAGATGCAACATGAGTAAGAGCTGTTGCTGAGATTGTTTGTGGAGGTATAGAATGCAGGCTCAAATACAATATGGAGCCATGGCTTGGAACTAGAAGCTACAGATAGAGCTGAATGGAGTGAGGTTGTTGTTAATGTGTGGTTGCAGCTGTGGGTTGGTACTGGTGCTCAAGGAAATCAGGGAAGGAATTGGTAAGTGAGGGCTCTGAGTTTAATGAGCAGCTGTAACTGAAAGTGGTGGAAATGCTGCATAGTAAGCAACTCAGTTGGAGTTGCAGCTGATGGCCGTGAAGTTATGAATGGATGCAGTGATGCTGGGATAGATTATAGGCTGTGATTAGAGTTGCAAGCGGAGAAGTGTATCCATAGCAATGAATTGCAAGAGGCAGTTGTAGCTGAACTGAGGCTTTGGGAATTTGCAGCTGAGTTAAGTAATTGGAGGTGTGAGTTTAACTTCAGGCAGATGGATTGCTGTTGTAGGTGACCAGTTCTTGAGCACTAGCTGGACCAAAGCATTAACAGGTTTGGAAGGGACTGATGCTTGTGCTCGCAGTTGTGTGGAGCTGGTTTTAGAAGTCAAGAAATAACATGGGTTTTCCTTCGGAGCTAAGCAAAGATAAGGGGTTCTGAAGTTAGCAAAGCAAGTGGAGTTGCTGCCATGGTCAGGGGTGCTAAGCCTTGATATTGCAGTTATGGCCAAGTAGATGAGGATTAGAATGAACTGAGAAGATGGAGCTATTATCACAGATGCACTGTAAGATTGAGTTGAGAAGGGGTATGAGATGAAGCTGGTGGTGGTTGATTTAGAAATTGGCAGTGGTAATTGTTTGCTTCTGAAGTTGCAATCGTGCACTGAGGTGTTGGTATGAACTGACAGGAGTGGCTGGTTGCAGCTGGGATTAATGGAAGAGCTCGAGTTGGGAAGAGTTTTGGTGGTGGAGTTGCGCAGGAATAAACTGGAGCAAAGTGGCTTGGAATTGTGTGCAATCAAGAGAAGAATGGTGTTGATACTGGGTGCACTGATGTTGTTGCTTTGCAGGGGTGAATGCAGTTATGGTGCCATGGGTTGCCTTGCAGGATTTACAGTTGCAGCATTGGTGGTGCTTGTAATTTAGTACAAGACTGACACATGGAAGAAGAAAGCAAGGTTGTGCGCAAGTGATTTAAGCTGCAATTCGATGGTGGTCGTTATAAATCATGCAGAAACTGGCGCTCCGGTGAGCATAGTTCCGGTTGTTGGAATTCGGAACTTGAAGTATGGATAGCAATGATTCGGTGAATCGCGAGGGGGGTATGAGTCGGATGCAAGAATTGATGGCCGGACATATGGGCTACGAGTCACGCTTTTAGGCGCGTTTTCGCAAGAAATGGGAATTGGCTAAAATGGTTTTTGTGAATGTGTGGACTGCAGAGAAGCAAAGCGGAGCTACTGGAAGTGTAGAATTGCCTGGTGATAGTACCTGATGACAAAGGTGGCCTGAGATATTTTTTCGGTGACCGTATTCCGGCGACGGTGACCGGATTCCGGTGATGACGTCATCAATTCCGGCGACACTTTTTGGACCCAAAATTTCCAGAGACTTATTTTCACACATGGGCTTGGTGGACGAATTTGAGATGGGTTTTGAGAAGACTTGACCTACTTTTGAGTATCCTTTTGGGAGAAGCATATAAATAGAAAACTCTTTTCTAAACCTAGGGATATCTCCATTAGGGAGAACTCATACTTTTGGTTTGAGGGTTTAGAAACATGATAGGTTTTCTCTTTCTTCTTGCTATGAACTCCTATGCCATGAGTAACTAAGTTTTTATTATTGGTTGAAGATGTAGTTGGATTTTGCAACCAAGTTATGATTTTTATGAATTAGTTTTCTCTCAATATTATCGTTTGATTTCTACGGGTTATAATAATTGCATGATTGACGTATTGCAATATGATTGAATGTTTGTTTAGTTAAGTCTAGAATTGATTGAACTCACATCCATATCTATAGCTATTTTAGGGTTTTCATTGAGCGATAACCTTGAATGCGAGTAGCATGATATGATTAGGGTTTGTAGTGATACATCCTCGTAGTCATATGTAGAAATTGACCTTTGTTCGAATTGTTTGCGCAATGTATTACAATTGCATTGATTAGCCTATTTCTGAAACTTAATGCTCCTAGGAATTGAAATTGATTAGCGCAAGGCGTTAGGTTATTCTTTAGGTAGAATTCACATACGCAGCTCTAATGTGTGTGTTGATGACTTAAGAAATTACGGAGTATTCTTGCAATTAGGTATTCTATGGCTTTTGATGATAGCGAGATTAAATACGAATTCTATTCATATATTCATAAACTTGTTTACAATTGAAGATGAAACCTTTATCCAATATTTTCACATCCTTATTTGTTCACTTTTATTTGTTTTGCTTTTATTTATTTCCGTTTAAATCAGAAAATCCTCGGTGTCTTATATAGGAAACCATAACAATTTGACAACCTAGACCTCTCTGTGGGATCGATCCTTTCTTGCCCTTGCTATATTTATATTTTGAGTAGTAAGAAAGTGTAAATTATATTTGTGTCGGCTGACAACCGGTCAGTGGGGCTGTTAAGTCAAGTGGGGCCGCGGGTATTGAGGTTGGTGAAAATCTGATCGCAGAGGACAGTGGCATTGGCCTGCAGCGGGCCGTTGTAGACAAGGGCAAGGGAGTTGCTCTTGGTAGTAGTGATAAGGATGGGGATACTTACTGTGAGTTCTCCTTTGGTAAGGTTTTATCCGGGGAACAATCTTTTGACATGGCCGCAGCTATAGGGCTTGTCTCGGATTTCAATCTGCTTTCCGCCGGTGATGACTGAGATGTTCTTCAAGGTAGCTGCGGAGGTGGGTTAGTACGCGGATCTGATGCTGAGGTTTTGGTGGTTCATCCAGAGGGTTTTGTTGGCACTTCCTCCGCTGCTGGCGGGGCTTTGGTGCAAGGTAATACTGGTGCTTTACTTGGTGGGAAGTCCTCAGATTCTTCCTCAGATGATTTCTCGCGGTCTTTAACCGCGGATGGCGATGATGCTATTTTGACTTGGCTTATAAAGAAAGACTTGCTTGTCGTGTCGCATCCTGCCCCTGTGATTGAAGGGGAAAAGAGTTCGGACTCTTTTACTCGCAGGCATATGGAGCTAACCTCTGAGGAGGTGGTAGATGGAGAGTGGGACAAGAATCTTGTGGCCATGGATTGATCTCGTGGTGAATCCTCCCTCAACTATTGCAAGGGTATGATGGCTATTGCTTTGATGGGTACCCGACAGATTATCCCAGCAGCGGTTATTGGAGGTTTGCCTGCTCTCTCTATCCCTGATTTTACTTAGGTGTGTTATGTGAACTAATTTCCCTTTTTGATTGATAGATGATGAGGAGTGAGTACTGCAACCATAATCTTTACCGGCTCTTCAAGGCTAAGTATCTCAAGCTAGAAGCGAAACTCCGCCATCGTGAAGAGGTGCTTTCGAGTGTTGAAGCTGCGGCCTCTGCTAAAGATAAGGAAATAGCAGAGCTGAAGGGTCTTGCTAAGCGCAAGGAGCAAGCAGGACGTGGAAGAGGCAAAGCTGCGCGTTAAGAGCTAGCTTTCGGTCAAGGGCGAGGTTAGAGGTGGTGAGAAGAATTCTTCATCTATTTCCCCAAGCGTCTCCTTCTCTTTGATTATTAGATGTTCCTTATATGTTCTGGAGTTATCTTCTTCTTCCCCCCCCTCCGTACTATCTTCGGTGGGTGGAATCCCCGAGTTGATGTGGCTTCTGGGTGAGAGAATTCGTCAAAATGTCGTATTCTTTGAGTTAGTTGAAAAACTCAAGAGTGAATCAGCGAAATGGAATGCTCGCGCGGATGTCCATAATGCTATGGCCGAAGAATGGCGTAAGAAAAAGTTTTACTTGGTAGATCTGCAAAACCAAAATAACCATGACCGTCATTTATTCAACGGGGCTCTTTTATGGACGCGGGATAATCTTGAGAAAGCCCGTGGCCAGATTTCCGCTCTAGAAGTTAAGCTCAATGTCATGGAAGAAGAACTGCGGCAAGCGCGCTCTTCTCATCCCTCAGATGTGCGGGCTTATATGCAACGTCTTGCCAAGGAAAGAGATGACGCTAGGGCGGAATCTGGCGCTCTTAGTAATGCTTTATCCGCGTCTCGAGCTGATGTGGCCCGTCAGGTTGAGTATGAGAAAAACTTAGAGGTGACTATGTATCGTCTTAACAAGGGCTTGGAATCGAAGAATGATGAGGTTAATCGATATCATCATTCGAACTCGATGCTTCGAGATGACCTAAGCGCGAAGTCGGCATGCTCATAATCTTCTGCAGTAGATTATGATAGGTTATCAAATGAATATGATTATGCCGCGAAGCACGGGACTCGCGGTTTATCGTTGTGAAGGTATACGTCTTTGTCATCGAGTGTGCTTTGTGTTGTATTTGTTATAATTGTCCTTTTCTAATATCCGCAGAGCTCCAAGGACGACTTTCGAGTGCGGATGGCAAGTTTGCTTGAAGCTCGAGGCTAAGGTAGTTCAATTGGAGGGCCAAGTCAATTACCATCGTGGTCTGGCCTTGTCTCGGGAGGAAGCGCCAAACAAGCCAATCAAAAGGTGGATCATCTTTCCACTTCCCTAAATCAAGCTGAGATGAAGAGTGTAGCCATAGGCTTCGTGGCTCGTAAAGCGGTTGGCGAAGAGATTAACGGGACTCTTGGTGAGATTGAGTTGGATCTCAAGAAGAACCATGGGCTAAACAAGAATTATACTCGGCGTCCGTGCCCGTGCTCCCTTGATTCTTCCTCGCCCCTCCTCTTGGTGGTAGTGTTCCTTCGTCGCTGAAGGACAAACCCGCGGATAATGCTCCTTCTCAGTAGATCATAGCTAGTATGCTAGGGATTGATCTCAGTTGCTTATCCTTTTTGGCGTTTTTGCTACTTTTCTTGCTAGGCTTGTAATCAATCACATGTACTAGATCAAACTTTAGCGTTTAAATCTGAATTTGAATTTTGTTGAATTCGCATCTATTGGCTTTACAAATCAAGTTAATATAATGATTAATTCCATAGTGTTTGTAATCTAAGGATGTTGAACCTCGGAATTTGAGAAAGTGTATTGTTCGTGCAATTCCGTAGGTTGATATCCCCGGAATTGTCTTGTGACCTTGCACCCCGTCCAGCTAATTCCTTGGCCAGAGGATTTCGAACGGTGGGGTGAAGTCCGACGTTCAAGGATATATTCCATTGAGTTCGCGGCTTGTAATATTGCTCGGGTATCCCGTTCTGTGGGAAGTCACCCCCTGGTCGTACACTTATAGACGCTTATGGGGGAGTTCCGAGAGATTGCATGTGTATGCTTTGTGCAGGATATTCCCCGACGTATTGCAGTGGGTATGATCCACGCTTTGTGCGGGACATTCCTCTTATTAAAGTATAATGCCAGTTCTTAATAATAGTAACTGCACAATGATTTACGTGGTTCGGCCCTAAGGCCTACATCCACGGGGTAACGATAGTATCGATATTTTATTAAGATGTGACATGGTTTTCAATGTACATTCATATTACGTTCCTTGGTTGATCTTCCTATGTACAGATGGGTGTGTAAGTAGTATATACATGTGTCTCATATGGTATAGGTTGTGGGTTTTGAATAAATTGAAATGCGTGTGGGTAATGAATAGAATATGACACTTGAAGACGAAAGCTTGGATTGATTGAAAAGTTAAGGCGCGTTACTCCTTCATCAGAGATAGAAACATGTGGACTTGTAAGTCAATTTTCTTCTTCTGAAATGCATACGCAGGTGATAGATTACGGGTAGTATGGCTTGAGATATTTGGCATTCCACGGATGCATGAGGATTTCCCCTTTCAAATTACGCAGATAGTAAGAGCCATTTCCCGCGATGTCGTGTATTACGTAGGGTCCTCCCCAAGTTGGTGCTAATTTTCCCCACTTCTTTTCTCGCTGGTATTGGGGAATGGTCCTTAACACATACTTCCCTTCTACGAAATTCCTAAGTTTCACTTTTTTGTTATATTCTCTGGCTAGCCTGCGCTGGTAGTTTTCCATTCTTTGCGGTCCGCTTCTCTCCTTTCTTCGAGATCGTCAAGCTTTTCCAACATCATGTCCGTGGTGAGGTTCTTCTCCCATGCTTCTGTCTTTGTTGTTGGTAGTAGAATTTCCGTGGGGATTACTGCTTCTGCTCCATACGTGAGTAAAAACGGAGACTCTCCTGTAGCTGATCTTCGAGTTGTTATGTATGCCCACAGAACGTTATGTAATTGCTCACACCACCGCCCCTTGTACTCGTCTAGTTGTTTTTAAGGATAAGTGCCAAAGTTTTGTTCGTGGCTTCGCTTGTCCATTGCTCTCGTGGGTATATGGGGGTGGATTTGTTTTTTAGAATTTTGAAAGTGTCGAAACAACAAGTCGATATTCTTTCCTTGCAACATGCTTACCGTTGTCGGAAACTATCTCTCGGAGATGCCAAACCCGCAAATGATATTTTGAAAAATAAAAGTAAAGACGTCTGAATCACGAATTCTTGCCAGTTCCTTGGCTTCTACCCACTTGCTGAAGTAATCCGTTGCCACTATTAGGAATCTTCTTTTTCCGGTCCCTGATACGAACGGGCCCACTATGTCGATACTCCATTTTTCAAAGGGCCACGGACTATCCACAGAGTTTAATTTTATGGCTGGGGCGTGGATTCGTCTGCCAAATCTTTGACATTCCTCGCACCTTTGCGCCGTTCTGGCCGCGTCTCGGATCATGGTTGGCCAGTAGTAGCCTTGTGTCTTTGCCTTATCTGCAAGGGACCTCATTCCGCTGTGATTCCCCGCGTCTCCTCTATGGATGTCTTTCAAGATGGCATGTCCCTCGGATCGGACAGCAAACGGCGAAGTGGCCCGAGGAATGATTTTACGTATAAGGTTCCGTCTCTTAGCTTGTACATCCCTTCTCTGGATTGTACTTTCCTAGCCTTGTTTGGTGTCCTGGGGAGTTTCCTTCCTCAAGGAAAGAATGGATTTCGATTCTCCAATCTTCTTCCCGATCGTAATCGTCGTCCTCATCTCGCTTGTCGCATGATGTCATCGTTACGGAAGTCGTCGATTATGTGCTCTCCGATATCATCGTCGAGATATCTTCCTCCCTAGGCTTGCGTTGGTTAGCCGCGCACATCTCTTGGGGTTTTACGGATGGTTCGTACACCCTTGTTATCTTGATTGCTTTGACATCCTCGTTCTTGAGCATGGCTGATATGTATGCCAAGGCATCCACGTGCCTGAGATCCTTCCTACGCAGATGTCGGAACTTGATTTTTGGTATCTGGGAAACCAACATTTGTACTAGAGCCATGTATGCCATTATTGTCTCGTCATACACATTGTATTCGTAGCCTATCTGCCGTATGATTAGTTGTGAGTCACTTGTAAACCGCACTTCTTGTATCCCCATTTCAATTATCAAGCGGAGAGCATGGACCACTCCTTCGTATTCTACGATGTTATTTGTATGGCCTTCAAATTCCAATCTGAATGCGTGCACGATCCTATCCCCAGTGGGTGTGGTGATGACAATGCCTATCCCCGCGCCCTCTCTATTTTTGGAGCCGTCGACAAAGACCTCCCATTGTCGTGGGTTTACCGGTTCAAGAATATTATTTGGTTCTTTTTGCTTTTCTATTTCTGGGGCGCCCGCGGCCCTCCATCCTTGTATGCGCACCTCTTCTTCGTTGTCCAGAGGTAGGTCTGCTAACACTTGCGATTTCTGAGAGTGTTGAAGCTCATAGTGGATGTTGAATTGGTCGAGGTACGTGCTCCATTTTGCTATGCGTCCTACCTTTCCTGCCCCTTTGAGGATTGCTTCTAAGGGTGCTCGACATGGGATACGTATGTCATGTGTTAAGAAGTACGTCCTCAGCTTTAAGGTAGACCATACGATGGCTAAAATCAGTTGTTCGATTCTTGTGTAGTTTCTTTCCGCGGAATTCGTGGTCTTCTTTGACATACTAGATTGGTTGTTCCTCCTTTGTGTGGGTCCTGACCAGTACTGCGCTTACCGCATCGTCTGTTGCTGCAATGTATAATGCCAAGACTTCGTCGGGTCTGGTTTCTGAAGGATAGGGATCTCCGCTAGATCTTGTTTGATGCCTAGGAAGGCTTCTTCGCATTCTGCAGTCCACTCAAATTTCGTCCCCTTCTTTAGTATGTTGAAAAAGAGTTTGCATTTATCCGAGGATCTCGAGATGAACCTTCCTGGAGCTGCTAGGGATCCATTGAGTTTTTGTACTTCTTTTAGGTTCTTTGGGGATGGCATGTCTACTATGGCTCGGATTTTTGCGGGATCTACTTCAATGCCCCTTTTTGTCACCAGATACCCAAGGAATTTTCCGGATGTTACTCCGAAGGTGCACTTTTCTGGATTTACCTTCATATTGTGTTCTCTCATAGCTTCGAAAATGTCCCTCAGGTCTTGGTGATGGTTCTTCTTCAATCTGCTTTTTACGAGCATATCATCAACGTAGACCTCCAAGGTCCTGCCAATCCATGGCTTAAAAATAGCATCGACCATCCTTTGGTATGTTGCTCCCGCGTTCCGGAGTCCGAAAGGCATCCTCACATAGCAATATAGGCCGTGGGGTGTGTAAAATGCCGTATGTTGCTGATCTTCTTCTGCTAAAAATAATTGATTGTACCCGGAGTATCCGTCCATGAATGATAGCTCTTCGTACCCTTCTACTGCGTCGACTAGTTGATCAATGCTGGGTAGTGGATAACTGTCCTTGGGGCACTCTTTGTTCAAGTTGGTGAAGTCGATGCAGATTCTGACCCCACCACTCTTTTTTGGTACTATTACCATGTTAGAGATCCAAGTAGGATATTTGACTTCTTTTATGAAACCAGCCTCCAATAGCTTTCGCATCTCGTTTCTACGGCTTTGTGATATTCCGTAGCCACCTTTCGTATCTTTTTGTCTTACCTGGGGTGTGCCGAGTTTAATGCGCAACTCATGTTGTACAGTTTTGGGTCTATTCCCGGCATGTCGGATAGTTTCCACGCGAAGATGTCCGCGTATTCTTTTAGTAGTTTCACCAGCGAGGCTTCGCGTTCTTCGTCCATTAGAGTTCCTATCTTGATCTTCTTTGGATTCTCCTCCGTTCCTATGTTAACTTCCTTCACCGCTTCCAAGGATGTGAATGTGGGTTTTGGTTCCCCAAGGTGAGGAACTTTCTTTAATTGCTATTTGGTAGGCTCGGATTCTTTGTTCGCGAGAGCATCATCCTGTTAGCAGTTGATGTTGATGCTTTCGTGTTTCCTATGGAGTTCCCATTGGACAAGCTTTTCCCTGAGGTTCCTTCCAAGTATTCATCGATGGCTTTGTCTTTGGATGTTGCCTTGTTCCGAGCCCTGCGGGTTCTTCTTTTCTCATCTTCTTCATTGTTGAGTTGTATTTGCATTGCCTGGCATTCCTTTGCGGAAACTTGATCACCCCTGATCTCCATTACCCCTAAAGGAGTAGGAAACCTAAGGTATTGATGGTAGGTGGATGCGACTCCCTTAAGCTTGTGGACCCATTTTCGTCCAATAATGGCATTGTAGGGTGAAGGCGTGTTCACCACACTGAAGCGAGCGTCAACTTTCATGGGACCTGCGTCCACCTGCAAAATAATATCCCCGAGAGGCTTCGTAGACGTACCATTGAACCCATAGATGGTATAGTGCGAGGTCAAGAGTTGCTCGTCATTAAGCTCCATACGTTTGAAGGTATCGTAAACAGGGACATTTACGGAGCTCCCTCCATCAATGAGGATTTTCTTTATGTTGCATCCTGCGATTGGCAAAGTGAGGATCAAAGGATCGTTGTGATCTTCCATGTCATCCTCAATGTCCTCGGCCTCGAAGGTTAGAGGTGCGTCCATCCATTCTTCGTGCTCTTCCACTTCTTTTCCGTCTAAATTGTAAAGCTCACAATAGTTTTCAAATTGCTTCCTCAATCTTTTCCCTATTTGTGCAGTTAGGGTTGGTTCTTTGCTTTCCGAGTAGGATATAGTATTCAGTGTGCGATTACCCTCTGGCAATTGGACCTGTTTGCTGCGTTTGGCTCTGTCTTCCGCCCCAGCCTTCTCTACGTAATTTTTGAGATCCCCTGCATCTATCAGCTGTTGTATCACTATCTTGAGATTTTTGCACTTCTCTATTGGATGCCCGTAGAAGCAGTGGAAATCACAGTACTCTTTGGACTCCTCCGAGGCCGGTGGTTGCTTCCCCTTAGACCAGGGCCAGTCTAAGTTTTTGCGGTCCTTGATTTCCTTTAAGATGCGTGCGTAGCTGGTATTGAGTTTCGTGTAGACTCGGTCTTCAAATTTTCTACCACTCCTTTTGTGGTCATCTTTCTGATCCTTTTCGTGTCTGCTGGATCTGTTAGCTTGTTCCACGGAGTTTGTCCGTGGAGGTCGTTGAGCCTGTGCTCTTGGGTTCTCTCTTTGAATTTCTTCCAACCTCGCGTGTTTTTCGATGATTATCCTCAAATCTCCCTCTGTGGTTGGGGTGGTGCCGTGGATTTCGACAAACAATGGGCTCATCCTGTCAAGTCCCAATTTGTAACAGTTAATACTCACCATGGGGTCCACATGTCCTATGGCTTGACATATCTTGTGCCATCTATCCGTGTATTCTCGAATGGACTCCTTATATTTGATTGCAAGCGAGAAGAGCTTGTCCATCCCTGTGTTCACAACCTTGTTATACATGTAGGTGGCCAAGAATTTTTCAGTGAGCTGATCATACGAATCAATGCATCCTGGCTTGAGGTTATCAAACCAAGATAACGCGGATCCTTTCAGGCTTGAAGGAAAGTATCTGCAAAGTATAGCTTCGTCATGGTCCCATCTGGCCATTACCCTGTTGTAATATCGTAGGTGGGCAGCGGGATCCGTGGATCCGTCGTAACACTCAAAGGATGGGACCGTACACTTCTGCGGTATGGTAGCCGTAGCCAACTGCTGTGCTAGTGGGGTAGTGTTGGCCTCCTTCATAACCTGTTCTAGTCTTCCACCTCCTTGCCTGGTCTTGATTTGATTGATCTCTGCGCGAAGACTCTCCATTGCCAAATAGTGCTCTTCCTGAATGGAAGACCGCGTCTTCCTTGTAGGTTGTGACGTCGTGGCCTCTTCTTCATCATAGTAGTCTGAAGTGTCCGGATGGTAGTCTGGGTCAGACCTTCTATTATTCCGCGCACCTCTTTGGGGTATTCCTCTTTGATTGACTACCGCAGGTATGTTTTCGAGGATCATCCTCCGGTCTCTATTCTGTACCGCCGAGTTAGCCTCGTCCTGCTGATTCTCTAGCTCCGCGCTTTAGAGGATCTTATCTCTTAATTGCTGGTTCTCTTGGGCTAGTAAGGTCACCGCGTCCGCGTATGTCTGCTGATTCCTTTTTAGCTCTTCTAATTGCGCCAATATCTCTGCCTTGATGGTTTGATTCTTGATTTGTTCCTATCTGTACCTGAGCTTGTCCCTCAGGGGCCGGGGTGTTGATTTCCTCTACTAGTCGTATACCCGGCTCGATCATTCCGTAGGATCCTGCGTGCAGTTGTGCGTTTTGTTCATTAGTCTGCGGCATCCCGTAAGGAAGGTTCTGGATTACTGATTCTGCTACTGCTTCTCGAGGTTCAGTAGGCCTGGTTGTAGCTGTCACTGTGGAGGCGACCACTTGAGAAGTTCCTTCGTTAGGTGTAGAAGCTTTTGCCGCCGCGGCCTTCTTTGCTTCCATTGCAATGATGCCCGCATCTGAAAGGAATGTGCTTTCCGCTCCATTCTGCGTCTTGTCCCCGGCTATGAGTCCTGCGCCCTTCTGTTTGCTCCTCGTTACTACTGGCGTAGTCCTAGGTGCCTCTTTTGAAGGTACCTTTGTCTTCCCTGTATCTTCGTTCTTTTCCATTGTAATATTCTGTAGACAGAGCATGGAGGTAAACCGAGACAAAGAGTCCACGGGTATGCTGTTAGTTCAAACTTGATTTCCTGAATTCGATTTCTAGTGGCAAAGATTGTACTCAGGCTATTGGTTTAGCGAATGATATGAAAAACACAGACGGATGTGCGGAATTAATTGGAATAAGGTCCATGGGTTGTTGTTTTGCAAAAAAAAAAAAGAAAAACCCAGATCTATTGGTGGAAATTAAGTGTGAAATATTAGTTAAAACATAGATCCGTTGGTTAGAAGTTATACAACGCCCAGATTTGTTGGTAGGAAATACAATGGACATAAATATGTGTGAAAAATAGCCCAAAACACAGATCTGCTAGTTAAAGGTTGTAAAAGACCCAGATCTGCTGGTAGAAAGTACAAAGAATACAGATATGTGCGAAAAATGAGTTTAAACACGGATCTGTCTATGTTCTAAGTAAAATTTTTTGAGGTAGAGGCTATAAAGCCACAGGAAAAGATGAATCTGTTTCTAGCGCCATATTGTGAACACGGAAATCACGTAAGCATCCCCATGTTCACAAACAATCTTCGCATGAATTGAATACACGCATTAAGTTATGAATATAAAATACATAGATAGGTGTTGATTCATTGATTCCAAACCCCGCGGGTTTGTCATGATCTCATCAACATCCAAAAATGATAGATCTAAAGAGTGAACACATAAATGAAGATATATGAGTGCTAAATGTAAAGGAGACAATGATTTACGTGGTTCAGCACTAAGGCCTACATCCACGTATCTGGGGGTATTCACTATGTAGTAAATGGTTACAAGAATAGTCGCAAGACTTTGTGTTCATCGAACCCATAGGTTGATATTCGTACTTACTTCTCTCTGATCTCTCCTATTCTCTAGTTCTCTCCCAGTGTCCTTTATTTTTCATGTTTGGAAGGGACATATATATACAGCTAATTTAGGTGGGTCCCTTGGAAAAGAGTTGTTGAGGTCTTATCTTCTTGTGTTTTGTGCATAGTCCGCGGACTTCCTTGTCATTCCGCGCCTTCTAGTGTTTCTATGTTTATTACGCTGACCAGCCCCTGCTCTCTCCGTTGGCTATCTGACACGTGCCCCCTGAGCAGCACTAAATGCGAGTGGTTGGGGCGGTCCAGTCTGCGCCAGGCAGTGTCAGTCTTCCCTTGTCACGTCCGTGTCAGTTGGACCTTCCCAGCCGTTGATTATGCCTCACCTCGTGATGAGGTAAAGTGTAACAGAGTAGTTCTTGGGTGTTATGTGGGAGATATCTTCCTTTGACACTCCTTCATCTTCGACCGTTGAGCTTGACAGATGGCACGCCGTCTAGATCCTATGGATGCCCCTATTGTGTCATCTACTTTTATGACGTGGCCTCCACGTGGGCTTTGCTAGTACACGTGGTGAGGGAGATAAATAAGTGTACTTACAACACTTTTAACCCCAACAATAATTTTCAAATCTTGAAAAGAGGCCCTGTAAGTCACTTTCCAGCATTGTTACCATCTGAACCACCAAAAAGGAAGTTGATCTACCGATTAAATAATTAAATGAATGAGATAATGCATAACAACTCGAAAAGAAATGACACTGCTCATTCTCTTAATGTTTTTGATTGTTGGAAGTTTTGTGCATCTTCGTTTCTGATTCTCAATTTTCTTTGAATTTAGATGGAGAACATAGCTTTTTTCTTGGCAGAATGGGGTTTGATGCAGTACGCGGTGGTAATTTTCCGTCCATTGATGTTGGTAGCCTCTGCAGTATATGCAGCACGGTGCACCCTGAACAAGACCCCACTCTGGGACATATCTCTTGAGATTCATACATGTTACACTGGATCTCAGTTAATGTAAGCTTCTTCTCTATATTTACATTTTCCACACTAGATCAACATAACTGCACTGTGAATGGACATGTTTGATGGTTTTTGCTAAAAAAAGACGAACTCACCCGTTTTATTTCTTATTTGACTTTACACAGTCATTTTGCATGTTATTGGTGAGCTTCCATGTTGGGGTTCAACAAATACTCAAGTCCTAAACGTAGTGCCGTTGCTTTACTTGCCCCAGCCAAAAGGCTTTTGGCTTCATGATATAGTAATGGAGAATACAACTGAATTATTCATCATGTATCACTACAACAAAACATGCAATAGATCATACACTAAAGATCACAACTTATGAACACTTGTGGTCTTTTTAGGGATAAAATTTAAAGATCATTGAGTTTTTAGCGTTTGTGATCTTTGGATGTAAATACCTTCCTATAAATCTCATACGTTTGAAAAAGTGTGATCGTTTTTTGACCGTTTGACCACTTTGTTGACCTCTCTGTGATCAAAAACTGTCCACTAATTAGTAGAAAAAAAAGGCCACCTAATTTTTGCGGGCCCAACATAAAAACACATCTCTTCTCCTCGTATAGTCCGATTCAATCTAATTTCATTTTCACTCCGGTTTCTCTCTCTCTCGCTATCTCTCGAGTTTTCTTCAATATTCACAGAAAATTCAAGTGACAATCATCGTCGAATTAGTGATTCAGGTATGATTTGACTAAAACCTTGGATAGATTTGTGATTCATCTCTCAGTTAAGTATATATCATGATTCAAATCAAAAACTCAAAGGTGTTAGGGTTTAATTTGGATTAGGGGTTTTCGCGGATTTGTGTTCGCATGATATAATTTCGTAGGTTGTTAGGTTTGGTTTCCTAATTTTGATTGTTTTTTTGTTATTGGAAAACCCTAATGAGGTGAATTAGTGCTTGATTCATTGTATAATAACAATATAACTTTTGGTTACCGGTTAATATTATGTGTAACAGAAGAATAAAAAGTTTTGGCGCATGGAAGGATTAGCTTTTCCTATAAGATTAATTCCGAATTTCTATTTTTTCTCGAAATTGGATCATCATTAAAGAAATTTTTTTCTTAGGTAAGTTTTCAAATATATCTTTTAATCCTCTAAATTATTGCGATTGCACAATATGTATGACCCTAATCTAGGTTTTTCATTTTCTTTTAGGCTGTATTACGGAATTATTATTAGAATTCTACAATGATGTCTGCTTTAGTGAGAAATAGAATAGTGAATTTCTCCTTTTGACGCTTTGATTTCATTGAATTTGGATAAATCCACTGTAAGATCTCTACTAGGCATCATAAATGATTCCAATCTACTATCTTGATTTACTTCAGTTGACGGTATATTATTATGTTTGTGTGAATAATAACATTCTTATTTTGATGTTGGCAGGATAATTCTAGTTGCTTCTTGTGCTGCCCTTGTAATTTAATCCCTTGGAGCACCTAGGGGTTGTTACATGTCTTTCTCCTGCTTCTTTTGTGTGCATATTTAACTAGTTTGATGGCGTCACTCTCTCAAAGAAGAAATTTGTAGGAATTGAGTAGCTATGATGTCCTTCTGTCTTGCAGGAGAGTATTTAGCAGAGCATTGTAGTGTTGAATACCCAAGGGTTCTGAAATTCATCAATGGATGCTTGCTGAAAGTTCGATAGTTGTGTGCGATATTAGAAGAGTGATGAAGTTCCATATTCTTGGGGTGGTAAAGATATTGATTCTAGCGAGGTACATTTCTCAAAAATTCGTTGTCCTGTTTCACCACCTCACTAATCTCTATGAGACTATTTAAGTAATGTTGCTCTTTTAATCTCAGGTACCATGAGACTTTTGTGTATATACTTTAAGTCGCTTCTTGAATTCCCAAATGCTTCAGTTTCAGTTGATGCAGGGAGTGCTATAACACCTCCAAAACCAGCGCTAGTTAGTTTAGGTAAGCATTGTTAATTATTTGTTGCTATGGGTGACCAATAAAGGATTCTGCTCCCTTTAGAATATTTTGTTATTTATGTATAATGTTAAACCTATGTATTGTTATTTATGTATAATGTTAAACCTATGTATGAATTTGTTGTTCTTGTTTCTAGGTGAGCTAAAGAAGCTAACTCCTGATGCAAATAGTCGTCCGTCTCCGTCTCAGTTCATCAATGGGGTCACTTGTGCGAACTTGTTATTGTGGTAACCATGATTATGATTTTCAAGTTGCAGGATAATGAAGGCTATCTACAGAAGAAGGCGTCAAAGTGTCTTACATTAGTCTTGATGTTGTTATGGATTCTGCAAGTCTTGTGCTTTTTAGATTTCACTTCATATATGCCGAAGTGAAAAATTATTGCCGGGACTTTACACCATTCAGCATTCCTCAGGGCCAATATGACATTTGTTGACTACTAGCGGATCCACATTAACTTAACAAGTGCAATAGAGCCTTAAAACATCTAACACTTGTAGACTATTTGTTCTTCAGTTGTTCTCTATGGTTGTTGTACAATCTTACCAGCAGTGAAAAAGGTACTCTTTTCCAGGCTAGCAAAATATTTCTTCCTTTCTACTTTCTTTTGCGTACATAATTTGTCTATTTGTGTCCACTTTTATAGAGATGAAATGTCAATTGCTCTATTGTGGGAAATGTTTTGTAGTCCAACTAGAAGACAAGTAATATGGACTATGATTTATTTGTCCAAATTCGTCATGTGATGATGATGTGCTTTTAGCAAAAGTTGAAAGTTCAGTGCACACAATTATGATCGGTCTCAAATGTTGGCTTCTTGCGTCTGTTTGTACTTTCCCTGCATATTTCACCACTTTTTTAGTATTGCAGTGTCTGCTTAGGGTGAATGGACCCAAAACCCATAACGAAACCACAACATCAATCTTTGTATTTTCACTTTTTGTTTTTCCGGTATTTTTGACTACTCTATCTTCTCTGTTTGTTGGATAATGTAGTATTTACAGATCATAGTTGTGCCTCGGGCTTCTATTTTGGCAACGAAATAGAGTGGCTTACCTCAATCAATGCTAATTTAGTGGTACGTGGATGATCCGTATTTATTTTGTTTCGAAAAATTAGCAATGTCAAATTTTGCTCATTGTTGCATAACAACATGAATGTTTCTATATGGCGTACCTTATTGATTATAAGTTTATATTCGAATGTTGCTTGAACATAAGTTCTTTGGTGATTTTTGGGAATAGGGATGTTGTTCCAATTGCATGTCGGGCAGCGGATGATGCTGGAATTCGCTCTGCCTGTGTCACCAATTTCAGGTGACTTTTGGGTACTGGTTATTACCGTATGTATTTAGTTTGGTTAGATCACTTAGACTTTTTCTTAGGGGAGGTAACATGAAGTACACAAGAAACGATTTTAGAAACTATTGTTCTGTCATGAAACTCTATGAACACAGTATCGAGCACATCCATATTAGATTTACGGCTATGAGACAATGGTCACTGGATGGTCATTGCTTTGATGACTTAAATGATCGAGTGTTTCACTGACTTGTATGTTTTTCATGACTAAGTCAGTTCACCATTCCTTTTGATTTGGGACTATTTCAAGGTGATCGGAAATTGAATCCGTAAAAATGGGGAATACACAAACAACGCAATCATAGAGCTATTAATTATATTTCCTCTCTCATTTAGTTTGTATAAATGATCTCTTCACGCTTTGTTTACATCGGTGCGTTAGAAATATGCTTGGCGGTGATCATTACTCACTAAATCGACTTCTTTAATGAAGAACCGTTCGTTAGAAATATGCTTGAGGTATACAAGTCACTAGCTGATACTTTTGCTTGGGATATGTGAGTTTGTGTGGATGACATGATCTTTTTTTTTTATTTTTTAAAATAGTATTACCAGAACGGCGTTGAAATGATTAGGAAATGTGCGTGTACTTGTAGAAGAGGCATTAAAGCCAAGCTTTTGTCTTCCCATTCCTCTTAAAGGCGAAGAGGAAATATTCCTTGTAGGAGATGCGGGAGATATCACGTTGCATGGCCT
The DNA here is from genome assembly GCA_023531295.1 of Papaver armeniacum. Lineage (NCBI taxonomy): Eukaryota > Viridiplantae > Streptophyta > Magnoliopsida > Ranunculales > Papaveraceae > Papaver > Papaver armeniacum. The sequence continues at coordinate 56,499 of JAJJWW010002308.1, read as the reverse complement.
AAAAAGTCAGTGATAAAGGGAAAGAGGGTCAAAAAGCTCACGAAGGTTTAAAGGTACATAGACTCCCTTTTGATAGATGCGTTACAATGTTATTACATCACCCCATGACCTCGCAGGGTAACAAAGAAGAATGGTAGTAACTAATAATGTTTGTTTAAGATTATGGATTGTCAGCTCTTAGCTGAGAAAACTCGTTGATACCCAATTGATTATTTGTCTCAGACTCTTAGCTTAGAAAACTGGAACCAAGGCATTTGTTTTTTCCAGCCAATGCATATGAATCACATGCACTAGCTCACTGGCAGTAGAGAAGAGTTGTGATATTCTTTTTAGATCAAATTCTATTGCCAGGTCTTTGAACCAATGCATTTATTTTTTCTTAACAAAGCGAGGATGAGTTAAAGAGTCCGAATAAGAACATTTCGATGAGTTGGAGTGGATAGCACATGGACGAAGTTTCCTTTCTGTTCTTTTGGATGATTGAACTTAAAATTTTATTTGCGGTTTACAATAGAAATCTGTAATTTTACGGTAGAAATGCATTTGCAGGTTCTGAGAGAAATTTGTAATTTTTACAAGTGGTTTTGAAATGAAATTGGTTTTGACAGTAAATGTATTTGGTTCAGTCAGACATTGAATGTATTTGGTTCAGACATTGAATGTATTTGGTTCAGACAAATGACTTACAAGTGCAGAAATGATATGTGATCACACTTTGGGTTACTATTTGTACAGGGTAAATTTGGATAGAAAACTCATTGGAAAGATCACTACTTTACAAAATTTGTCTTTTAAAAACCTTGTCTTTAGATCACAACTTCTCAAAACCTTATGTTCTTTGCATAGGGTAGGATCACACTTTTCATTTCTGGAGAGTTGTTATCTATAGATCACCCTTTAGATTATACTGGCAAAGATCACAGACCACCAATACTTAGATCACACTTTTTAGGAATGATCCATCTATGTTTTTGTTGTAGTGTATGCTTGAGAGATTTTAATGTATATTCTTAATTGTGTCAAGTCTCTTTTCTACAGTATATTTGATCTATACTTACCTATGTTGCACGGACACGGACACGGGATACAGTTACGACACGACACGGTTACGGGGACACGTCAAATCTCAAAAAAGTTGGTTACGGGGACACGTTATATGTATTACATACATCACTAAAATGAGATTCTACAACAATCTACTCAAGATAATAATTATTCTTATTTTCAAAATACTTGATTACTAACAAAATAAAATTAATAATAATGAAATTATGATCAAGTTTTCATAAACAATGTTTGGATTTGACTAAAAGATGACTAAATTAGTTTTGCATTTAATTTATTTTGATTTTTCATACCAAAAATAATCATTTATGGCGTGTCCGAAAGTATCCAAATAGTGTCCGTAAAGTGTCCAATGTCGATTTTTACGCGACACATGATGTGGCGTGTCCATCGTGTGTCGTGAAGTGTCGTAACCGTGTCGTGTCCGAAAGTGTGTCCGACACGGTTACGGCATCTTTCTAGGCGTGTCCGTGCAACATAGATACTTACTAGTGTAGTTTACTGTAAACGATTGATCATTGGTAGAGTGACCAGTGAATTCAATTAGGTCATGTAATTGTGTTCTCTTTTAAGAATAGAGAAATTAATTTGAACTCATGTACTTGTGAGTAATATAGAAATATCAGATTTTTTTAAAGTAGGAAATACCATTAGGTCCTAGGAATAATATATTAGAGAGAGTATAGTCTATTTGACCCAGTCAAATGTCTGTTTGGTCCTATTTGGTAATATAAATTATAGTTTGGTCCTAAAAATTATTGTTTGGTCCTAGGCTGATGTCATGGATGATGTAAATGTCACCTTGTAGTGGCAGAAATACCCTTTTGGATAAGGACCATATATATAGTCCAAAAGTAAGAGAGAATAAATAATTCTCAGATTTACTTTCTCTCTCATCTTTTTTTTTTCTAGATCTGAAATGTTGTTCATTAGTTCAAATGAAGATGAAGATTAAAAGACGACGATGAAGCTTTTGAAGATGAAGATGAAGAATGATGTTTTGCTTCTCGTGTTAATGAGATGAACTCGTGTTGAAGACGAACCAAATCTGCTGCTGCTGTTGTTTGATGACGAACCAAATCTGCTGATGTTGTTGATGAAGATGAACTCATGTCGGTGATGATTAATACAGATGTTTTCTTTGATCTGTAGACGATGAATACGATGATGTTTTGCTACTATTGATCTGTTTTCTTTTCTTCTTCTCTCTATTTTTCTTGATCTGTGATTTTGATATGTAGATTTTGGTAGTTGTAGACGACGAATATGATGATGTTGCTAATGTTGAATACGCTGCTGCTGATCATATTGGTGACGATGAATACAGATGTGTTCTTGAAGACGACGACGACGAAGATAATGATTTTGAATGAACGATTGTTGTTTGTTGTTGTTTGGTTTTTGGAGGCGATGAAGACGACGAACAACAAACTGCTGCTGTTTGTATGGACTTCATTTCTGGAACGAAGTCTGTTTTTTTTAGGTTTTTATATGGACTTCATTTCTGGAATGAAGTCTGTTTTTTTAGGTTTTTATATGGACTTCATTTCTGGAATGAAGTCTGTTTTTTTAGTTTTTATATGGACTTCATTTGTGGAATGAAGTCTGTTTTTTAGGTTTTTATATGGACTTCATTTCTGGAATGAAGTCTGTTTTTTTAGGTTTTATTATGGACTTCATTTCTGGAATGAAGTATGTTTTTTTAGGTTTTTATATGGACTTCATTTCGAATGAAGTCCTGTTTTTTAGGTTTTTATATGGACTTCATTTCGGAGTGAAGTCTCGTTTTTTAGGTTTTTATATGGACTTCATTTCTGGATTGAAGTCTGTTTGTTTAGGTTTTTATATGGACTTCATTTCTGGAATGAAGTCTGTTTTTTTAGGTTTTTATATGGACTTCATTTCTGGAATGAAGTGCTACAAGAAAATAAATAAAAATTCACACGGAAGGGTATTTTTGTCAGTTTAATATATTTAAATAATTATGGACCAAACAGTAAAGGCGTTTGACCAATGGACCAAACAGACATGGGCCCACCTAAAAAAGGACCAAACGATATTTTTTTCCCTTTTTTAAATCATCTGTGGCTGTCCATTTTATTCATCTGACACGTGTTGCTAACTAATCACTTAGGACACGATGGTCATTTCTGAAGAAGCCAATGTCAGAGTCTGTAAAATTGCATGTAACACGTGCGAGTAATGTGCGTATAATGTGAAGGATACCTGTTGGATCAAACTATCACGTGGCAAACATTGGTTCAATCCGGTTCTAAAGGATAAAAATGTAAATTTTTCCCACGTGAGAGTACACATGTGTGCGAGTTTGACCACTTAACTCTATATAACGGAAAAATTAACAGATTGGGACATTTTGACTTATTTCAAAAAAGATGGTTGCAGTTCCATTTACAGATTTTTCATGAGTTCCTTACCTATTTCATTTACTTACCCCTAGAGTATTTCTTTTGTTTCGTTAACTATTGCACCTGAAGCCATTTACATGTATATTTTCAAGAGGAAAAACATGGATTTGAACTTTGAAATGTGGGACCATCTATGAAATTCTACGTGTACATAGCAGACGTGTACATAACAGACGTCGCAGAACAGGTCATTGGTACACTAAGCGCTTTTAACATGACTTAACTGCTGACATGGAGGATAACTTTCCGTTAGCCGTTATTTCAAAAAAAACAGTCAAAACCGGGGTACATTTATAAAAGTGAAAAAAACAGGTAAATTTGTATGCGCACAAAAAACAGGGGTACATCTGTATTTCACCCAAAAAAAACGGGGTACATTTTTGGGGAAACGATTTTGATCTAATCCAATGGTGGTGGTGGTTTTAATGATCATTTTTGATCTAGTAAAAAACTCCACTAGAGCCGTTGGATGGGTGAATCCAATGGTGGTGGTGGTTTTTAATGTAAATTGCATTTTTCCCTTGGGTAAAAAAACTCCACTGACAACCACTAACTAACCACCTGTCATTAGGAATCCTAGAGAAGCCGCTCAATTAGATTTGTAAGCAAAGGAGAAACGCAGATAGAGCGAGCGAGGGAGAGAGAGTTTAAGAAGATAGAGAGAAATGGCTATCCGTCTGAGTCACCCTCTTCGTCACCATTTATTAAATCCAATTCATCATACTAATAAACCTCTTCGGGTTCGCAAATTCTCAATTAAGAATGAAAAATCAGAACCAGTTGAACCACACAAGGTAATTGGATTATTCTCTACTTAGTTCAGTAATATGCATCTTTTCAGGGAACTCAATTTTATACCATAGAGCTCTTGAATTAGTTGTGTACGAATTTATTGGAACTATGTTTTTAAGTTCTGCAGATAGTAATGAAAGTAAAACAAACTCTTGAGAAAGATTACAAAAATCTCCCAGTTGGAAAGAATGGAAGAGATGACGAAGATATGATTCTTTGGTTTCTCAAAGATAGAAAATTTGACATTGAGGAATCTGTTTCAAAATTGACTAAAGCCATTGTATCCATTACAAACCTTATTCATGATTTCTTTAGTATTAAATAGCACTTGGCCTGATTGCTTCGATTAGTTTTGAAAATTTCATAGAAATTTTGTTTTGCATGGAAAAAGATTTCATTAGCATTAATATTATGTTTGGTTCAAGTAGTTAAATTCCTGTTATATTCAATTACCTGAACCAAGTATTCTGTAAGTAGCTTAAACAATATGGTGGCAATTTTCGTTATTGGCTTTTGATTTTACAGTTTCTCTTAGCATTCTACTTTCTTTTCAGCCATTCATGCAAATTGTAGTATTCATCCTTGACCCAACTAGAAATGGCGTCAAGAGTTTAACGTTTCAGAATTGTCGGAGGAGTCTGTGGAGAGACTAGCTCGAACTGGGAAAGCCTTTGTGCATGACTGTCTTGATGTCAATGGCATGCCGGTACTTGTGGTTGTGGCTTCTAAGCATTTTCCTGATGTAAGACTGAAAAGTGAATTCCCTATGTACATTGTTCTTAGTATCATGGATATAAATTAGTGATCTCAAGAAAACGTTGTATTCTTTTATAGCATTGAACTTTATCTTTTGTTGTGTTATCAGTGTTCATGGTTCTCTGATATTACTTGTTTCTTTGGGGGTTTCTTAAGCTGTCATATTACGTTTTCTTGTAACTGCGGCTATAATGATATTGCAACAATGATGTGGTTGCAGAAGGAAGATCAAATTGAGAATGAGAAGCTTTGTGTTTTTCTGATTGAGAAGGCATTAAGTAGACTCCCAGATGGGAAAGAAGAAATACTTGGAATATTTGACTTCCGGGGATTTGGCACAGAGAATTCTGACTTTGAATTTTTGAGGTTTCTGGTAATGTTAACTTAAATCTGGATTCACAATTTTCGATCAGTCACTATATTCATTCTTCATTTTTTTTTTTTTTTTTTTGACATAGAGTTATGATTTCATCTTGAAAACCAATTAATAGAAGTTTCTGGTTGCATTGTATCATTGCACTATAAGATGAACCAATTATATACAGTCAACCGCGTTAGGGACTTTATATAGTTGAATTCTACCATCCACTTGATGATGTCAAATATGTTATGACTAATTGGCTTGTTTCATTATTTCACAGTTTGATGTGTTCTACTATTACTATCCAAAGCGGTTGGGACAGGTTCTGTTTGTGGATACCCCCTTCTTGTTTTTTCCGCTTTGGCAGCTAATCAAGCCCTTATTAAGATCATATGCTTCTCTTGTAAGCTCAACTACTATGTTCTTGGTCAGTAATGCTCCAAATGTATGTATGCTGTTGGATGATGGATGTATATTGCTATTATGCCTGGTAATATGGTTAGTTTTTATATGCAGGTGAGATTTTGCTCTGCTGATACGGTACGGAAGGAATACTTCACTGAAACGACAGTACCAACAAACTTCAGAGACTAGTAAAGCAATCTACTACACACATGACATTCTTAAGGTACGTTGTATGCCATATAATCAGTTTAACTACCCATTCGAAGAAAATTGTTTGTTAGTTACAACGAGACTCATGACTAACTAGTTGACACCTAGTACCATTTTAGTAAAATGAGAAAACTCGCGGTTGCATCTGCATATTTCGCAATCCGACATATCTTCGTAATTCGACGACCATCCATTTACATTTTTTTGACCAGTTGTGCATCTTGAACTATTGCAAGCTTGGCTTTGTGAGGGATTAAGAGAATTGTTAACCCACAATTGCCTAATAACCCTCCTTGATTTCTTTCGGCATTCTTCAACATCTTCACCTCTCGATGTCTTGTTATTGGATCTTTTTGTTAATATTCTGTTCAATAATTCTCTCCCTCTAAGGATTGATTGATGATCACCAGAATCAAGGAATATAATTCCTAGAACATACGTGGCAACTGTATGCCCAGAATTAGATGATCTTTGCAATAACTCCCGCCCTAACTCGATTTGGTTGTTATAAAAGAACTCCACCTAAGACAAAAAAAAAAAAAAAAAAAGTTAAAAAAATTGAGACGTGAGTCAATTGTGGGTCCTGTATATTAATATCTGTTCGCACAAGCCATCACACCAATAGGTGGTCTTCAATTTGAATGACCCCAAGGACCTTGTTGCAAAAGGATTCAAAGGTTTATTAGCTTAAAAGGTTTTCTTATGGAACTTAAAAGGAATAGCCACTCCCCAAGTAGTTAGGTTAAGAAAGCTTGGTATACCCGCAAGTTCAATGAGTGGTCAAGAAAGATTACAAGATCGTATGAGACCCGCAAGCTTATAAGATATGTAATGTTTATCAACCCATTCAATGGTTCGTTGTCATATGACTAGAAGAAAGTTGCAAAATGGAACACAAAATCAGGAAGTTTGGTCTTGATTATGTCAGCCTAATGTAAATCTTGCTTTCTTGTCAGCCCGGCAAAGATATATCACTAAAAAGATCAAAGATGCATCAATAAAAAGATCGGTTTTTCAACCCGTAAACTGATTTACTATCACTAGTGTTTTAGTACAACAAGCAAGAGAATGTTTTATAAAACAAATACATACCATTCCTTGTCTATACAGAACTTCTGGATTTTGAGCGTGTTCACATCGTTTCAGGAAAGATGCAACCTCGGCCTTCGAGGTCCATTGAATTACTGGGAGTTCATCAAGGGAGGCATGTCGGAGTATAAAATCATCCTGTGCAGCTTCATGGAAAAACTTGCAACTGCAATATGATGACAGATAAGAATCCATATTGATGTCCGCAAGATAAAATTATATTCCTAAAGGTATAGAGTTAGAAAAAGTGTCCAACATTGTTCCTGTTTTTTTTTTTTTTCAATTGGACTCAACTTATGCCTTTTTGTTTTTGTGTTTTGTAAGGCAATAAGAATAAAAGAGGCTATTAGATGAATCTTAATCACACCCAAAAAATGATAAAGATAAACAGCAAAGAAAGAAAAGAATCATGGAATATAATGCTTACGTTTGGTTGACGTTTAAGTGGTCAACCAATGATGAAGAAGCCACCTTCGCCAATATCTCCGTAAGAACTTCATGCGGTATGGATTTGATCATCGGCATACCCCCTCTATAACATGTCTTAACATCAGCCATTGTTGATGATTTGGTTCTGGTTATTCTTTTTCTTGACTTTTTCTTATTCCCCGACCTTAAAGTAGATGTCCGTGTCATCTCTGTTGCAATTTGTAGTAAGTTTAATAAGGAATGACCTACTGATTGTAAAGAAAGAAAAGAAAAAAAAAGGAGAAGGAAGAACAAAAGTTTACGAATGGAAGAGAATAACGACGGGGAGTTGATATTTATAGGTTGTATGAATGATTGACATTGAGTTCATCTAGGAATTGGTTTTGTTTCCTAACCTGGAAGAAGTCATGGTAAAAAAACACTAAATAGATTCATATTCTAATTGTGATCACGAAGTTTTACATGTTTTAACGGTAGTCACTCAGACTCGCCGTAAAACGAGTCAGATATTCCTTATACTTAATCAGGCATCATCAAACAGGTTACAGAGACTGATAATTTAGGAAATAGGATTGGCTGCCTTTAGCAACTGTCTTTGACTTTGAACTGAACAACGATAATCGGCTCGGCTGCCTTTGGAAGTTTTAGCCCTTGACAAAAATAGCGGTGCTCTACATAACTAAGTGGGGTCCCAATTCTTTTATTTTTTTATTTTATGTTTGAAATATTTTTTTTATTATTAGATAAAGAGTACTACATTAACTAGTTGGAAGCCTACCAAGCTAAGCTCCAACAACGTACAACTACATTAATTGAATAGGTTGCCGTGCTAGCCTACCAGTGAGCCTTATGGGTAACCTAGCCAAGGGAGCCGAAGCGGATGGGGGCTGAGATTGTGTTACAAGGGGGGCAAGTTAACTCTACCTTCCATGTTAATTACTGCAATATTACGCCAATCGGGGCTCGAACCTGGGACCTCCTGGAGCGCATGAAACTTTGGGAAACGGGGATTACCAGCTGAGCTAGGTGCCTTTTTTTTTCTTCTATATATACAGGTGTTTGTGGGTGAAAACTGTTTCTGCTAGTTTTGGTACATTTGGGTGTGTGGATGAGAAACGAATCTAAACCCTAAACAATGCACTACACGGGAGTACTTTTGATTCGAAAGATCAACTGCACAATCTCGGCCTAAACCAAGAAATGGCCGTTCCAGGCTTGCTTCTGGCCACAAAGTGAAGGAGAAGGGTTGGTCTTCGGGAGAGAAGCGAAGAGAGTGTTGAGACCGTAATGATTAATTCGAAGATGTGGCTTGTTTTATGACTTGTATCGTAAAGTGGAACCGGCTTGCGAGTGAAAAGCTATCGCTTCTTAGTGATTTCGTGGATACTATGTTGTTGCCGACCAAAACTTGTCGTTTGGTGGAAATAGGTGAAACCTATTTATACAAGTCATATTAAAACGTACCCTGGTCTCGTAGGAAGTGGAAACGATTGAGTGGTGGAAGAATGGAGTAACGTATAACCGCCAGAAACCCATGCTTCCATGATGAAGGAAGTGGATCCGTTTACACCCGTTACTTCTTGCCGCCATTAATTGTCCTACTTCATGACACTTTCCTATAACCGGGCGTATTGCACGCCACACGCTGTAAACCGCCAGACCAATACCTTGATGAGTATCTAGGGCTGTCAATGGGTCCGGGTCCTCCCGGGTACCATAGGATCCAGAACCGGATCCGTTTATTATAGACGGTTCCGGGTCTTAACGGTTCCGGGTCCGGTTCTCAATTTTATGGACCCAGAACCGGACCCGGAAAAACAGTTTTATACCCGTCGGTTCCGGGTATTTAGCGGGTATCTCTTTAATTTTTTTCTTTATTGACTGATTCACCATGAATCATACCTTCCTGCTATGATTTATTATTTACATCACAGATTTAAACATCCCGCTATCAATTATTCGTTTCTTTTGGTCCTACACCTACTAAACGTTAGTGAAACCAGATCCAGAAGTGAAGAATTCCATCAACAATCATCCTCCCCGTTGTCAACATAATTGCCTGCAAGATTAAAAGAAAAATAATAGATAGGAATATAGATCTTGTAAATTTTGAATCCGTTTTGATAAATCTATTTGCAGAAAAAATTAGAACGGAAATTGATTTTGAAGGGAAAAAAAAATGAAAATAGATCCAGATAACTTTAATTTTCAGAATTCCTGTAATAATAATCAATCTATTTGCAATTGTTTAATAGGTATTCATGAAATTGCAATCGTATTCATACACATACATGATTTCGCTACCTGATTCAAAAGATTCAAATGACTAATATAATTATTGGTTTCATTTTTTTTTTTTACAGAGATGGAAAAACTTCCGTAGCAACATATTTAATCCAACAAGCACATCATAACGGTTAGCAAGTACCATAGCTTAAACTTACATCCAACACAAACACCTATTTTATATTTCCCGTCATTATCTTCTCCCGCATTCTCTGATCTTAATTTAAACACAGACTTAAACTTAGTACTACTTTGGGATAATTGGTGTTTGATACTTACATTTTGTCCAAAGTTAGTGTTTGGTCTAACTTTTGTCCAACTTAGGGCTTGATACTTGAAATTGACGTTGACTTTAGTTGACTCGGTTAAGTCCAATTTATCATTAAATATTTATTGATTTATTATTTTACCCTTCGTTATGTCAGCCAATATTAAGAAACTCTTCTATGAACCCTTTTCTCAAACACACACAGTGCGGTTTCTGGGCGTGAGAGGGTCCATTAGAGGCTGATTTTACGCTCCATTTTATATCGTTCTTCACCTGCAAATCCTTGGTTCATAAGGAATCATACATATCCACATTACATTCAAGCTCCAAGACATTCGAAATGTCAGTCAACCATCCATAAAATCAACGACTAAGCATCCACTCAAAGATGTTTTATCGGAAGCAACAGAATCCAATGCCTGTTGTTCTTCCATTAAAGTCTTTATCTAAAACCTCTTTATCCAATGAGAGTTTATCCTACGAGCAACCATTGTTGCCCTTGTTGTACAAATGTGATCGGATGGTCCTTTTGTAGCTGTAACAATTAGTGATTCTATGGGAGGTTGATTCATCTTCATTCACGTTTGAACTTTCTATATCGATACCTTAATCATCAGATTCATCACCAAGATTGGGTAAAAACCCATCACTGCAAGTTATTGCCGGAGCTCTAGCTGATGCTGTGGGATTTTCATATTTACTCCTTCAATTACCGTAACCAAACTCTATTTCCATATATGAATTCAGCTAAAATGTGATAAACCCCATAGGAATCGAATTCTACCGATTTCCAAATATAATATGAGCCCTATGAATGTGATTTGACGCTCAATTAATTTATCGGAAATTTGACCAATCTACATGAGAATATAGAGACTCTATGGAAAGTTAAGAAGTAAAATCATCCCACTGTTTACATAGAGTTAATCGAAAACAACAATTGCCTTGATTTATTTAGTGAATCTGCAATAAAACTAATAAGTTCTTCATATTTGATTAAAATCCCTAATTGAAACATGTCTGGAAACTCACCTGAATCCCTATTGAATCGGTTATGTCATGAACTCAAATTGAAAACCAAAGAAAAATGGAAACCATATTTAATTTTGCATCTGAATTAAAAAAAAAAAAAAAAACACAGTGGAGATTCTAGAGAATGGAGATAACAGTAGAAGGGAGATAAGAATGAAGAGAAGAATCTGTTGTGATTGATTGTGAATAATCGAGTCCCAACTCCTATGTACATAAGGGAGAAGAGAATCGACATATCAGGACCGTAGGTTATTTTTTCCTATCATAACCGTTAGATCCTAGACCCACTTTAAGGGTACACCCGTAATCTCATATTTTTACCTATTTTTATTTTCTAAAATTATTTAAACTTTAGTCATAAACGGTCAATGAAGGTCAACGTCAATTTCAAGTACCAAGCCCTAAGTTGGACAAAAGTTAGACCAAACACTAACTTTGGAAAAAATGTAAGTATCAAACTCCAATTAACCCTACTACTTTAAGTACTCCCTCCGTTACTTTTTAATATGCAGGTTTTGTTTTTAGAGAAAATTAAGGAAATTAAGATAACTAATCATTGAAAGTGGTCCTCATGACACTTGTCAATAAAAGAAGTGAAGTGAAATGGCCGCCATGACACTTGTGAGCAAAAAGAAATAAAGTGAAATGATCCAAATGTCACTTGTCATCAAAAGAAGTTAAGAGAAAAGTGGTCCCAGAAAATTAAAGTGACATTTGACTCCCAATTAGGAAACCAGCCTATTTTTTGAAACATTTATTTATAGAAACCAGTCTATTAAAAGGTAACGGAGGGAGTAGTTGTTATACCAACGGACCAACCAAAATTGAAGAAGATCAACTGATAACAAAAGAATTTTGGTTACAATGACATCATCTCCTTCGATCATTTTTGTTGAATAATATAAAAAGTAATGAAAAGATAGACATCTACTTGTGAAATGGGGGAGAAGATAATGACAATGTCACTTGTTAGGAGGGATTTATACTGAATTGGATCGGGTACCCAAGACCCGCGGGTACCTGACGGGTAGACCCGATAAGGACCCGAAACTACCGTCGGGTCCAAAGTCACTAATGGGTCCATTCTTAGGACCCAGAACCGGACCCGAATTTAGCGGGTCCGATTTCGGTTCCGGGTAATGGGTACCCATTGACAGCCCTATGAGTATCCCCCAGTTTGTGACATATTTGATGTCTCGAGTGTTTTCGTGGAAAACATGTAGCATTTTTCTACGTGTGGCAAGTTAAAATCAAGAGGCTTTCCGTAGGAAAATAACATGTGATGCTATTAGGCTCGTCTTGGCCGGTCGCCTAAAACTTGCCACAAGTCTGTTAGTTCGGTGGCGAACTTCGATGGCTGAGATCGCATCTCATGAGGAAGGGTAGCCGTTGATTATGGCTACCTTGTGTTGGTGCCTGATAATGGCGCAGTGGCGTTTTGGTGTACGCCAGTGGCAATGTGGCATGGCTGGCATCGCTCGTTCATGCCAGTGGCACGGTGGTGTAAGTGGCGCCTGGCGTAGCCATGACCACTAGATTTAGGCGCTTGGTCGCCCGAAGCTTGCCACAAGTCTGTCGCCCGGCGAACTTGGATGGCCGAGATTGCATCTCATGAGGAAGGGTAGCCGTTGATTATGGCTACCTTCTCGTTGGCGCCGGTAATGGCATAGTGGCGTTTTTGGTGTATGCCGCTGGCGCTGCGGCATGACCGGCATAGCTCGTGCATGCCAGTGGCACGGTGGTGTAAGTGGTGCCTGGCGTAGCCATGGCCACTAGATTTAAGCGGCAGTTCGCCTAAAACTTGCCACAAGTCTGTCAGCTCGGTGGAGAACTTGGATGGATGAGATTGCATCTCATGAGGAAGGGTAGTCGTTGATTATGGCCACATTCTGTTGGCACCTGTTACTGGTATAACGACATAGCCGCGGCGTAGTGGCATGCGCCTACGGCATGGTGGCATCCGCGTCTGTGGCATGGCCAAGGCTAGGATTTGGCACCGTGGCCAAAGTTAGGGCTTGGCGATATGGCCAAGGCTAGGATTTGGCGCCGTGGCCAAAGTTAGGGCTTGGCGGCATGGCCAAGGCTAAAGTGGCTTGTGGCGTGTTGTGGACTATGACCAAAAATTAGGGTTTCGGCTAAAAGTCTTTGTTTCGATCACGAAATCCTAATTGGAGTCCGTTATGGCATTGGCCACGAATAGAAAGTGGATTAGCACGTAGTGGTGTCATTTGTGGCACATTGGCATGTTACTGCGGCATAGAGGCATGTTGGTATGCCGATTTAATATGTTGTTTACTGGCAGGGCGCGTTTTGCTTGCCAGTTAGTATGGTGGCGCGGCAGGGTGCGTTTGGCCTTTAATGTATGGTGGCGAGTTTAGAGCGACTTAATTGGTCAAGAAAAGGGTCCGGCCAAACATAAGGCACGACCACACCTCTAGTGCTCGTGGCACATTTTAAAGTGACCTGATTGGTCGGTAGGAAGTAGAGGGGCCGGCCAAGCATGGGCGTGGCTACACTTCTGGTGTGAGTGTGACGGCTTTAGAGCGACCTGATTGGTCGATGGAAACTAGGGTCGGCAGGTATGGGCTCAGCCACAACTCATGGGTGTGTGGCAGGTTTAAAGCGACCTGATTGGTCGACGAAGTAGTAAGGGCCAGTTAGGTAGCATGGGGCGTGGCCAAGTGGCGCCGTTAGCCTATGGCATGGACACGCTCCCCTCATTGTTGCTTCTACTCCGCGGCTCTATTTATTCTTTGCTTTCTGACTGAGTATTTTGTGCAAGGGCCTTAACCTTGGTACTTGGAGGTCCGTGCTACTCTGCTGCGAGTGAACACAAATCCGTCATGCCATACCAATATTAAGGGTTCTGCCAGGGAACATAAGAACAAAAAAGTACTCAGCAGGCTCCGGCATTTTTGAGTAATGCAGCTAGGAGCTTATACACTCATTAGGCTCTATACTAGTGAACAGTTCATCCAAGAGCTTGAGTTTCGATATAATATGAAGAGAGACATAGGTACTCGTCAGATTTTGATATATTCTCCAAATTCCTCGCGGAATATAGACATATCAATGTCTACTACATCCGATGCCGGGTCGTAGATAGACTTTTACAAATTTAGCTCCCGAGCTAAAAACCACCATCAACATTAAGTCCTCTGCTTAGCTTGTAACAGTGGCATTGTTGCCGGGTAAGCATGAGATGGTGACAGACAAGGATAAAAATCAAAAGTGCAAGTCATGAAGTGATTGCCAGGGAGAATTTGGCTAACCTTTGGCAGGAGGCATAAGGAATCCATGATCCTTGTATTGGCGACTTTGCGTGACTCCGTCTTGGCCATAGGGTGCTGGGCAGAGATGGCGCTGCAACTTGGTCCGCGGATCGGTGGATGGCGCTAGCTGGCTAGGTCACGGAACGTATGGAGATGACGCTTGGCTTCAGTCCATGGAATTGTGGAAACTGGCTTCAGTCCATGGAATGGTGGAAATCGGCGCACCCATGGGATGGTGGGATGGTGGAAACGCTCGGTCCGTGGAATGGTGGAAACTGGCTTCAGTCCGTGGAATGGTAAAAATATGGCGCTGGAACTTCGGCTACCAAACGGCGATGAAGGCGCTGGAACTTCGGCTACCAAATGGTGATGGTGGCGCTGGAACTTCGGCTACCAAATGGTGACGGTGGCGCTGGAACTTTGGCTACCAAATGGTGACGGTGGCGCTGGAACTTCGGCTACCAAATGGTGATGGTGGCGCTGATGGCTTTGGTAATAAGAGGCTTCATATCATAGGGGATGCTTCCGGTGCCGCTGGTGTTAGTGGTAGAGGATGTAACGCCATGGGACGTGCTAACTGTGCTTGCGGATGATACATTGGTGTTGGCCATTCCCTTTTTGCTGTCGTCCGATACAACCACATACTCTGTTCACTTAGGGTCTCTCCACGAAACTGAATTTTCAGGTTGTAAATTCGAGTTTATTGTGTGACACAATCCTGGCCGCGAGAAGTCCCCAGTCGTCCTTTATTGTCTGTGTAACATCTTTATGCCGATCCGTGAAAAGACAGAGGATCTCCAGTCCCCGGGCGCAATTCCCCTGAATCTATCTTTTCTTGAACGATGCGTTTCAGAGCAATGCATTCACTGGTAGGATGATTGACGAACCTGTGGTAATGGCAATACTTGGGATTTGCCATTTGTTATTCAGTTGGTAGGCCCCTAACAGGAGGTAATTTGATGGCATCGTCTTGAATCCATACTTCCAGGAGTTCGATTACTTTCTCGATCGGGAATGGGAAGTTTGGAACATCATATCCAGTTTCTTGTTGTTGCACAGGAACCTTAGTCGCGACCTTCTGGGGTGAAGCTATCTGATGCGCTGGTGCCACACGTTTGGGTTGTTGTTCCGCTGCTGGAGTTTTTCTGTTTCTTCCTTCATTAGCGATCGACTGGAGATTGGATATTTTATTAGAAAGACACCTGCTTTCCTGAACGTCTTTACGAGCTTCTTCATTCGAACACGTGCGGATCGACCGAGTAAAGCAAAGAATGGATCTCTTAGCATCTTCTCGATGCAATATGGGAATTGATATTTTCCGGGAAGGATGTACATAATGAAATCACATTTTCATTGCGAGGACTCGATGAGAACGTGATAAATCCCACGAGTCTTCTTTCGATCTTGAGGAAACATCTTTTGATCTTCATGAGCGCATAAGTTAGCTTGGTGGATACCTTTCCATTCAAATATCACCATAGGCTTCATCCTCCTCACTAGGAGTAGGAATATGAATCTTGGAAAAAGGACTACCACCATCAACATTGATCCAAAATGAATGGTTGATAGCGCCTCCCACAGAACGAATACGCGTTGGTTCCTTTGACATTTGATTCGGCAGCGCTTTCAAAAACGTAAATACTCCGTCCTGCGTCTTAACAATAGTAGCTTGATTCTCGACAATATCATTCAGGATTTTCGTCAAATCATGAATAGTTGTTAAATATCGAGACTCCATAGCCTCAACAATGGTTTTGAATGAAAGAACGGATTCAGGGATAACATGTGGAGTATTTTCAGTGCTAGGAGAAGTAAAATTGGGATTAAGGGTTTCCGAAGCATTCCTAAGATCAACCATCTTGAGAAATTTAGGAAATTGAAAATGGGTTTGAATTTGGCCTAAGACCAATTGGGATGAAAATGAAATTGGGAATTGAATTTGTAACCGATAGATTTAATCTCCCACTGTGGTCGCCAATTGTTTGTGGTTGAAAACTGTTTCAGCTGGTTTTGGTAAATTTGGGTGTGTGGATGAGAAACGAATCTAAACACTAAACAATTCACTGCACGGGAGTACTTTTGATTCGAGAGATTGTACAATCCTGGCCTAAACCAAGAAATGGCCGTTCCAGGCTTGCTTCGGTCACAAAGTGAAAGAGCAGGGTTGGTCTTAAAGAGGGAAGCGAAGAAAGTGTTGAGACCAGAATGATTAATTATGAAGATGTGGCTTGTTTTATGACTTGTATGAGAAAGTGGAACTGGCTTGCAGAGTGAAAAGCTATCAGTTCTTGGTGATTTCTGGATACTATGTTGTTGCCGACCAAAAACTTGTCGTTTGGTGGAAATATGTGAAGCCTATTTATACAAGTCATATTAAAATATACCCTTGTCTCGTAGGAAGTGGAAACGATTGAGTGGTGGAAGAATGGAGTAACGTATAACCGCCAGAAACCCATGCTTCCATGATGAAGGAAGTGGATCCGTTTACACCCGTTACTTCTTGACGCCATTAATTGTCCTACTTCATGACACTTTCCTATAACAGGCGTATTGCACGCCGCACGCTGTAAACCGACCAATACACTGATGAGTATCCCCCAGTTTGTGACATATTTGATGTCTCGAGTGTTTTCGTGGAAAACATGTAGCATTTTGCTACGTGTGGCAAGTTAAAATCAAGAGGCTTGCCGTAGGAAAATAACATGTGATGCTATTAGTCTCGTCTTGGCCGGTTGCCTAAAACTTGCCACAGGTATGTTAGTTCGGTGGAGAACTTCGATGGCTGAGATCGCATCTCATGAGGAAGGGTAGCCGTTGATTATGGATACCTTGTGTTGGCGCCTGATAATGTCGCAGTGGCGTTTTGGTGTACGCCAGTGGCAATGTGGCATGGTTGGCATGGCCCGTGCATGCCAGTGGCACGGTGGTATAAGTGGCGCCTGGCGTAGCCATGGTGATAAGTGCATATTTCACATATATTTGGTGTCAATTCCATGCTAGTATTTGTGGTTTTCTTGCTAATTAATGTACATTACGCTTGTTTTCTCTTATTTGTGTTTTATCAGGTGAATCATCCAAAAGAAGTGAATTGGCACTTAATTGTGCAATAAAAGAAGCTAGCTACAAGTGTAGAAGGGCCAAAGACCAAATGGAACTCATCCAAGTACAATATTTCTACTTTTCATCTTGAAGAGGACGAGAAGACGAAGTCAACGGCGAAAGAACGGAGTCATTCTGAGCACGTATGAAGAAGTTATGAGCAAAATAAGAACTTGGAAAACTAAAAGGGCAAAATGGTCATTTCCAGGGAACTACTGTCGGCACCTCATGAAAATTTAAGGGGCAGTCAGTTTTCAAGGGAACTGCTAAACACAACCACGTATTTTACCATCGGCTGCTGCGAGTTCAAATGATGTTAAAGGCACTCGCTTATTCTTATAGGGATGCCATCTCCTATTCAATTCAAACCGAAAACTCCCGCGTGCGTGCGCTTTCTTCGCATGGATATTTGTTGCTCGAGTTACGCCATCATGATCGCAAAGATGGAGTCCGAGCTTTTATTGAGCTCGAATAGGTTCGTAGGGATTAAGAAGATGGAGTAGAGACTCGAGATTGTGATGTTGTTGTTATGTTGCTGTCAGTGACAATGACAAGGAATGATGAAGTACTATGATGTCATATCGATGGGCATTGACGCTGGTAATGGCAGTGATGAGAAAGAATGGAGGAGTTCGAGTCTGTTGTGGCTTATAAAACAGGTAGTAGTGATGCTGCCATTGAAGTGCTGTGAGTTTTGGTAATTCTCGATAAGACTGATCGTTGTCGTATGCGTCAAAAATAATTTCACTTTCCTAAAGTATATGATAAGAAAGAGTTCGTATCCACAGAGAGGCGATTGTAGTTATTTCGTAATCAATTTCTTAAAGTAACCAATTGGGGGGATTTCTTATTTTTATTTTAAGCAATAAAAACAAATTAAAAGCAAAGTAAATTGTAGAAAGTAATCAATGGAGAGAGATATTGGTCAAAGAATTCATCTTCAATCTTAGACATGTGCTTGCATATACGATTAGAATTACGATTTAATCTCTTGTGTTATCAAAAGCCTAGAGAATCAAGAAAGCAAGATAATCTATTAATTTCTCAAGTTCATCAACACACACATTAGGGCTGCGTATGTGAATCCTACCTAAAGAATAACCTAACGCCTTGCGCTAATCAAGTTCAATTCCTAGGAGCATTAAGTTTCGAAATAGGCTAATCAATGCAATTGTCATGCGTTGCGCAAAACAATTTGGACAATGGTCAAACTCTACATATGATTACGAGAGTGTATCACTACAAACCGTAAACATATCATGCTACTTGTATTCAAGGTTATCGCTTGATGAAAAACCCTAAAATAGCTATGGACTAAGATGCAAGTTCAATTAATTGGCCACTTAACTAATCAAACACCATAATCCTATCACAATACTTCAATCATGTGATCATAAAAACAAAAGAGAGAATTGAACGATAATCAAGAGAGAAAACTAATACATAAAGCAAACACAAGTTTTAGAAATCGGACTACATCCTTAACCAATAATAGAGAATTTAGCTACTCATAGCTATGGAGTTCATCACAAAAATATAAGTTGAATAAAGAAGAAGATGAACAAAAGCAAACCCTAGTTGCGTAAACAAAAGTGGCTCTCCAAAGTTCCAAGAATAAGATATGATATAAGTTGTAGAAGACCTTCCCTTTATAGCTTTTCTCTCCTTCCAAAATTAGGTCAAGTCTTCAAAGTCCATTAGATAAAAATCCACCAAGCCCACGAGAGAGACAAACCCATGTAGAAAATATGTCCAAAAATCGTCGCCGGAAAACTGGTATTGTGGCCGGAAATCGGCCGGAGAAGTGGCCGAAAATCGGTTCCGGTGGACCGCAAAGTCCGCCTTGGCCACCGGGTCAACGGGTCGGATCGGGTCAACTCGGTTAGGCCGAGTCAAACACCGAGTCGATGACTCAACTCAGAGTCGACTCGAGTCGACTCAACTCACTGAAAGTTAGTCATGTGAGTCGTTCTAACTAGCCTAGGCCTAGGCTATGTTGCACAAAGCCGCTTCGTTGCACCAAGATGGTGCTTCACTAATTCCATCCATCCACCATGATGGATGCTCACCCTTTTTACTTCATAACTGCAATTGCTCACCAACAAACTTGTCGTGCCATTTCACACTTTTCTTCCATGCACATCATTAGTTTACTTCCAGCCATAATGGCTACACTGCAAATCAGCATCCTATGAGCCCTGTAACCTTCACCAATTGCTTTGATCCTTCTCGTTTCTTGCCATCCGAACAAAGATCAGTTCATCCCACCCGATCCCGCAACTTAGTACCATACGCGGCATCGCCTCAAGCTAGCCCACCTGCCATTGCTTCTCATGCTAACCTGTAGCTTCATTCTGGCTGCAACACTTGCATCAGATTCATGACCTGCAACTGCAACCAAGCCACATTACCAGAAACTACAGCTTCTGCAGCTCAGCTCAGTCAATCCACCATTGCTCAAGCCACTTCCTGCAATCCCTGAGAGACAACATCAGCAATTCCCTGCAACTTCATTTCTTCAGCTCACACTTCCACAATCACTGTATCATGCTTGCACTTGAGCATTCACCATTTCAATCATAGCTGCAATAATACCACCTGCAATTTCCTACCACCTCGCAACACAACTCCACTCCGCTACATGAGCTTAAGCACCAAAGACCATCTTCATCTCGTGCATAGTACCACTCACCCCGCAATCAAACTATCCACCAATCGCCACCATTTTCTCAGCCAAGATCACTACTAACTCATCCGAGCCGCAACCTCGTGCCATGAGCCTCTGCCACTCCTTGCAATTTTAATCCACCACCAGTTCTAGCTTGCACACCAGCAGAACCCACTGCACCTGTACCTATGTATAGCTCCAACATCATTGCTATCAGGCCACAACCACCACACACATCACAAGCACCTGGTCCATTCCCAGCTCAACTCAGATTAAGCTCCAAATACATTTAGTTGCATCTCAGCTCATCACCTCTGGCCATCAATCCCTGCAATCATTTATGGCACCTGCATCTCACACAGCAACACCAGCCACAGATCCATTCAGCACATTTCATCATAACCAGCTCTTCTTCCTTGCCACTGCAGCACCACCAGCACCAATCCATTTGAGCTGTAACAAGTTACAAACAAGGCCACCACAGAGCCTAACCTCCAACCCATTCATCCTCAGATTCTTAAATTTCTTCTCCCAGCCTCAAATCACCAACAAACCCTAACCTGAGCTCTATTTCCTCTCTACATTTCAACCACCTTCCATTTCCATGAGCCTGCCATTCCATCTGTAGCTGCTCCTTCCTTTGCAACAGCTACAACACCAACCCCAATTCAACAGCATCATCGGGATAACAGAATCCCCATCTCAATCTCAGAATCCCATCATTTGCAGAATCCACCAAAACCATTTCCAAACCAGAATTGACCCAAATCAACTTCCAATTCGAACCCATCTTATCAAACACTATCTTTAAATCCTCAAATACAAACCCTAGCTCTGTTTCTATCCATCTGAGATAATATACCGAACCCATCTCGGTTTTTAATTGAAGCTTAGAAATCCTTTGATTTCCATCTTCTCCCTGAATTCTTCATCTGCGTCTGTGCCATATCTTTAATTTCTTGTTCTTCTTAATCTCACCATTTTTCTCATCTCTCAATTCTCAGTCTCTCGATTCCAACAGCAGTCATGGCTGCTTTTCTCACTTTCTGTTTCAAATGAATGAAATGAATGAGAAGAAGAGAATCGATCTAGGGTTGTAATGACAGGGTTGGATAATGACACCCCTCTGCATCAGATAAGGTGTACCCCAATGGATACCCCATAACATGTGGTCACCCCTTAACCGCAGCTGGTCTGTGTCTAGTACTTCTCCAATAGAGTTTCCCCTTAGCCTTTTGGCTCAGCTCCTTTTAGTGTCTGCTTATAAAATGATAATTTTGCCCCTTTTGCTCAAATTGGGTGACTTTCGCTTCTTTTCCTCCGTGCGACTCCAGAGTACCTAATAACTCAAAAACACACGTAAAGTACATAATTCACCAGAAAAATAGCAAAGAAAGCGTAACTACTAGATAGTAAATACGGTGTATTCTACACCTATCGATTCCCCCACACTTAGACTTTGCTAGTCCTCGAGCAAATCAAACAAAACAATAAAATACAACAACTCCGTGTCGCCGAGGCTACGGTCACTTTTAGCATAAATAACAAGCCTTTAAACCCCTAGGTGTCCCTAGTGGACGAGTTATAGTCTCGTGAGGGTTTACTAGAGATATACCCACAAAACCTATTTTTCCAACTTACTAGTTCTCCGTAATGATAGTATCCAACGCGCTAAGAAGACATAGAGATTCTGCACACTAGTCATAAGAAGTTAGACACATAAATGAACACAATCTCATTCTTAAAAGTTGAGATAGAGATAACCATCCCTTCTCGACTAAAATTCGGTTCGGAGTGATCAAAAGTCTCGACTCTGCCTCACAAAAAAGGGTTTTATGAAATTGCTCTCAACAATAAACAACTCTTTATGGGTCACACATGTGTCCAGGTTGGAATGAAGAGATAATCCTGAGACACGTTGAAAGGTAGGAAGGTAAAAACCCTCCGAAGTATTTTGAAAACCCACATCTTTTATATATTTTTGAAAACCCATTTTTCTGACGATCTCTTCGAAAGGAATTCAACCATTTAACGAAGGTGGGAATATGCTTACTTACCGTGTATCCGTTCGGCGTGCAGCTAGCACCACTCTCACAACATCCATAGAAACGTCTTCGGTCTTCTATCGGTGTCTTCATCTTCGTCTTCGGTTTTCAACTCTTGATGATAACTCTTGAACTTCGTAGAATCTTGACAATATGATTCTTTCCTCGAATTCCTTGTCGCTTGAAACTTCATTATAGATATTCCTTCTTTCCATAGGCTTATTGAAAGAATATAAAAATAAAAACAAACTATACAAAACCAAAATTTTTTTTTTTTTTTTTTTTTTTTTTTTTTTTTTTTAATTTTTTTTTTTTTTTTTTTTTTTGTTTTTTTTTTGAGAAATCAAACAAATACAAAATAAAAATAAAAATAAAACAAAATAAAAACTATTAACAAACCTAAAACTTTTCTCTTGTCTCTTTTTTTTTTTTTTTTTTTTTTTTTTTTAAATTTTCGTTTTTTTTTTTTTTTTTTTTTTTTTTTTTTTTGAGACAAGAGAAAGTAAAATACAAAAATAAAAATGTAAGTACAATGCCATGGTATAAGTACTTTACCGCTTGAATCTTCACAACTTATATGTCTTGATATCATAGACTTCTCGAATTCTCATCCTTAATAATTTTCACTCTTGTATACTAGTCTTCAACTTATAAAAATTCTGCTCCCTGTTTTGTTGCTTTACTCAAATCTGAAATCTGCCCATTTCTGTACTGTTGTTGCTTGTAAACCTCGAACGTGTTCAACTTTCCTTCAAATTTGTGATGCTCCTCTTGTTGATAATGATGGTGTTTCTATGGACCTGTTAGTGTAGAGAGAGATAAGGTTGATGGTGCTAACTGCGAACAAGATCACAAGTGGTATGTAAGTTAGCAATTCGATGTCACCAACATGGTTGATAAAAATAGCACTCAAGAGATCAAAATAGTGCTTCTATGGTGGGAAGTTGGACAGCTCACCATTCACCATTTACGTACGGTGACACACACTCTAAAAGCACAAATTTAGACAGGTACAAAGAATTGAAGGTTGGTGCCTCACATTATGTAACTTGGGTAGTCTCCACTATAGGGGATCACTGTTCTAATACCGAATTCAGTCTGCACCTTATTTGCCACTGGCATGGTTAAATCCAACTTTAACTCTCATACAATTAAGAAACCCGATCATGTTCTCTCGTCATCTCTAAGTTCAGTCACTATTATGAGAATTTCGATGTAATCTTAGCGACATGTATACTATGTGACTCTAAACTAACTACAAGTTGGAGTTTCCTTATTCACTAATTACACAAAATTTGAAAAATTGCAAAAATTTACGCAAACCACTCCCCCACACTTAAACTTTACAGTGTCCTCAATGTAATTGAATCGTCCAAAGAAAGTCAAGGTGGGAAATCCTAACGGAAAAGTGACACAAAATCATAAAAAGTAAAAACATGACAAGAAAAGAAAATAAAAGATAAAAGATACAAAACCGATAGGTTGCCTCCCATTTAGCGCTTGGTTTAAAGTCGTCAGCCCGACTATTTCCTTGTTTTCTATGACTCCTCCAGAGGGAGTACTTCCACAAGATTAACTCCTTCCACGACATCCGAAGAGAAGTTCTCATAATATGGTTTCAACCGGTGCCCATTCACTTTAAGTTCATTACCTGTAGCTAAACTACGAATTTCCACCGCACCATGAGAAAACACATTAGTCACAATAAAAGGTCCAATCCAACGTGACCTTAATTTACCCGGAAATAATTGCAAGCGAGAATTAAACAAAAGCACTTTCTTCCCTATGCAAAATTGTTTCTTAAAAATCATATTATCATGAAAAGCCTTCGTCTTTTCCTTGTAAATCCGTGAGCTTTCAAATGCATCATTACGAATCTCCTCTAACTCTTGAAGTTGTAACTTCCTTTGCTTTCCAAAGACCATCCAACTCCATGTTGCATTGCTTAATAGCCCAAAACGCCTTATGCTCAATTTCCATGGGTAAGTGACAAGGTTTACCATAAACAAGCCTAAAAGGAGACATCCCAATAGGTGTTTTATATGCGGTTCTATACGCCCACAAAGCATCGTTGAGTCGCATGCTCCAATCTTTCCTTGTTGGATTCACCGTCTTTTCAAGAATGGATTTCACCTCTCGGTTGGAAACTTCGGCTTGTCCATTTGTTTGCGGATGGTAGGGTGTTGCAATCCTATGCGACACATTGTACTTCTTTAACAAGCTTTGCAAGAACCTGTTTTTGAAGTGTGAACCTCCATCGCTAATTATCGCCCTTGGAATGCCAAACCTTGCAAATATATTAGCTTGCACAAAATCTGAAACAACTTTAGAATCATTAGTTGGGGTGGCCTTAGCTTCCACCCATTTCGAGACATAATCCACAGCAAGCAAAATATAATAATTCCCATTAGAATTGACAAAAGGGCCCATAAAATCAATTCCCCATACATCAAAAACCTCCACAAATTGAATAATAGTTTGCGGCATTTGATTTCGAGCACCTAGATTGCCGGTTCTTTGGCACCTATCACATGTGATACAAAATGCATGTGCATCCTTAAACAAAGTTGGCCAAAGAAACCACATTCTAATACCTTGAGAGCGGTTCTCTTACTCCCAAAGTGTCCTCCACAAGCATATGAGTGGCAAAAAGACAAGATAGAATTAAATTCAATTTCGGGAACACACCTACGTATTACTTGGTCACTACAATGTTTCCATAAGTATGGATCATCCCATATGTATTGGTTTCCTAACTTCTTAAGTTTGTCCCTCTCAGCACGAGACAAGTTCTTTGGGATTTGTTTAGACACTAAGTAATTAACAATATCAGCGTACCATGGTTCTCCAAAGGCAATTGAGAATAGTTGCTCATCCGGGAAACTCTCACGCAACGGGATAGTCTCCTTGTCCACAACAAGTCGGCTCAAGTGATCCGCAACGGTGTTCTCAATTCCTTTCTTGTCTTTGATTTCAAGATCAAACTCTTGCAAGAGTAAAATCCATCGTATGAGCCTCGGTTTCGCCTCTTTCTTTGTAAGCAAGTATCTAAGTGCTGCATGATCAGAAAAGACAACAACTTTTGTACCAATTAGATAAGAGCGAAACTTTTCTAAAGCAAAAACAATGGCTAATAACTCCTTTTTAGTGGTTGTGTAGTTTTGTTGGGCCTCATTTAACGTTCTAGAAGCATAATAAATAGCATGAGGAAGCTTCCCCACACGTTGCCCAAGCACCGCACCAACCGCATAGTCACTTGCATCACACATGAGCTCAAAAGGCTTACTCCAATCCGGTGGTTTAATGATAGGGGCTGAAATCAAAAGTTCTTTCAAACGATTGAATGCCGCCACACACTTCTCATCAAAGTTAAAAACCACATCTTTTTGCAATAGGTTACAAAGTGGTGATGCTATCTTGGAAAAGTCCTTGATGAATCTACGATAAAAACCTGCATGACCAAGAAAAGAGCGAATCTCCCTCACCGTAGTGGGAGAGGTTAGAGCACGAATAAGGTCTATCTTAGATTTATCGACTTCCAAGCCTTTAGAAGATATTATATGGCCTAAAACTATGCCATGAGTTACCATGAAATGGCACTTCTCCCAATTTAGCACAAGATTTGTTTCAACACATCGTTCAAGGATTAGAGACAAATTATTCAAGCAAAGGTCAAATGAATCACCAAAGACACTAAAGTCGTCCATGAACACTTCGATTATGTTTTCAACATATTCCGAAAAGATACTTACCATACACCTTTGAAAGGTAGCCGGAGCATTGCACAAGCCAAAAGGCATCCTTCTATAAGCAAAAGTACCGAAAGGACAAGTGAAAGTGGTTTTCTCTTGGTCTTCCGGCGCTATCACAATCTGATTATAACCTGAATAGCCATCAAGAAAGCAATAGTAAGAATGTCCAGCTAAACGTTCAAGCATTTGATCAATAAAAGGTAATGGAAAGTGATCTTTTCTAGTGGTGGCATTCAATTTTCTATAATCAATACAAACTCTCCAACCGGTTTGCACACGAGTTGGGACAAGTTCATTCTTATCATTCTCCACCACCGTTACTCCCGATTTCTTTGGTACCACTTGTACCGGGCTTACCCACTTGCTATCGGATATGGGGTAGATAACACCCACGTCCAAAAGCTTGAGTATCTCCTTTTTCACCACTTCCATCATGGGAGGATTCAAACGACGTTGCGCTTCCCTTGTAGGCTTTGAATCATCCTCCACACGAATCTTATGCATACAAACGGCAGGGCTTATACCCTTGATATCGGCGATTGTCCATCCTATGGCCGTCTTGTACTTCTTTAGCACCCTTAGAAGTTTTTGCTCCTGTAATTCATTAAGCTCGTTAGAAACAATCACGGGTAAATCTTCATTGTCACCCAAGTACAAGTACTTCAAGTGACTTGGAAGAGGTTTCAATTCTAAACTTGGAGATTTAACAATAGATGGCACAAGTTTCTCATTATTGCAAGGTAAAGAAGCATATGAAATATTCTTAGTTGCTGATTTTTCCGGTAATGAGTTAAGAGAACCAATGGTTTCTTTCATCTCATCACTATACGCATAACCATTGTCAATAGGTGTAGTGAGCACGGTTTCCAAAGTATCAACACCATTCAACTCAAACATTTGTTGCGCCAATGTGTCCATCACATCAATGGAGAAACAAGAGTGGACATCACTAGGATATCTCATCGTTTCGAAAATGTTGAAACGTATTATTTCTCCATCAAACTCCATAGTTAGCGTTCCCTTGTCAACATCAATAATGGTTTTCGCCGTTTTCATGAAGGGACGCCTAAGTAGCAATGGAAGAGACGAGTCCGGTGAACCTTCATCCATCTCTAACACGCAAAAGTCCGCTGGAAATACAAGTTGATTAACCTCCACAAGAACATCCTCAACAATACCCATTGGGTAGACATTAGAACGATCGGCTAATTGCAACACAATTCCAGACTTTTTAAGAGGACCAAGATCAAGTGAATTGTACATAGACGCAGGCATGACATTAACGGAAGCACCTAAGTCCAACATAGCTTTATTAAATGTGGTGTTACCAATTGTGACGGGAATGTCAAAACTTCCAGGGTCCTTGCACTTAAGTGGGAGTTTGTGTTGTAAGATTGCCGAAGCATTCTCCCCCACACTAAGAACTTCATTACCTTTGAGCCTTTATTTATTGGTACATAAGTCCTTCAACACCTTTGCATACTTTGGAACTTGCTTGATTGCATCTATGAGTGGTATGTTCACATGGATCTTCTTAACAATGTCTAAAATCTCCTTTTCTAGTTCTGCCTTCTTGGAATTTGCAAATCTGCGAGGGAAAGGTAAAGGAGGAACATAAGTAGAAACCGGAGTTTTAGAGCTAGAAATAGGTACCTCAGAAGTTTGGGGAAAATCCTCGGTTTTCTCCTCCAAAAAAGGTTCCTTTGGTGTTTCCACCACGCCCGAATCAGCAACTTCGGGTTGCACAAGTTGTGTACCACTTCTCAATGTAATTGCATTAACACCCTCTTTTGGGTTGATAGGTTGAGAAGGGAGTTTCCCACCATTTTGTGCTTTCAATTGATTCAACTCCATAGCCATAGAACCAACTTGAGTTTGCAACTCCTTAACCGAACTCTCCGTTCTTTGCATAAAAGATTTCAAAGAACTCCTCCATATTGGACCCCATATTTTGAGGTTGTTGTTGTTGTTGAAATTATTGTCTCGGTTGGAATTGTTGTTGTTGAGGTTGAAATCCACTCGGGTTGTTGAAACTAGGTTGTTGAATCGCTCCTTGCTTATTGGCATAGCTAAAATTGGGGTGATCTCTCCATCCCGGATTGTAAGTGTTGGAGTAGGGATCATACCGTCTTTGTTGATTTGGAAAGATTGCATTAGCTTGCTCGTCTTCATAAGATTGAGAGGAACTTGGTATCACCGCGGCTGCAACTTGTTGAAGTATTGCGTTCATGTTACCCATTTGTTGACGAAGTTCCTCAACCTCGCTCACCTCACTCACCCTTCTTAGAATCACATCCGAACCACGACTCAAGAATTGTTGTGAGTTCGCTGCCATATTTTCAATCAACTCTCTAGCTTGTGCCACCGTCTTGTTCACTAGTGCACCACCACCCGCAGCGTCGAGGAGATTCCTATCACTTGATTGGAGTCCTTCATAGAAATATTGGATAATCATAGCGTCACTGAATTGGTGGTGAGGACAGATTCCAACCAATCTCTTGTATCGTTCCCAACATTCATATAAGGATTCTCCCACGTTTTGCTTCATCCCATAAATCTCCTTGCGAATTTGAGTAGCCTTGGATGCAGGAAAATATCTCTCTAAAAAGAGTTTCTTCAACCCATTCCATGTTGTGACACTTCCGGGAGGTAAATAGTACAACCAATCCTTAGCACTATCCATTAAAGAGAAACGGAAAACCTTCAACATTGCACCATCCGCCTCAACATTTGCTGGAAGCATAGCCGTGACAATGGTGTGGAAGTCCAAAAGATGTTTGTTTGGATCTTCATTCACCATGCCATGGAATTTTGGTAATTCTCTAAGCAACCCCGGCTTTATCTCAAAAGTAGAGTTCGTTTGAATACACCCATGTTGTGTATCAAGCCTATGAGAAGCCAACTCCTTGAGTGAACGATTTGCATCACCCATAGCTTCTTCTTCTTCTTGTGGTTCGTCTACGAATGGAACCTCTTTTCCTTCTTCTTGTTGTTGGAAAATCTCTTCTCCTACTTCCAACTCGTGCTCGTCCGTTGTGTCTTGACTTGGTTGGAGTATTGTGCCTCGTCGAGTAGCTATCCCGCACCTTGGATAATTCCAATCCTTAGAAGCCAGAGATTAGGTACCTGCAAATAATTCTCGCAAACAAGTGAGAAACAAGACAAGAAACAAAAAGCAAAGATGAAAGCAGAAATTATAAAAAGAAACTAAAAACTTAATAACTAGTTGTGTGCCTCCCCGGCAGCGGCGCCAAAATTTGATCGCTGTCGTATGCGTCAAAATTAATTTCACTTTCCTAAAGTATATGATAAGAAAGAGTTCGTATCCACAGAGAGGCGATTGTAGTTATTTCGTAATCAATTTCTTAAAGTAAACAATTGGGGGGATTTCTTATTTCTATTTTAAGCAATAAAAACAAATTAAAAGCAAAGTAAATTGTAGAAAGTAATCAATGGAGAGAGATATTGGTCAAAGAATTCATCTTCAATCTTAGACATGTGCTTGCATATACGATTAGAATTACGATTTAATCTCTTGTGTTATCAAAAGCCTAGAGAATCAAGAAAGCAAGATAATCTATTAATTTCTCAAGTTCATCAACACACACATTAGGGCTGCGTATGTGAATCCTACCTAAATAATAACCTAACGCCTTGCGCTAATCAAGTTCAATTCCTAGAGCATTAAGTTTCAGAAATAGGCTAATCAATGCAATTGTCATGCGTTGCGCAAAACAATTCGGACAATTGTCAAACTCTACATATGATTACGAGAGTGTATCACTACAAACCGTAAACATATCATGCTACTTGTATTCAAGGTTATCGCTTGATGAAAAACCCTAAAATAGCTATGGACTAAGATGCAAGTTCAATTAATTGGCCACTTAACTAATCAAACACCATAATCCTATCACAATACTTCAATCATGTGATCATAAAAACAGTAGAGAATTGAACGATAATCAAGAGAGAAAACTAATACATAAAGCAAACACAAGTTTTAGAAATCGGACTACATCCTTAACCAATAATAGAGAATTTAGCTACTCATAGCTATGGAGTTCATCACAAAAATATAAGTTGAATAAAGAAGAAGATGAACAAAAGCAAACCCTAGTTGCGTAAACAAAAGTGGCTCTCCAAAGTTCCAAGAATAAGATATGATATAAGTTGTAGAAGACCTTCCCTTTATAGCTTTTCTCTCCTTCCAAAATTAGGTCAAGTCTTCAAAGTCCATTAGATAAAAATCCACCAAGCCCACGAGAGAGACAAACCCATGTAGAAAATATGTCCAAAAATCGTCGCCGGAAAACTGGTATTGTGGCCGGAAATCGGTCGGAGAAGTGGCCGGAAATCGGTTCGGGTGACCGGCAAAGTCCGCCCGGTCACCGGTCAACGGGTCGGATCGGGTCAACTCGGTTAGGCCGAGTCAAACACCGAGTCAGATGACTCAACTCAGGAGTCAGACCTGAGTCAGTCAACTCAGCTGAGTTAGTCATGTGATTACGAAATTTGCCGGGCAACGCGCCAAAATTTGATCGCTGTCGTATGCGTCAAAAATAATTTCACTTTCCTAAAGTATATGATAAGAAAGAGTTAGTATCCACAGAGAGGCGATTGTAGTTATTTCGTAATCAATTTCTTAAAGTAACCAATTGGGGGGATTTCTTATTTCTATTTTAAGCAATAAAAACAAATTAAAGCAAAGTAAATTGTAGAAAGTAATCAATGGAGAGAGATATTGGTCAAAGAATTCATCTTCAATCTTAGACATGTGCTTGCATATACGATTAGAATTACGATTTAATCTCTTGTGTTATCAAAAGCCTAGAGAATCAAGAAAGCAAGATAATCTATTAATTTCTCAAGTTCATCAACACACACATTAGGGCTGCGTATGTGAATCCTACCTAAAGAATAACCTAACGCCTTGCGCTAATCAAGTTCAATTCCTAGGAGCATTAAGTTTCGTAAATAGGCTAATCAATGCAATTGTCATGCGTTGCGCAAAACAATTCGGACAATGGTCAAACTCTACATATGATTACGAGAGTGTATCACTACAAACCGTAAACATATCATGCTACTTGTATTCAAGGTTATCGCTTGATGAAAAACCCTAAAATAGCTATGGACTAAGATGCAAGTTCAATTAATTGGCCACTTAACTAATCAAACACCATAATCCTATCACAATACTTCAATCATGTGATCATAAAAACAAGAGAGAATTGAACGATAATCAAGAGAGAAAACTAATACATAAAGCAAACACAAGTTTTAGAAATCGGACTACATCCTTAACCAATAATAGAGAATTTAGCTACTCATAGCTATGGAGTTCATCACAAAAATATAAGTTGAATAAAGAAGAAGATGAACAAAAGCAAACCCTAGTTGCGTAAACAAAAGTGGCTCTCCAAAGTTCCAAGAATAAGATATGATATAAGTTGTAGAAGACCTTCCCTTTATAGCTTTTCTCTCCTTCCAAAATTAGGTCAAGTCTTCAAAGTCCATTAGATAAAAATCCACCAAGCCCACGAGAGAGACAAACCCATGTAGAAAATATGTCCAAAAATCATCGCCGGAAAACTGGTATTGTGGCCGGAAATCGGCCGGAGAAGTGGCCGGAAATCGGTTCCGGTGACCGGCAAAGTCCGCCCGGTCACCGGTCAACGGGTCGGATCGGGTCAACTCGGTTAGGCCGAGTCAAACACCGAGTCAGATGACTCAACTCAGGAGTCAGACCTGAGTCAGTCAACTCAGCTGAGTTAGTCATGTGAGTCAGGTTCTAACTAGCCTAGGCCTAGGCTATGTTGCACAGGCCAGTTCTGTTGCACCAAGATGGTGCTTCACTAATTCCATCCATCCAGCCATGATGGCTGCTCAGCCTTTTACTTCATAACCTGCAATTGCTAAGCCTCAACAGCTTTTCAGGCCATTTCACACTTTTCTTCCCTGCACATCATTAGTTTACTTCCAACCATAATGGCTACACTGCAAATCAGCATCCTATGAGCCCTGTAACCTTCAGCTCAATTGCTTCAGTCCTTCTGTTCTTGCCATCTGAACAGCATCAGTTCATCCCAGTCCAGATCCTGCAACTTAGTACCATACGCGGCATCAACTCAAGCTAGCCCACCTGCCATTGCTTCTCATGCTAACCTGTAGCTTCATTCTGGCTGCAGCACTTGCATCAGATTCATGACCTGCAACTGCAACCAAGCCACATTACCAGAAACTACAGCTTCTGCAGCTCAGCTCAGGCAATCCATCATTGCTCAAGCCACTTCCTGCAATCCCTGAGAGACAACATCAGGACTTCCCTGCAACTTCATTTCTTCAGCTCACACTTCCACAATCACTGTATCATGCTTGCACTTGAGCATTCACCATTTCAATCATATCTGCAATCATACCACCTGCAATTTCCTACCACCTGCAACACAACTCCACCTACTACAGAGCTTAAGCACCAGCACCATCTTCATCTCAGGCATAGTACCCGGCCACCCCGCAATCAAACTATCCACCGAATCGCCCACCATTTTCTCACTCAAAGATCACTACTAACTCATCCGAGCCGCAACCTCGTGCCATGAGCCTCTCGCCACTCCTTGCAATTTTAATCCACCACCGCTTCTAGCTTGCACACCAGCAGAACCCACCGCACCCGCACCTATGTATAGCTCCAACATCATTGCTATCGTGCCACAACCACCACACATATCACAAGCACCTGCTCCATTCCCAGCTCAACTCAGATTAAGCTCCAAATATATTTTGCTGCATCTCAGCTCATCACCTCTGGCCATCAATCCCTGCAATCATTTATGGCACCTCGTATCTCACACAAAGAACACCAAACCACGTATCCATTCAAAGACATTTCATCATAACCAGCTCTTCTTCCTTTGCCACCAAGCAAAGACCACCAAAGACCAATCCATTTGAGCTGTAACAAGTTACAAACAAGGCCACCACAGAGCCTAACCTCCAACCCATTCATCCTCAGATTCTTAAATTTCTTCTCTCAGCCTCAAATCACCAACAAACCCTAACATGAGCTCTATTTCCTCTCTACATTTCAACCACCTGCCATTTCCATGAGCATGCCATTCCATCTGTAGCTGCTCCTTCCTTTGCAACAACTACAACACCAACCCCAATTCAACAGCATCATCGGGATAACAGAATCCCCATCTCAATCTCAGAATCCCATCATTTGCAGAATCCACCAAAACCATTTCCAAACCAGAATTGACCTAAATCAACTTCCAATTCGAACCCATCTTATCAAACACTATCTTTAAATCCTCAAATACAAACCTAGCTCTGTTTCTATCCATCTGAGATAATATACCGAACCCATCTCGGTTTTTAATTGAAGCTTAGAAATCCTTTGATTTCCATCTTCTCCCTGAATTCTTCATATGCGTCTGTGCCATATCTTTAATTTCTTGTTCTTCTTAATCTCACCATTTTTCTCATCTCTCAATTCTCAGTCTCTCGATTCCAACATCAGTCATGGCTGCTTTTCTCACTTTCTGTTTCAAATGAATGAAATGAATGAGAAGAAGAGAATCGATCTAGGGTTGTAATGACAGGGTTGGATAATGACACCCCTCTGCATCAGATAAGGGGTACCCCAATGGATACCCCATAACATGTGGTCACCCCTTAACCGCAGCTGGTCTGTGTATGGTACTTCTCCAATAGAGTTGCCTCTTAGCCTTTTGGCTCAGCTCCTTTTAGTGTCTGCTTATAAAATGATAATTTTGCCCCTTTTGCTCAAATTGGGTGACTTTCGCTTCTTTTCCTCCGTGCGACTCCAAAGTACCTAATAACTCAAAAACACACGTAAAGTACATAATTCACCAGAAAAGTAGCAAAGAAAGCGTAACTACTAGATAGTAAATACGGTGTATTCTACACCTATCAAAGACATGGCTACCATTGATGACTGAGATGGAGGAATCTGTAGCTGATGATGATTATAGCAGTTGAGTTCGAGAGAGTGACAGAGAGTAATGATGTTGCTGCTGACATTGATGCGTTGATGCTGATCAATGGGTTTCTCGAGAGATATTGGCAGTGATGATGGAGATGAGTAAAAGAGAAAGCCAGAGAAGAACAACTCGAGCAATGTGCTGATAATCATTGGAGTCGTGGATGAGACAACCTTCAAATGTTGCTTGGAACGAGATATGGAGACATAGAATGAACTTAAACTACAAATGATGGCAGGTCATGTGTCGTTGGTTTTGAAGAAGAATTAGAGGTTGAGAATATCATGAGGCTTGAGTTCGAGTTTGGTATGGTTTTGGATTCGATAATTTGAACTGACCTTGCTGCCATTGATCGGGATGGATGGATAAGGGAAAACTGGAAGTTAAGATGGTGAAGAATAAGTTGGAATATACTGGTGAAAGATTGGGTTTGTATCAATCCCAAGATTCCGTATTCTTGAGCTACAAAATAGGGAAGCAAAAGCGTGTTGCTGCCATTGATCGGAGATGAGTGGTGACGATTAAGAGGTGCTAATGCTAATAGGAGTTTAACATGGTTAGGAAGCTTGGGTAGTTATCTGAGTTGAGAACTTGCGAGAGAATTCAATGAGAAAGGATTTTGATAAGTTTCAGAAGCTATAAAACAGCCACCGATTGGTGCTTTTGCCGTCGATTTTCAAGATGAACGGCTATGAATTAATACGAGTTTAGGGTTTACGTCGGCTAAGAAGTGTGAGGTGTTTATCAGATTCGAATTTCCAGGGAAAAAAATGCTATAAATAAAGGGTCGAATAACCCTCAGAAGGCACCTCCTCACACTAGTTTTCACTCACATAAGCTGTTCGATAAAAGTCCTCTAAAATTTCAGAAGTTTAGGAGTTTGCAACAGTAGTTGGAAGTAATGTTGCAACTTCAGCGCAGCTGCTAAAGATCTTCATTAAATATTGTGGCAATGGCTAATACACTTCAAGATTGTAGTTTGATCCTTATCTTTTCTCTATTTTGATTGATAAAAAGTATGAGTAGCTAATTCTTTTAATTGGTTAGGGATGTAACCTAAAATCACAACTATGTTAATTGATTAATGCATTGAGTTTTTCATTCACCCTCTTGTTTATCGTTCAAGTTTTACTAAGCATAATAGTTATATGATTTTGTTCATGTAATATGAGTAGTTGTTTTGCATATTTAAGTCGCGAATTAAATATCATAATAACTTATCTATCACTAATTAGAAGTCTTAGGTAATTTTATCAAGATTCTAATAATTAGTAGTAACTTGTGATCACTAGCGGTGTGAATCGTGAAGGAAGTCACAAGTAAAACTTGGCCTAGGTTGAATATACCACGATTATGTTTGTATTGCCTATGAATAACCCGTTTCATAGATTTTAAAGCTTTCCTCAAGTTGAATCTTATAGCGATAAGCATTAGGTTATTTGTTGGAAAAGAATTCATATAATTGCAATTGCATTATTTGTTGATTTGTGGAGACGTAACAAAGTATATACACCGATTGGGGATACTTTAGGGTTATTGGTGAATGAGTGTGTGAATGATGCTTGATTGATTAACATGTGTGGTGATGGACGGCGAATTCCTTAACCAGCTTTTCTCTCTGATATTTTCTTAAAACACTTTTATCTTTTATTTTAAATTAATTTAAAAACAACAAAAATCCCCCTCAGGTTACTTAAGTTTTCAATTACAAATAACAACCCATATCTCCTTGTGGAATGAATCTGTTCTTTAAACTATACTATTATTTATAATTGTGAAGTGAGAGAACTTAAATTATTTTTGCGTCGGCTGACAACTGACCACATGGCCACTAGATTTAGGCAATTGGTCGCCTGAAGCTCGTGCATGCCAGTGGCACGGTGGCGTTTTTGGTGTATGCCAGTGGCGCTGCGGCATGACTGGCATAGCTCGTGCATGCCAGTGGCACGGTGGTGTAAGTGGCGCCTGGCGTAGCCATGGCCACTAGATTTAAGCGGCTGGTCGCCTAAAACTTGCCACAAGTCTGTCAGCTCGGTGGCGAACTTGGATGGCTGAGATTGCATCTCATGAGGAAGGGTAACCGTTGATTATGGCCACATTATGTTGGCACCTGTTAATGGCATAACGGCATAGCCGCGGCGTAGTGGCATAGCCGTGTCTGTGGCGGTGTGGCATGGCCACGCCTGTGGTTTGGCGGCGTAGGCAAGGCTAGGATTTGGCATCGTGGACAAAGTTAGGGCTTGGCGACATGGCCAAGGCTAGGATTTGGCGTCGTGGCCAAAGTTAGGGCTTGGCGGCGTGGTCAAGGCCAGGATTTGGCGGCATGGTCAAGGCTAGGATTTTGCGCCGTGACCAAAGTTAGGGCTTGGCGGCATGGCCAAGGCTAAAGTGGCTTGTGGCATGTTGTGGACTATGACCAAAAATTATGGTTTCGGCTAAAAAGTCTTTGTTTCGATCACGAAATCCTAATTGGAGTCCGTTATGGCATTGGCCACGAATAGAAAGTGGATTATCATGTAGTGGTGTCATTTGTGGCACATTGGCATGTTACTGCGGCAGAGTGGCATGTTGGTATGCCAATTTAATATGTTGTTTGCGGCAGGGCGCGTTTGGCTTGCCAGTTAGTATGGTGGCGCGGCAGGGTGCGTTTGGCCTTTAATGTATGGTGGCGAGTTTAGAGCGACTTGATTGGTCAAGAAAAGGGGCCGTCCAAACATAAGGCGCGGCCACACCTCTAGTGCTCGTGGCGCATTTTAAAGTGACCTGATTGGTCGGTAGGAAGGAGAGGGTCCGGCCAAGCATGGACATGGATACACTTCTGGTGTGAGTGTGGCGGCTTTAGAGCGACCTGATTGGTCGATGGAAACTAGGGCCGGCAGGTATGGGCCTAGCCACAACTCATGGGAGTGTGGCAGGTTTAAAGCAACCTGATTGGTCGATGAAAGAGTAAGGGCCGGTTAGGTAGCATGGGGCGTGGCCAAGTGGCGCCGGTTAGCCTATGGCATGGCCACGTTCCCCTCATTGTTGCTCCTACTCCGCGACTTTGTTTATTCTTTTCTTTCTGACTGAGTATTTTGTGCAAGGGCCTTAACCTTGGTACTTGGAGGTCCATGCTACTCTGCTGCGAGTGAACACAAATCCGTCATGCCATACTAATACTAAGGGTTCTGCCGGGGAACATAAGCACAAAAAAGTACTCAGCAGGCTCCGACATTTGTGAGTAATGCAGCTAGGAGCTTATACACTCATTAGGCTCTATACTAGTGAACAGTTCATCCAGGAGCTTGAGTTTCGATATAATACGAAGAGAGACATAGGTACTCGTCATATTTTGATATATTCTCCAAATTCCCTGCGGAATATAGACATATCAATGTCTACTACATCTGATGCCGGGTCAGGTAGATAGACTTTTACAAATTTAGCCCTGAGCTAAAAACCACCCTCAACAACAGGGAACCTTTTCATTGATGGGATTTCAAGGTTACAATAAGTTTAAGATCGTAAATAAGAGAATACAAAGTAACAAAAACATACCGTAAGAGTACAATACCGATAAATCCGACAAGAGAAAGAGAAGGATTACCAGAATAAGACCAATACAAGTATGAATAAAATCCGATTAAATCGGAAGAAAGATGGTTTTTCTCGGAATTAAATTCCAACCATTTAGTTTGTTTTTCTTCTTTAGAAAGAAATGCTCCCAAAGTAGGACTGATTTGCTCAAATCTCTTGTAACTAGTGATGAAGCTTCCGTCGTCAAAAAGACCACCAATGAAGATTTCATCGCCGGATAAGTTGATGATGAAGATTCCGATGAAGAGTTCGCCGGAGACAACAAAGGTGGAGATTTCGTCGTTGGAGAGCATCACTATTTGTAGCGCCCCCAAAGCTAGCAGCTGACTAATTCAAGAGATCAACGAAATAAAGGGGCACTAAGTATCTAAAACATTTACTTAAACATTCAATTAAGAAATCCGCTACAAAACTTAACCTAGAAACTAGCCCCGCTCTGAAATATACATATACAAGAACTCCTCTCAAATGATACATATATGATCGTCATTTGATTTACTAATAAAATATACAAGATAATAAACTTAGCATAAGATAACCAAATAACGGACTCAACTCCTCGAAGATTCATTGCGCAACTCGATATGTCCCCATGTTTGATTTGAGACATATCGAGTTGCGCAATGAAGCTTCGAGGAGTTGAGTCTGTTATTTGGTTTTCTTATGCTAAGTTTATTATCTTGTATATTTTATTTGTAAATCAAATGACGATTATATATGTATCATTTGAGAGGAGTTCTTGTACATGTATATTTCAGAGAGGGGCTAGTTTCTAGGTTAAGTTTTGTAGCGGATTTCTTAATTGAATGTTTAAGTAAATGTTTTAAATACTTAGTGCCCCTTTATTTCGTTAATCTCTTGAATTAGTCAGCTGCTAGCTTTGGGGGCGCTACACTATTGATCTTATAACCCAACTCAATAACCAAAAATCGTCATTAAAGCAATGATAAACCTCAAAAGAGTAGATAAAACCACCAAAACGGTGTAGATAAGCAGAAAACATAATAAAAACTAAACTAGTCTACTAACTAACCTAGAAATCAAGGAATAATGAAGAAATCTGCTCAGATCTAGTCCATTGTGTTTTTTTATTTTGTTGGAGAAGGAGAAGGAGTAAGAGAGAGAGAGAAGTTTTTTTAAAGTGATGGGACCCAATTGGTTAATTAATTAGCGCTGGAGTCATGTTCATTTTGACTACTTCTTCTGTAAGTAGGAACTATTGAAGTCCAATATTGACCACTAAACTCAAGATAATCTCGTACCACCAATAATGGCTGGAACTCCAGAGGCGTACGGCTGTAACCGTAACCCCTAAGATGATGCGTTGTAGTCCACCAATGAGTGTTGCTAGATGGACTTGGTAGTTGTTGTTTTTTTTCAAAGAAGGAGAAAATATTATTGAAAAGGAAGAAAAAAAGAGAGTACATACACCTTGCAAAACAGAATAACTAACCTTGCAGATTTAGTTCTTGCTCCCTAAAGCTAAGATATCTGCAATGATGTTTGGAGGTTCATCATTCCAAGTTTGATTCCTAATACTGTTTCTAGCGAACTTTGCAAGCTTATAAACTGATTGTTACAAGATCTTTTTTTTGAAAAATAACCTTACAAAACTCTAAACCAACTACGATTTTTTGACATTTTGAAATAATGTTCTGATCTTCCAATCCTCTACTCCACCATTTACAACAGTTGGCAACAAACCTATTATCTCCTTCTATGATGACATTTTGATACTTCATTAACTTGATCCATTGAAGAGCATTTAGAAGTATCAGGGATTCAGCTTGATTCACATCTCTGGCTCTTGCTGAGTAAACCATTGCCGCCACGAATCTCCCTGCATGGTAATGAACAATCATAGCAAAACCTGCATTAGTATTCTGAGAATAAAAAGAAGCATCAATGTTTATTTTTAGCTAGTTTTCTAGAGGTTTTTTCCAGCCCTCTGTTAGGACAATGCAATTTTTGTTTTGTGGTTTATGCTGAGTTCCTGAGCAATTTTAACCAATGCAATTAGTGTATGTAATTATTCTATGCACAATACTTCTAGGATGATATGTTCCTGAGCAATTCAAACCAATGCAGTTAGTGTATGTAATTATTCTATGCACAATACTTCTAGGATGATATGATTTATTCTCAAAGATTTTTTCACATCTTGCTTTCCATATGTGCCATAAAGTGCAAGTTATCCGTAGAAATCCAAGAGCTTATCCAATCTTTGAGAGAAGTATGAGCTTGTTTTGACTGGTGGAGAGCTATAGAGATCCCAAACCATATTGTGTCTGAGTAGCTGCAATTACGTAACAGGTGAGTGGCAATTTCCTCTTCTTTGTTACATAAAGTGCATAAATTACTGATGTCTTGTTTATACTTGTTGATTTTTTTGTTGACAGGCAGGATTTCATGACAACATTTCCAAAGGAATTGTTGGATCTTATAAGGAATTTGTACTGTTCTCAGTACAAATTGGAAACAAGATCCGGAAAAGATAAGTGAATCAGAGATAGGAGAGGAAGAATGGACGAATTAAGGGGACGATTAGACAAATTGAGAAGAAGATGAAGATGAAAACTGGTTCAGGTGAACACAACAATGGAGATAAGTTCATTCATTCATTAAGTTGTCGTTTCTACTACAGTTACAGAATAAATACCACTAATCAGGTACCCTAGTATCGACTACTCTAAGACAGCCACGCGGCTGCATCTGCTAGGCTAGCCAGGCAATTACAAGGGCACCTGTAACTATACTCAGGTTACCCCGTACTCAATGAACGGTTATAAACTAGGTACATGACATTGCACCCTTCTTAAAGCTGATCCTTGTCCTCAAGGATCAAGGAATGGAGAATGAACATCCATGAACTAAGGATAATGGGCCGCAATATTTGATCTGTCCTCCCAAGTAGCATCCTCTAGAGATGAGTTAGTCCATTGAATGAGTAACCGCAACACTTCTCGATTCCTCTGCTGAACTATCTTGGTGTTCAAAATGCTCTCTGGTTGCATTATGACCTGCCCTGCATGATCAACCACAGGTAAAGTTGGTGAAGGAATGAGAGCCTGACCAATTTGCTTCTTTAACTGGGAGACATGGAAGACTGGATGAATTCTGGCACTTGCTGGCAGGTCCAGTTTATAAGCTACAGTTCCAATCTTTTGTGAGATAGTAAATGGCCCATAATATTTGGCAGAAAGCTTGAAATTCTGGTGCAAGGCTACAGATGCTTGCCTGTATGGTTGAAGCTTTAGGTAGACTCTGTCACCAACCCCAAAAACTCTATCAACTCTACTCTTGTCTGCAAAGAACTTCATTCTTTCCTGTGCTTTTTGCAATGTTTCCTTTAGGATATCAATCATAACATCTCTTTCTTTGAGGTAGCTCTCCACTGCAGCTACTAAGGTGGTTGATGTTGAGGGAAATGCTAAATGTGGTGGGCTGTA
This sequence comes from Papaver armeniacum, assembly GCA_023531295.1. Taxonomy (NCBI): domain Eukaryota; kingdom Viridiplantae; phylum Streptophyta; class Magnoliopsida; order Ranunculales; family Papaveraceae; genus Papaver; species Papaver armeniacum. Next base: position 15,507 of record JAJJWW010002308.1, on the reverse strand, counting down.
ACCATAAAGGGCCTTGAAGGGTGTCATCTTCAAGCTAGTATGGTAACTGGTATTGTACCACCATTCTGCCAAAGCTAACCACTGGAACCACCTCTTTGGTGTATGACCTGTAACACACCTCAAATAATTTTCCAAACAAGCATTCACTCTTTCTGTTTGCCCATCAGTCTGAGGGTGGTATGTTGTACTCAGATTCAGGTGGGTACCTAGAGCTTTGAATAGGTCTTGCCAGAAATTACTTGTGAACACCTTGTCTCTGTCAGACACAATGGATGCTGGTAGTCCATTCAACTTAAATACCTGGTTCAAGAAGACTTTTGCTACACTAGCTGTTGTATAAGGGTGTTGTAACCCAATAAAGTGGGCATATTTAGTAAGCCTATCCACAATTACTAGTATGACAGTCTTCCTTTCACTCATTGGAAGCCCTTCAATAAAATCCATGGTGATATGCTGCCATGCTTGGTCTGGTACTGGTAATGGCTGAAGTAGTCCACCAGGAAATTGGTGGTCTCCCTTGTTTCTCTGGAAGACATCACAAGAAGACAAATGAGACAGTACATATTTTTTCATACCTGGCCAATAAAAGTAGCTCTTAACCCTCATGTAGGTGGCTTGAATCCCTGAATGACCACCTATAGCTGATGCATGAACTGACTCTAGGATGGTAGTTCTGTTGTTGTTTCTGCTTCCCACATACAGCTTATGTTTGTACCTCAACACTTCATCACTGTAAGAATAATGCTCCACCGCTGTAGGTGTCAATAGCAATTGAGAAATCAGGTGTTGTGCCCTTATATCTTGGGAGTAGTTGCTTACCAATTCCTGGTTCCACTGAGGCCTTGACATTGTCAGTGTATTACAGATAGCCTTTGGATGTGGTATCCTTGAGAGAGCATCTGCCACAATATTCTCTGCACCCTTCTTATATTTGATTTCATAATCAAAGCCAAGCAACTTCATTAACCATCTTTGATGCAAAACTGTAGTAATCTTCTGTTCCAAAAAGTACTTAATGCTTTGGTGATCTGTTTGAATAATGAATTTGCCTCCTTGTAGATAGTGCCTCCATCTAGTTACTGCCATTACCACAGCCAATAGCTCCTTCTCATAGGTATATAGAGCCATTGATCTAGGCCCCAATGGTTTGCTATAATAAGCTATGGTCCTACCTTCTTGAGTTAATACAGCTCCAATGCAACCGTTGCTTACATCAACTTCTACAGTAAACTGCTTGGTGAAGTCTGGTAGTGCTAGGACTGGAGTCTTGGTCATGGCAAGCTTCAATTGTTCAAAGGCTTGAGTAGCCTCATCTCATTCGCAGGAAGGAGTTTTTCTTCAAAAGGTTAGTGAGTGGCCTGCAAATGGCCCCATACCCTTGGACAAACTTTCTATAATACCCAGTAAGACCAAGAAATCCCCTCAATTCCCTGATATTGCCTGGAAGAGGCCAGTTCTTCATGCTAGCAATTTTGTTTGGGTTTGCAGCTACTCCATTTGTGGTGATAATATGTCCCAGGTACTCCAGCTCCTTTTGGCCAAAGCTGCACTTAGATAACTTGGCATATAACTGGTGTTGTCTTAGTAAGGAGAATACAATTTGAAGGTGCTCTAAATGTTCTTGTACTGATGAGCTGTAGACCAGGATATCATCAAAAAATACTAACACAAACTTCCTCAGGTAAGGATGGAATATCTCATTCATAAGGGCTTGAAATGTGGCTGGGGCATTTGTGAGCCCAAAGGGCAACACTTTGAATTCATAATGCCCTTGGTGGGTCCTGAATGCAGTCTTGTAGATGTCTGGTCCATAAATTCTGATCTAGTGGTATCCAGCTCTGAGATAAATATTTGAGAATATGAAGAACCCTTGTAGCTCATCTAGAAATTCATCAATGATTGGTATAGGAAATTTATCCTTTATAGTAATTTCATTGAGTCTTCTGTAATCAACACAGAATCTCCATGAATTGTCCTTCTTCTTGACTAACAAAATAGGAGAAGCAAATGGGTTGTGGCTATTTTGTATAATTCCAGAGTGCATGATCTCTTTAACCATATTTTCAACCACCCCTTTTTGTATGTAGGGGCATTTATATGGCCTGAGATTGTCTGGTTCTGAATTTGGCTTTAATGGAATGGTGTGATCCATCCCTCTAGTGGGAGGCAACTGCTTTGGCTCCTCAAATATGTCTTGAAATTCTTGGATGAGGGTTGTAATGGGTTCAGGGACTGAGGCTGGAATTTGAGAAGGGATATTGAGGACAATTGGCCCATGATGCCATGAGAAGTTTTAGATAAGAATTTTGTTAAGGCACTGCAACTCATCATCTTGAGTGTTATCTTCTCAGTGGCCCCTTGCAGAGTAATCTTCTTTCCTTGATAAATAAAAGAAATGCATAGTTTAGAGAGGTTAAACATTACATCACCTAACTTTCTTAGCCAGTCATCACCAAGTACCATGTCACATCCTCCTAGAGGTAACATCCTCAAGTCCTCAGAGAACCTGTGACCTTGCATTGTCCATTGAAGTTGAGAGCACACACCGGTACTGACAGTTCTGTCCCCATTAGCTATGGTGACCAACATGGAGTTGTATGCTCTACCTGGCACTTAAGAGTCTTGACCAGGGCACAGTCAATAAAACTATGTGTACTCCCTGTGTCAATTAGAATTGATATCTTCCTCTTTTTAAGGGTACCTGGTATTATAATTTTGTCCCCATTTGTATTGCCAGTGAGGGCATGGAGGGATATTTCCATGTCAGATTCAACCGGGGACTCCACAGCTTCCTCATAAACTTCTTCTTCTGCTTCTTCAGAAGATTCAGGTTGTTCTACTTGTACCATGAACAACTGTTGCCTCTTACATATGTGGCCTGGAGTGTACACAACATCACAGTTGTAACACAATCCTTTCTCTCTTCTTGCCTTCATCTGTTCTTGAGTCAACCTTTTAATAGGGGGTATTGGTGGGCTGGATTTTGGGGTTGTACTACCAGATCTTGGTGTAAAGGGAGAAGAAGCTGTATTAGTAGTTTGAATTGGCTTAGGAGGAAATTGGGAAGTAGTAGTGGGGTATGACCTGTTGCCGGTGAATGAGTTATTCAAAGGTCTTTGGAATGGCTTGGTGGGTTTAGCTTGCTGCATACATTTCTGTTCTTGCATCCTAGCTAGTGAAAAGGCTTGTAAAAGGGTAGCAGGGTGAAACATGAGTACAGAATTCTTGATTTCAGCCTTCAACCCGCTGATGAAACTCATTACAAAGTATTATTCAGTCAGGTGAGGGTTACTGTTCAGCATAAGAGCCTTAAGAGCTTCAAATTGCTCAAAATACTCCTCTACCGTAGTGACTTGACACAGTTTGTTAAAACTTCCAATAAAATTATCATCTATAGGATTTTCAAATCTAGCACACACACCCTCTGATAACTCTCTCCATGATAAAAAAGGGTTTTCCAATTTGAAAATTAAGGAACCATTTATCGGCCTTACCTTCTAGATAAATTGAAGCCACACTGACTTTTTGTTGTTCTTCAGTATTGTGGATTTGAAAATATAGTTCACTCTTTTGAACCCATCCACGCGGATTCTCCCCATCAAACCTAGGGAAATCAAGCTTCGGGGTACGTTGTGGTCTAACACCCGTTGTGGTCTAACACCCGTTGTGGTCTAACACCCGTTGTGGTCTAGGGAAATCAACCGACTTTTCTTCTCAGGTCACCCTTCGTGGATAACTCAAAAGCAAATCGATAAGGTCGAGGAATTTCTATTTTCTCTTTCATTTTTTTCTTCTTCTTATTCTGCTCCTCTTTCTCTGTTCTTCTCGCTCGTGTTTCTGCGAGAGCTTCGCGAGTTGTGAGTGAGACTTTATTGATGAGAATCAACTGATGAAGATGTCTAGACGATGGAGAAGACTGTATGGTTGTTAGGTTTAAAACAGAACAGTCGGGGTTGAATCTGAGAGTATCAAAATTAGGGTTTATGGAGATGATTTAGGTTCTGCAGATGTAAGGGAGGAAATTAGAGTTACGGTTAGATGAAGAGTCATGGGTCAATGTTTGATTGAAGTGTTGAAGCCGAATCGGTGATGAGTCGAAGAATTAGGGTTTCATTTGAAGAATTCAGAGAATATTAGAAGATGAAATTGATGTTCTAAGATGTTGTTATGAGATGGGTTTGAATTGAATTAGAGTTTAAAGTTGAAGAACAATATGAATTTGATAGTTAGGGTTTGATTGTATTTATGAGAAGGTGATGAAGCTGTTATAGGTGTTGATTTGAGCTTTGAGGTTAACTCAGATGAAGAGGTAGGTTGAATTGATTAAGAACCAGGGAGTTGGGTTTGTTCCTAAGAACCAGTTAGGGTGGTGAAGATTGTTGGACTGTTGTTAGTCTTGAGATGAGTGGATGAACAGAGTCAAGTGAAGAAGAAATTGAACCCAGTTTCCTGAGTAACACATTTGAGGTAATTATTTCCTGAGATGATTTAGCTCAGTTCAGTTTTATTGTATGAATATTTGTGTTTGTATGTTGAATTGAGAATTGGGGTGTATGTATGTTGAATTGAAGTTCAGTAAGCTAGAATTGGAGTTGTTATGGTTTGGGTGTTTAAGTAGATGATGTATGAATGGGGGTTACAGGTAGTGGTGGTGTTATTATTGCTGCTGTGGTGTTGTGGAATGCAGGGAAGGAGTTGGAAGTATGTTAATAGAGGATATGTGTAGATGTATGTTAAGATCGTAGATATGATAATGATATTGAGTTGGCAGTGTCAAGATAATGATGTTGCAATGCCGCAGTTTAGTTTTTGTTGGTGATTTGAGATGATGGTTGTCTGTGTGTTGAAGTTTGTTGATGGTGGATTTTCAACAAAGGGCAAAACCGTAAAATCATGATGCATGTTTCGACACGGCTTTCAGGCATGCAACGATTCATATTTTACGAAGCCATGATGAATATGTTTTTGAAAAGCCCCACTAGCTGAGTGATTCGATCCCTGGCATTTCATCATGACCTCTATGCAGAATAACATAATTGGGCGGTTCTCCTTAGATTGAGAGCTTAACGCCTTCAGGACGTCGGTGACACTCACCGTTCCCTGACTATGTGGAGAGACCATGCATTGATTCAGGCGGTTCTCCGCAGATTGAGAGCAGTAACGCCTTCAGGTCGTAAACAACACCCGTGACTCCCTGACTATGCACCATTCAGAATGGATGTGACGCTTTAACTGGATAATATCTTTGCTGTAATAGATTAATTCTGCCGTGACATTCACCACTAAATTCCCAGAATGATCTATTATTGCTCCTATTCCATGGTCGAATCCACGGCCTGATCCCATAGAATGGCAATAAAAATTGATCTTATTCCATGGTCGAATCCATGGCCTGATCCCATGGAATGGCAATAACAATTGCTCCGATTCCATGATCGAATCTACGACTTGATCTCACGGAATGGCAATAAACTACTATATTATCTCATTATTCCAATTTCATGATTGAATTCACTGCTAATCTCATGGAATGGTAATAGATAATTTTATTACTATGATTCTATGGTCGAATCCACGATCCCATGGAATGGTAATGCCTGTTTTATTATTCCGAGTTCATGTTCGAATCCACAGCTGATCCTATGAATTGATAATAAATAACTACTCATTTTATTATTCCGTTTCATGAACTATTCTACACTAAATTTCATGAATTAGCAATAAATACCCAACCAATGGGCATCTGGATCATCACTGAGTAAGCCCCACAAAAATGGTGTAAGTGTACTCGACAATGATGCACGACTGAGCACCCGGATGCACAAACGAGCATCAAAAAATATGGATAGATGAGGAATCCTACGCAAAATAGGAGAAATCAACAAATAATAATAAAATAATAAGAGGCGCCCAGGGGCCGGGCCCACCGGCTGGCCGGCTATGCCCTAGCCGTGGCCGGTCCCATGCCTTTTCCATTATTTTGCCCTATTTTGTTATTTTCATGAACTCATGAAAAACTCCTTCAATTTAGCAACTTTCCTTATTTGTGCAAAACTCATGAATTCCCCATAACTTCATGGATTCATAAAATAATATTATAAAATAGGGAAAGATGTGCGGGACCGAGCAACCTAGTCGGTCGGCCATGCCTAAACCGTGGCCGGTCCCACACCTCACAATCCCTAGATTTTTATAATTCCCTAAACTCATGAAACTCCTCCGTTTCAACAAAAACTCATGGATTCTCCATAACTTCATAGATTCATGAAAAAAAAAATATATAATTAGGGAAAGGTGTGCGGGATCGGGCAACATAGCCGGTCGTCCATGCCCTAGCGGTGGCCGGTCCCACACCTTGCAATCCCTAGTCTTTTATAATTATTATTTTCCTAAATTCATGAAACTCCTTGGTTTGAGCAAAAATCATGATTTCGTCATAACTTCTCAAATTTTGCTCAAATCATGAAAAACCAAAAGCCAACAGGTCACATGATAGACGCATTTATGTGTCTATTTTGTTCTCAATAATGTGTATTGTTAGTGCTCGATTTTATACTTATTTGATTATTTTATGTTTTTGTAGGTGTTTTTGGAGAAATAAACTTTTGCGGAAAAATTGGCTCGAAAAGTGGTATTTGCGCTCATGGGAGAAAATTACTATTCATACTCTCATTTTGGATAAGGGATGACCAAATTACTAAGGGGCACCCAGAGTGTTATTCGCACCCCATCAGTCGGATAAGGGGCAGTTCTTCATCAACATTTCAAATCAAGAAATTGGCGGGAAAACTGTTACAATAAGTTATAGATTGAGGTTTAATTTTTAAGCATGCTGGAGAGAGACTCAATCACTGATCTCTTAGGGATAGACCTGTTAGACCTAAACAGACAAGATATGGGTGTTGGATTGGATTAAATTGGGCCTGGTTGTCAGTTCAAAGGAAACAGAGGTGTGGAGTATCACGGGCATCTTTATTTGGTAATAGAAGGAGATTTAATCGGACTTTATGTTCGATTTGGTTTGGGATATTCTGTTTTGATAAAACAGAAATATAAGTATCTCGAGATTCGAAGAAATAGGAGGTTTGTCAAGTTTCGAAGAAGAATGGATCTCGGTGGAGCTCCGGTGCGAAGAAATCACGCCTGCAGAAAGTTGCGGCGGTGAAGAAGACGAAGAAACCGACACTTGAAGTGTCGTTCTCAAGAACCCTAGAACACGAAGAACATAAGACGCACAAAGAACGGTCGCAGACAACTATCGCTTGTTCAACAAATGAGAACCCTAGTATCGTTTAAGAGGCGGACTTAATTATTCTCAGATGCTGTTTGTAACGCCTTTTAGCGTTGCAAACTGTCTGAGTTATTAGTTTTCTCTTGTTTTTCACCTATTTGATCTATGAACAATTATTTTGAGCACGTGAATAATATGAGGAGCTAAACCCCAACACTGGGATGACAGAGGAAGCCATATTTCATGCGTGTGATAATTATATTTAATTCTTTTATGACTACTTGCACTATTATCAATCGTTTTATGGTTTTTCTTAATTGATTGTGATGTCGTATGATGATGTATGCTTGGTCTAAGTGCTTTTGATGCGTCATGCTAGTGATTTACAAATCAATCTTTTAAGAATCTACCTTGGCAAAGAACTAGAGTCAATATTATTTGAGCTATAATTGTTTGGAATAAATATACGAATCGCATGAATGAGTTATGGTGGAATCCTGAGTCTCAGTAATCTCTTGATTTTTGTGACAAACTTGTGAATATATTTTCTTTCTTTTTAGTATTTTCTTAAATCAAACCTTTACAAGCCCGAGTTGAACGAACTTTTACTACCACTTTCTACAACAACATAAAAATCACATCAATTTTTGGCGCCGCCGACGCGGACTTGTATTTAGGTTTTAGGTTTTAGAGTTATTTCTATTTTTATTTTTTTATTATTTTTTGTTCTTTTTTACGCCTTTGGTATTTTTCGATTCTTTTCAGATTTGGAGCGAAGCTACAAGGAAACAAAAAGTGCTATAAAAGGAAATCATCGCCAAAGAGGGAAGGAAAAGAGGAGTCCAAGGATTGAAGAAGAAGATTTTGTATATAACTATTTTGTTTTATTTTTAGAAACTGTATTAGGGTTTGCTGTTGTAATTTTTCTTTTTATTTTTGGACATTTTTATTTTTTGGACACTTTTTGGACTTGGACATTATTTTTAAAACTCTAAGGAAGGGTTAAAAAATTAAATAAAACAGTTTGCAGGGAAGGACGAAAGTTACGATACTGTCTCGGCCCCTCGGGTTCGTACACTGACATAGGAGTCGGTGGCCTGAGTCGACTTCAACGGTTCATCGCCCGTCTGGTACGGGAGGTAAGACTCTATCCACCCACGAATCCCCCGTCAGTGGGTTTAATTTTGTGTGACAACTCACACCCCTACAAATATAATATCGAACTGGTATTACAATATCCAATACAACGAATATCCGACTGAGTTTCAAAATGGACGTTACTACTTTGACCATAGTATGAATAGTGGTTGGGAACATCAGCCTTTTCAAGGTTATGGCTCATACCATGATGAGCCCAATTACTATCCACACACGCACGGGTCATACGAGCAAAATTCTTATATTTCTCCTTTAGAAGAGTCTCTCGGAAATTAGAGGAGTCGACACGTAAGTTAGCTAAGATGAATAACTTAGTTTATGACGAAAGAGAACTTTCTTTAGAAGAATCCCTCAAGATGATAGTGGAGACGAACAAAATAATTGCTCGAAATAATCTAGATTTCCAATACAGTGTTTCCAAAAATACCCTTGAAAATGAGGATAGTTATTTGCATAATCAAGATGACGAGGATAAAATTGGTAACACTAATTGTTTAGATGAGGTTTAACCATTTTCATGTTATTATAATGATGATTATGATGAGGATAATGTTGATGAAGAATTTGAAATAAGTAGGCATAGTGATCAGGAATTTGTTACTCCAATTGAGCTTAATAATGATAATGTTTTTAGTTCAAATCCAAATAATTTTAACAATTATTCACCTATTCAAAAGGACTAGGATTTGACTAAAGATATCCCCGTTTTAGATGATGTAGTATTTCCTTATGATTACGAAGCTGATGATAGTTTTGAGGAACGAGTTTATTCTGAGAATATTGTTTTAGAGTCTAGCGATTTAGAAACATTAGCCTTAGACAAAGAAAATGAACTCGTAGAGATGAGTGAGGATGAACCTGACTTAGAAGAATCAATTGACCATTTTCAGGAATCTGATGTCCTAGAAATTAGGGAAGTTGTGACTAGTCTTTCTAGAGACACTGAAAACTCTAAGTTTGGGGGTGATTATCATTCTCCATGTGCTTTAACTCTTAGAAAGGTCCCTCATTTGGGACTTGACATATGTGCCTCAACCATTTTACAAGATTATCTTCATACTCGTTTTCCTGAACCTAGTGATGTCCATAGGGAAGTTCAGTTGTTAGAAACCCATCCTCTGGTTGATGTGGTTTATTCAGGCTATGATACCCAGATTGACCTTGTTTTCCCACCAAATATTTTTCAACCAAAGGGGGAACGTATAAGTTTCAGATGTGTCAATTATTTAGTTTTGAGACTAAACCTAAGTACTTTAGGAAACTAGTATCGACACATTTGCTTAAGATTGACTGTCAGTTTCATCGTGATCAATTGTGTGAGTCAAATTTGATTGACTTTAAGGATCCGCAATTATTCAGGTTATTATTATGTGCTTCTAAGTTCTTATTTGAGTTTTTACAGACTTTACAACCTGAACCGGATCTTAGCTTTGAGGAAATCCAACCCATGAAAATATTTTATTTGGACCCAGTTATAGAACCTGAACCTGAACCACATCTAGATGTAGTTGTCTTAAACAGGAAACTAGACAAGGGTGTGCTTTATTTATTTATTTTCTTAACATGTTGCAGATTCCTTTTTGTGATAGCTTTATTTGGTTTTGATGACCCACAGATATTTCGGCTATTACTTTATGATTTTATGAGGTGACTAATCCTTTCTTAGTCTGGCTGAAGACTTTAAACTTAGCACTTCTTGGGAGGTAACCCAATATTCATGCGACACGGTAATATCTTTCCTTAACTCTTTTACTTCAAATGGTAACAGTTTCTCCTTATTCATCCTTTTAATTTCATCTTTAGAACATTGAAGACAATGTTAGATTTAAGTTTGGGGGTATGGGAGAAACTATTTAGTTGCAATATAAATAAATAAACTCCAGAGCTTAGAAATGTATTCTTATTAAGGATGGAACTAACCAATCTAAGTGGATGGAAGCATTATGGTTGTAGGAGTTGAGGAACCAATCTGATTAGATGGAAACATCTAAAGAGTCTATTCATAAAAGCACAGAGCTCAGGTGTTAGAATTAAAAAAAACATGGTAGTTTCGCCATATCTCGTTGAATACTTTTCACTTCTATTTTTCTTTTGTTTTCTTTAAAATATGTTTGTCTAAGTGATTAGGTGGGGCTCACGATTCAAGTTGTTACCACTGCTAGGGTGAAATAGAGTGATTGAGATACAAAAAAAAATAAAAAAATTGAGACTAGACCATTAGACCAACCGGAATAAATTCAATAAAGTCGACCACTGGAACCCTTGTATATGCCAGTTGTGTTGACCTAGAGTTAGGATTATCGACCATTGGTACCCTTGTATATGCCAGTGTGTTGATATTAGTCTAGACCAATATCTCAGTCCATTAGGATAGGTTCATTTTGGCAGTGGCCTTCAGACATATATGAGAAACACCGTTCACCTTAGTCAACATCAAAACCATCTATGTTTTTCTATATCCATTTCTTAATCTATCCATGTGATTGGTTGACTCCGGTTATGATGTCAAGAAACTATCTGAGTAGAGCTCTGTGACTTATATATGAATTTTAGTATGCTTGAGTGCAACCTCGTGTACATCAATTGGAATTTCGCATCAGGGTACTTCCTCTTGTAGTCAATAAGTATGCCAACCAAGGAGATTCTTTAGTGCCTTCCAAGGTTCTGCGTAGATAGCTAGGGTCTGGAGTGTAAAGGTTTTGTGGGTATATCTCTTGTAAGACCTCCCGAGACTATAACTCGGCCACTAGGGCCACCTAGGGGTTTAAAGGCTTATTGCATACGCTAAATGCAATCGACGATGCCTGCGACAGTGAGTTAGGATTTTTATTTTATTTTTTTGCTCGAGGACTAGCAAATAATAAGTTTGGGGGTATTTGATAGACGCATTTATGTGTCTATTTTGTTCTCAATAATGTGTATTGTTAGTGCTCGATTTTATACTAATTTGATTATTTTATGTTTTTGTAGGTGTTTTTGGAGAAATAAGCTTTTGCGGAAAAATTGGCTCGAAAAGTGGTATTTACGCTCATGGGAGAAAATTACTATTCGGACTCTCATTTTGGATAAGGGGTGACCAAATTACTAAGGGGCACCCAGAGTGCTATTCGCACCCCATCAGTCGGATAAGGGGCAGTTCTTCATCAACATTTCAAATCAAGAAATTGGCGGGAAAACTGTTACAGCAAGTTATAGATTGAGGTTTAATTTTTAAGCATGCTGGAGAGAGACTCAATCACTGATCTCTTAGGGATAGACCTGTTAGACCTAAACAGACAAGGTATGGGCGTTGGATTGGATTAAATTGGGCCTGGTTGTCAGTTCAAAGGAAACAGAGGTGTGGAGTATCACGGGCATCTTTATTTGGTAATAGAAGGAGATTTAATCGGACTTTCTGTTCGATTTGGTTTGGGATATTCCTGTTTTGATAAAACAGGAAATATAAGTATCTGAGATTCGAAGAAATAGGGAGGTTTGTCAAGTTTCGAAGAACAAGGGATCTGGTGGAGCTCCGGTGCGAAGAAATCACGCTGCAGAGAAAGTTGCAGCAGCAGGTGAAGAAGATGAAGAACTGACACTTCAGAAGTGTCGTTCTCAAGAACCCTAGAACACGAAGAACATAAGACGCACAAAGAACGGTCGCAGACAACTATCGTTGTTCAACAGCAAAACCCTAGTATCGTTTAAGAGGAAGACTTAATTCTTTTGTAACAGTCTGTTTGTAACGCCTTTTCAGCGTTGCAAACTGTCTGAGTTATTAGTTTTCTCTTGTTTTCACCTATTTGAGATATGAACAATTACTTTGAGCACGTGAATAATATGAGGAGCTAAACCCCAACACTGAGATGACAGAGGAAGCCATATTTCATGCGTGTGGTAATTATATTTAATTATTTTATGACTACTTGCACTATTATCAATCGTTTTATGATTTTTTTTAATTGATTGTGATGTCGTATGATGATGTATGCTTGATCTAAGTGCTTTTGATGCGTCATGCTAGTGATTTACAGTCAATCTTTTAAGAATCTACCTTGGCAAAGAACTAGAGTCAATATTATTTGAGCTATAATTATTTGGAATAAATATACGAATCGCATGAATGAGTTATAGTGGAATCCTGAGTCTCAGTAATCTCTCGATTTTTGTGACAAACTTGTGAATATATTTTCTTTCTTTTTAGTATTTTCTTAAATCAAACCTTTACAAGCCCGAGTTTAACGAACTTTTACTACCACTTTCTACAACAACATAAAAATCACATCATCACACGACTGGCTAGCCTCTCACGGCAATTTTAAATATTAAAATACTCTTATTTTAATATTTACAAAATATTGATCAATTGAGCATACATGCTCATTCCAACAAAAATCAAGAATTTCAGTCAAGATGAAGCTCTTTTGAAAATTCATAATGTTGCTCGAACGCACATCAGAAAATACTGAAACTCTCAGTACGGAGAAACGGATACCACGACAACACGTGCAACAACCGGTCTCGTGACTACCAAGACACGGTCCCATGCTCTCTTGGTCGGTTCCCATCTTTCATACCTAGGTTTTATCACCTAATGTTGAACCCAGCAATATTTCAATAAATGATGAAACCAGCATTTAATTATCATTCTATCACCAAATGTTCAACTCAGAACCCTGGTGCATGCTCACTGTTAACTGGGCACCACATGGACGCCCATCATCCCATGTTGTCGGTCCCTCTAAAACTCATGACCTATTTTCAGCGATTCATCAACTATGATCTGAAATTAGTGTTTTGAATAAATGTTCTACGAATCATCATTCTGAGTAAGATTCAAACACTAATGAATTTATATTGATTCAGCAACTAGCATATGAATTAATCATATAATATTTGGTAATCTAATAATATTTTAATATTTTATTAGGTCACGTTACCAATAAATATTTCGTCGAATTGAGCAACACTTGCTCAGTTGCTCAAATATTGATCCAGCTATCAATATTCAGTAATTTATCAGTATTTCTTCGAATTGAGCAATAATTGCTCAGTTGCTCGAATAATCCACATATATTCACTAACTCATCAATATTCAACAACTCGTTGAATTTACAATATTTGCACAGACGAGCAACATTAATATTCATGAATCGCTGAGCATTTGTCAAACATGCTCGATTCAACAAAACCTAGACTCATTGTCTAATCAGTCAACAACTGACAAACTAAATACACGTCCCGCATGCACTCCGCTTCGTGAGACATCAATCACGTCAAATTGGGGGATAACAACTAGGGTTTTGGTCTCGGCGGCCTACAAGACGTGGATTTCATCTACGACGAGAAATGTGCGTAAGTTGTGTAAACGGTTTGAAGGAGTTAGCAAAGTAGTGGGTGCGATCCGTCAAGTCTCCACACGACATGGAACTAACTTTACCACGATCTTCCATTTTCCCACCTGCTCCACCTATGAAGCCGTCACACTTACAGTGGATCAAGGTGTTCACAACTCGACAATATAAATAAGTCTCGAATCCATGATTGAGGACAACGAATGATCACTAGCTATCAACACCGTCCACACAGAATTTCTCGAGTAATTACTCAAGAATTCATTAATCTATCGTAACTCAACAATACCAATTATTGCGAAACCTTCAACACATCCACAATCCTTGATCATCATTGATTCCACACAATTTTCATCTTCCTCCTACGGATCAATGATCGCCGTCGTAGGCGTCAAAAATAATTACACTTTCTTACTACTCAAAATATATAATGAAGCAAGGGCAAGAAAGGATCGTTCCCACAGAGAGGTCTAGGTTGTCGTTTGTTTCGATTTCTTATATAAACAAAAGGGGGGATTTTCTGATTTTTATATACTAAAATAAAATAAAAGCAAATGAAAAAAAGTAAACAAATAAATTCAAAGATGTGAAAGCATTGGTTAAGGATTTCGTTTTCATTCACAAACATGTTTTCTACACAATAATTAGAATTGATATTTTAATCTCAACTTTTATCAAAGTCCCTAGGATACCTTGATCGCAAGAATATCCCGCTAATTTCCTTTATCATCAACAAACACATTGATGCGAATATGAATTCTACCTAAGAGAACAACCTAACGTGTAAAAAAGCACTAATCAAGTTTAATTCCCTAGATGCATTAAGTTTTATGAGATCAAGGCCAATCTAAGCAATCGAACGTAAAAGCACTAATCCGATTTAACAAAGGTTATGACTCACATGTGACTACTAGGATGTATCACTACAAGCAATAATCACAATTATCCTACTTGTAATCAGGAATCTATCACTTTTGCGTATAATAAATCCTAATCTAGCAGGGGAGATGAACAAAAAATCAACCGATTCGCGACTCGATCAAACAAGTATTCAAATCATAAGACAATATCAATAGTGAATCATAAACGATAAAGCATGGAGACAAAACTAATTTATCATATCAAAAAGCATATTATGTGAAATCCAATTATTCCATAACCAATGATAAGATTAAATACTCATAGCATAGGAGTTCATAACAAGAAGAAAGATAAGTTTCATGTTTCTAAACCCTAGAACCAAAGTAAAAGAAGAGATATTTTTTAGAATAATAAAAGAGATAGCTTTTTATAGCTTTTCTCTCTTTTCCTCACTTCGATCTGTATCCAAGCTATACGAGTTGTTTTGCTTTCGGCTAGAAAAAGCCCACAATTCAGAGCCCATCAGCCTTACCCTTTAAAACATATTACTTGAAATGCCTGTCAGTTTTGTGAAACTGACAAGCTATTCTAGCACCAAAAAACCCTCGCCCGCAACATCATTCACACTCGATGCAACAACTAATCATAAAACTTATGCCACCACCGTTCATATGCAGCTCAGCTCAAAGTAACTTCTCTATCAGCCATTGAACACATAACCCATTGCTTCGACTGCATTCAAATCTCATACACCATCTGTAACTGCATACACTTGCCAGTCCATTGCAATAGCATAACAGCACCACCAACTCTGTCACTGTTGCATTTTCATTCCACCAGTTCCATTTCCTGCAGCTACCACTAGATAACTCAGCCAATTCCTTGTTCCTGCGAAAACATGCCTAAAAGCGTAGCTCCAAACTC
>JAJJWW010002307.1:0-81938 GCA_023531295.1 Papaver armeniacum | reverse complement strand
CGTATAGCGATTGTGTGTATAAACAACACTAGAAAGTGGACCTTGAGCTAAGAGTCTAACTATTAGGATCAATCTATAATTCACAAAAGATAAAGCATTCGGACAAATTACACCTTGAGTGAGCTACTACTAGGTGGTTTCAAGAATAGAATCTGCATTGGAGAGCTTCTGTACTAAAGATGATTTAAGGAATTTAGGGGATAGCACCGAGCTATTTTGTTATTCCACGGTTGGTAATAATTTGTGATTAATTGTATTAATGGATGAATATAATAACTTGATGACGGTTTAGTAACGAAGAAGGATTCCCTGATCATATTTCTCTCCATTGCTTGCAAACTTTATTATTTTCAATTGCTTTGTTATTTACTTTAAATCAAAAACAAACCCCCATTGTGACACTTTTTGACAACTAAATCTCCCTGCTCATCGTGAGAATGAACTTGACTTCCATTATATTATTTTTAATTGAGTGGAAATAAGATATTAATTTGATTGCACCTACGACACGCATCAATGACGGAAAACTAATACAATTTTTTATTACAAAATCATCATTGCAAGTGTCAAATTTGCAAGTCACCTTCTCACCTAGCCATGGACTGTCCATTTATTTATTCAAAGTTTAGAAGCTGTGATGGGACACGCTTAGGTTTGGATTGCAAAACGATGCTTGAAAATGGAAGAATGTTTCGAGGTGTTTGAATCACCCAAAGTGCGATGAGTTTCAATGGTTTGACAAAGCGGTTGAACTATCAGAGTCAAGAGAAAACCACAAGGTCCATTGTAAGCCTATCGATGGGTGTGATGGGTGTTATATGAAGGGAAAGGAATACGTTGAAAAAGAAGAAGAGCCAATGAGGATGATCCTTGACACCCCCATTCCTGACGATGTCTTTGAACATATTAGGGAATTGCTCAAAGGCTCATAATTGTTGAAAAGGGATGGAAATAGATTATCTTTTACCTGCAATCCATTCACTGTTTTTTTAATTTAAAGTTTCTAATCCAATGTAGTCGATTACTTGAATCCAAATAAAAGAGAATTTGAAATGAATTAATCAAGGTGCCGGCATTGTGGAAATCGTAACAATGATGCCGGTTTTATGTCAACTCTAAAAGATTAATTGGAAATTTTACATACCTAAGATTGTCAAAATGAATCTTACAATGCGGTTTTCTATCACATTTTCAAGAGTATTTGGACATTTGCAATACCTGGATTCTCCTTAGCAAACGTAACAATACCCGTACATGTCGGATTCTATACATGAACCAAATAATTTAACCTGATTGTTCCTAGGCATAAAAATTGCTATACTGGGACTAGGTTCCGCCGTGTTTTGAGCATTAAGTATATGCGGTATGTGTACATGTATTTCTAAAACCGACCTCTACTACGCCGGAACATTTTAACTTGCAAACTACAAATCTTAACATGTTCAACATAAACCAAAGAACTAAAGAGTTAACCCACAGTACAAACCAAAAGAAGTTTGAAATTGTTTTTGACGTAACCAAAGTCCTAAAGAGTTAACCATCAAACATTGTCATCAATTCTCTTCCACTAAATTAGTTTTTTGTTTCTTTTGGGTGGCGCCTTCCTTGTTTCCCCATACATAGCTCTACAAAGGTGGGTGGGTTTCTTCAATTCTATGAAGCTTTTCCTCTAGTTCCTTGATTTCTTGCGAGAGATAGCACCACCCCGTCATTATGCTTGCAACCTAACATCTTCGTAACCTTGCCAAGCCGACGTCGCTAGATTAATACATCAAACACATATTCAAAAGTATATATGTTAATATATGATTATGTTTACATTTAATGAATATAAGCAATTAAGAAAATTTACCACCATTCCTAAAGTCCTAAGAAGGTTGGCCATCGTAGGTTGTGGAGGTGGAGTAATTTCAACAGGAGGGTTTTCATGGTGTGGAGCTTCGACGGAGGGAGGGAGGCACGACATAAGGATGTGACCATTCTAGGTAATCCCTCATGTAGCCGTCATCAACTTCATAACCATTTTCCGCACTCTCCCACTTACTAATATCAACCAAACGACGTGGCTCTCTATCCCTCCAATGTGTTGGTTCCGGTTCGGATCATACACTACATGCAACTTGTTGGGAGTTGAATTGCACCGAGAAAAGTAAAGAAGATAATTATCATCGTAGGTCGACCAAAGACTGGATAATTGCTTAAATCCATGTTGGCGCATCACACGGCATGGATCGGCCATGATGTATCCTTTTGGGTGGTACAACGGCCCATGGTAAAATGCAACATCTCTTGAATTGGACGGTATCCTCTAATCTCCTTATAAGTGTCGAACACAACGTCTTCCTTCTTCCTCATAGCATCCAGATCCAATCTCATATCGATGACTCGACCTTTGTTACCGGGCTTCGGATTACTGTTAAACTCAAACCTCCGAGCTCTAGGGGTATCGGGTTCAGTAATGTCTTTGATCTTCAAGAATTGGCAGTCCTTGAATAAGGTTGGGAAGTGTTCATAACACCACACCTAATCCAATTTGAACAATATACATGTGAACATAAGTAAAAAAATACATCTCAACAATATATTAAAGAAATTTGTACCGAGTAGAGTGAAATTCCTAGACAAATTGGTTTGTTTTAGCCAATGAAGCCCTTCTCATCTCCGCCATCAAATGTGCCATGACCATGGTGCCCCAAGAATAGCCATGGACACCTTCCAACGGGTCAAGGTACTTGGAGAAAGTTTGCACTTACCACATTGCCGTTAGTGTCGTGGAATGCCCTAGTGCCCAAGATGTATAGCAGTGCACGCGACTACCGTATACCGAATGCAAGTGCGGGGTCTCATCCATCCTTCGAGCTTCTAGCCTTTGTATTTTCAAATATCTTCTTAAGCATCGTCGCCTTGAATGTCTTCGTCTTACTCCGTTCGATGCTACATAAAAGCTATCCGAAGAAGTTTTGAAGTCCCAACCAAACAACTTTTGGTCAAATCGTGCAACTTCGACCATTCTAGGTCCCGAGACTCAACTCCTTCGAAATTGATTTGCCGATAACATTCAAGCCTAGAATGTTATGAGCATCTTGAGAATCAAGGTCATCTCACCAAACGGGAAGTGCATTGTATCGATTTCACCATGGTACCTTTCGACGAAGCAATTGACGGTCACAGATATCGGATTCACGTAATTTTCAACCAAAGAATACGGACTTAGTTCTTTACTAATGTTTGGACATCTTCATGCTCCGACGACAAATCCCAATGAGCCGCGGCTTGGTTTGAAAGAAACACGCACAGCCTTAGTATGATCCTACAAATATGAGATAATACTATTAAGAGATGATGTAAAAGATAAAACAACGCACATGCACAAAATAAAAAATGCTTACATAAGTTTGAAAGATAGTACGAGCCCAAGAGTGCTTGTATCCAAAGAGTACTTTCTGTTCCGGAGCTTGACCCCAAATTTTACCATCATCGCGGTCGGGTAACATGTTATCAAGGTGAGAAGGTGACAACCTTTAACTTTCTGTTTTCGCTGCCCTTGTCCTTGCCTTGTGTTGGTTGTTGACTAGTCCCACCAACTTCGCTTTGGCTTGCTAATTGACTTGGGGGAACCTCATCATCTTCCTCCTCACTTTCCACTCCATCATGCTCATCGTCCTCATGTGTTCCAGTACCTGGTAGGCCTGGAAAGATGTTTATTTTATGGCCTACTTGTTATACCACAAGTGCACGGTGTCTTCAATGTAGCACACGGCAAATACGGGTCGAACCACAGAGACTCGTGGTGCTTAAGATGATCTAATGGCTTCCTAAACTGAATTCAGGTGATTTTGTAACACAAACAAGGTTGGGTGTCGATGCGACTGAACCGCTTTTGTGACTCTAAACTAAGGCAAAGACGGGTAGAAGGCACCGGGGTGGTGAATCCACCACTAATCCCATGTTCGAGCAACCTAATTGAGGCTATATTCTTGAGCTTTCCATGAAAGTCTAAATGAGATGTTTATTAACCGAGTTTTGCTAACAATCCCTAGTATGAGCCAGTCTTCTTACAAGACAGCTCATCACAAAGCTTGTTAGTTTCATCGATTAACTAATAATCCTACACAATATTACACAGACAAGGATAAAACCTAATGTAGAGATGCTTTAACATGAAAATTAGGGGTTTCATCAAACACCCTGGTAAATAAAATTAAAACATTATAAACACAAATACAACACAAGTTAATCTACAGTGGTGCTCTGGCTAGCCCAGGCATACCTCTCACAACCACAATTCACTTCTATTTATAAAAGCAAAGAAAACCCTAACCCTAATCTTCATCAAATTCAAATTACAAGAAATACACTCTCACCATACTCTCCGAACAACAATTAAGGACATACCCATACTTTCTCTTCTCACATTCGGCTACGGCACTCCATGCATCGATCGTGGAGGAAAACCCTAGCTCCATCTATCTCCAACCGAGCTTCTAGGGAAGAGAGAAGCCGAGAGAGAGAGAGAGGTCGAACTAGGTGGTTACTGCGGTGGTTGTTGGTGTGTCGGGAGGGTTGTTGGTGATGGAGGAAGGTGATGAAGGTGGCTTGCGAGCTTGGTCGGGAGATGGGGGAATGGGTTTTGGCGAGAGGTATGGGGAAGAAGAAAGAAAGATGGAGAAGAGAATGGGTTTGTCTCGATGGGGTATAGGGGTATGGGTTGATTCGGTGTTGAGCGGGTGTAGCAAGGATCGATGAGGAAGTCGGAGCGAGCGTAGGATGTGGGCGAGTGAAGATCTTAACGGCTCGGGACGATGTGCGGTTTTTGGAGTGGAGCGGGAGTATCAAGAAATGATGTGAGCGAAGGAGCGACCGTAGGATGCAGCTGGGAGAGATCTCAACGGCTCAGGATGAGCGGGTTCGGATCCGGGTCATGGGTAGCTCTAGCCCATGTCTTCCTTGTTGGGTTGCAACTAATCGCGCGCGGGCTTTGGCTATCTGCTCCATAGATGCTCGTCTCCAATTCTTTGCTCTTTTGGCTCCTCAATTTCTCTGAGCTTTATTTATTACCTAAAAACACAAATTAATTAGTACAAATATTTATTCTTGAAAACAAAGAAAATACAGAATTTGGGATAATATCTGATTTCTGAGCACAAAAGATGAGTAAAATGCCAATAAAAAGGTGTATAAATATGCAATATTTGGCACTCATCAGTACCTTCACGGATTGCAAGTGCACTACGTTCACCACCACTCTCCCAAATTGACCCTCTTGTTTCAAACCCCAAACGTTTCTTGCGACCCGCGTCTTTCCCTCGTGGAGGCGGGGACAGAGGAGTATCAAGACCGTCCTTCCTCCTTCTCTTAGTGAGGATAGGACCTTTATCTTTCTTCGCTTCTTTGGCTCTTGACCTATAACATAAGCAAACAAAACAAACATTAGAAAAGGCATGGCGGTTTAGGAACCGCATACCAATTCCTAAACAAACCAATACCGTAACATGGACCTAGAGGCATAAGACAATAAATATCGAGCATGCCGTATCGATATACCGGCATTGTCTAGAAACTAAATTATGTGCCGGTATTGAGCACCATTTCAGTGAGGTTCCTGTATGTTTTAAGTGTTATACCGGCATTTACGAATTGAACTAAAGAATGTTGGTTTTAACATACCGGCATTCACGAAACCTAGATATAATGCCGGTACACAAAATTAAGTTCCTGTGTGTTTTTAGTTGCAAACCGGTATGGTATTCGACCAATATTCAATGCCGGTTTAAAAAATTCGATTTCAGGAATGAAAACCGATATTGTATTCGACCCAAATTCTATGCCGGTTTAAAAAATTCGATTTCAGGAATGCAAACCGGTATGGTATTCGACCCAAATTCTATGCGGTAACTAAACCGGCTTGGTATTCAAACCAAGATCCAATGCCGGTTTCTCTCGTAACTCGACATAAATTTAAATTTATTGTTGGCGATTCTAACCTAAACCCATGGCTACAAATCGAGTAAAACAATCATAAATGAGTTCAAAATCACTTACCTTCTCGGAGAAGCCATGAGTGTTTGGTCATCCTGTACGCTGTCACGTCCTCTTCTAGTTGTTGAGCAATGTTCTCGATTCTTTGTTCATGTGTTTGTTGAGCAGCCGATTTGGTTCTCGGTTTTGCTTTCGATTTGGTTCTTGGAGGCATGGTTATGTTATGTTAATCGACGAAGAAATTTTGATTCAACGATTAATCGTCGATGAAGAATGAACGATGAGGAAGAAGATGAAGATTTTTTTTTTTCAAAAAACAGACCTATGCCTAGTTCCGAATTGAATTGGGGGATATATGATTTTGGTTATTTGATTTTATGTTTTAGTTGAAAGGGTATAAAGTCTTTTCATAATGTTTTTAATTAATATAAGGGTGTTTTAGTATTTTCGCACCCAAAAAACACCCCTTAACAGCCACCTTTGGTTGGGGGAAGTAATTCATATCCCCTAATTAGATTATATATCCCCCAATTACGCGTTCTTAATTAAGGGAAGCAAATTCAAAAAGGATTGATCGGTTTTATTAATATTTGATAGAATATGTAAGAATTGTAACTATCGGTTTTCATTTGGTACGAAGATATTAGAGAACTAGCATAACAGATGTAAATTATTTTGTCTGGGTAATTATTTGGGTAAATTATTGACGAGATTTCCCCCTTTACGTGATGATCTGATGATGATTGTTTTTTACTGGAGTCACTCTTAGAAAACATAAAATAAAGGAAGATATATTCTTGTCAGATGTAATTATTCCTCAATATGTTGTAAGAGAAATCGAAATAATTCAACAATCATGATTTTTTTCCAAGTTTAAATATTTGATCACGTTGAGTCCAAAGCCTAATGTATAAAGGGAAGTATAGATACGAAAAGTTAGTAATCAACTATTAGAGACTTGATGTATTTGCGTAGTTAGGAAGTTCATCAATGACTGAATTACCACTAGTTGATATTGTTTGTTTGTTTTTGGATAAATCTCACAAAGTTTTATTCATGATAAAATATATATTACATGGACTTCAAGAACATCAAGATCAAAATTCAAAATACAATTAAAAGGTACTAACAAAGAGTAATTTGTGAAGAGAAGTAACGAAATACCAACAAGAGTACCAAGCAATCCGAAGATTGAAGAATGGTTTTGGGATTATAATCCAACCATTTTGATAGATTTTATTCTTATAGAAAAAGAGATAGATATTCTCATGAAAATAAAGTAATATGTCCAGATTCTTGAATCTTGTTCACCCCACTTGAACCTCCATCCATAACCTCCATTGAATCACAAAGAAACACCATGATAGCGCATAAAGAATCCCCGTAAAAGAGAAGACACAAACAAAATGGGTAAAACACCCACAAAAACACCATGAAAATCTCATAAAAGCAATGGATATCGAAGCAAAAACGTAAACTAACCTAGGCAACTAGCTAACTAGTTAAACAAGAAAATGAAAGAAATATGCTCAAATATGCCCTAAATGAACTTGATATGAGCAGTAGGGGTTAATGGTGGTGAAAGTTTTTTTTAGGTTTTCGGGAAAGGGCTACAAAGTAGAGAGACATTAGAGTAAGTTTCTTGGCTTCCGAGTATCAAATCATCATTTTTTCTTTGAAGTCAAAGTACTGGTAAATCCAATATTTTAGATGCAATAGTTGATGGAGATTTTATACCCGCTGCGTATTTTGATAGTTATATGAGGAGACCATTATTTTTTTTCAATTATTGTAGACTAAACGTAAATCTAATGGCGAAGCAGATGAAAAATATGCAGAGTTCTTGTACTTACCTAATAAGAATGATACTCGTACAGTGATTCAACCCGACAAATTTTATATGTTAGTTTTACTTTAATCTTATAAAACTTTAATTTTGGATATGTGATATATTTTATAGGGGCAGGATCCAATGACATGGTTATATTGACATAATCATGACATGGTTTGCCTATTTTTTCTACAAAATCCAAGTGACAACGAGCTTGAAGCTAATTTTTTGGTGACATGTTCCACTTATATAGCTCTACATTCCTGTCAAAAATGAGAGTATTCCGATATACGAAACTTCACCATCCACAAATTTTAATTTCAACCGTTAATCTGCAATGGTTGATATTAAAAATGGTAGATGGCAGTCTTATACGTCTCGGAATGCTCTCATTTTTGGTAGGAATGTAGAGCTATATGAGAGGAACATGTCACCAAAAAATTAGCTTCAAATACTTTGTCATTTTGGTTTTCTAGTAAAAATGACCAAACCATGCCATGATTATGTCAATATATAACCATGTCATTGGATCCTACCTCCATTTTATAATGATTAACTTTTTCAAAAGAAAAAAAAATCAGAACTAAATTAATAACAAATTTCGTTTTTAAAGCCACCACTTGATAAGTACGAAATGTGTATCCCGGTTAAAGTGGGATGTACAAAGTCACACTCTACTACTTTTCTCGTAAAGCTTATTGGTATGGACCATGGTATATTATACGTAGTATACATGTATATATATAACTTATTTGCCTTCTCTAGATGCATGTATGTATATGTTTCGTGTGCGTGTGAAATTAAGGAAGATCCCAATTTTGCGTGCGTGCATAACTTATTTTTCTTCTCTCCTAAAACTTGACGATAAGAAAAGCCTCTCTCTCTAATCTTACGGTAAGAGAAACCCTCTCATGTTGGACCTTTTCCAGCACTTTAGAGCAGATTCGAGGAGGAAATCTCTCTTCGATCATCCTACTTTCTTACTTACTTTTTTTATTTCATTTCAACACTTAGTTTTTGGTTATGGTTTGATTTTTCATAATTTTTTAGATCAAATCTTAAACCATGGTTGTTGTTTTTTTCTTTTTTTGATCCAGGTTATTTTATTTCTAGGGCTTTGTCTCATTTTGGGTTTTTATTCGGAACTCTAATAACTAAGTTTTTTTTTGTTGAAAATGATCAAGAATAACATCAAAGTTTTAAAAACACCTCTAACATTAGCATAAGGATCATCTTCCGAGACACAAGCAACATCAAGAGCACCAAATACCAACAACACATAGATTCAAAATACCAAATTTTGATTAATTCTTAGATCGGTTCTTCCCTAGATTTTGTTACCTGTATTATTATTGTATGTTTAGAAATAAATGTTGACTATTAATGGGTTTTGTGAATTTTTTTAATACGATTGTCTGTATTAATATACCCTTAAAGTCAACTTTGAGAAATGGTTGGATATTTGGATCCTAACACCTCTACTCTCAAGTAGTTTTGATGTGTTAATCTGTATCCAAACCAAACCATTTGAACGTCATGGGGTGGTTAGATTTTTTTCTTGGAATTAAATTCGGAATCAACATTGTAAAATGGTCTGAATGTGGTTATTATCTGTTGTTTGCTGAAAACTCCCCTACTGGTTTAGTAGCAGATTCAATTATTAATTAGAGTATTACCATTGTTGATTGTTGATATATGAAACTTTACCACTTTTTTCATAAGAATAAATAAATGAAAATTGAATTTTTATATATTTTTTTCCAAATAAACCAAACTCGAGAATCATTTATGTATAAAAAAATATATTACTTCCGTTTCTGGCTAAAATGAAAAGTGATAGTATCTCTTGTCATAACAAATTTGTGTTCTCGCAAAGTTATTCTCAATAATTTTTCATTATAGAGGTAGGTTTTGTTACCAAGTCCGAATAAATTCCTTTGTGCACATAAATAATGATCATTTTTCTTGGGACGACCTTTTACAACTCTAATAGTGTATCTCTTAATTGGGTTATGCGTTTCCTCCCCTCCCAAGATCGCTAATTAGCATTTCCTCCCCAAATAGATTGAAATTAGTGTTTCCTCCCGTCGTTAGATTTTCCATCCAAGTATCAGTTACCTGTGTCAGCATCAATATACATGTGGAAAAAAGGTACACGTGTCGCATAGACTACCTAAAACACCCTCGTCTTCTTCATCAGTTTTATTTTTTAACCGAAGTCTTCTTCATCAGATAAAACGCATTTTAACCCCAAGACCCTCATCCTAACCCTTCCCATATCACGTTTCGTGAGATTTTAGAATTCTAATACAAGGTTTTTTTTTTTATCAAAACAGTTTAGGATTTTCTAGATCTAGATATAAGATCACCGAGTCTCATCTTCAGTAACTCATTCCCCAAACCCCTGTTCTTGATCACTGATTCACTCAATTCCATTAGGCAAGCAAAAATACTTTTTTCGATCCATAAGGAATTACTAACAATACCATCATGATTATTAATTTCATCACGACCCCATCTCCAATTCCATCTGGATTGATCCCATTAGCATCTTTAAAATATTTGATGGATTATTAGATGAATTAGATCAAAGAGAAACTTGATTTTAGATTTAGATTCAAGGATAGATCGGAGATTGACAATAAATGGTGATGATTATATGGAACAAAATGGGTTTTGGAGGTGAGGGATGTAAATAAGATTGACGACCCATTAATGGCGTATACGTAGTTTTTTTAGAGTAGCAAATGAAATGAAATAGATGTTTAATATTCGGTGAGAAACAAACATGGGTGTTGTCCAACTGGTTAACAGAGATTTTATTTGATTTTTTCGGTACAATAATTTATTTTGTTGGGAATCATAAGTTGGGTTTTGATTTAAAGTTTTTCTTTTTTACAACTCATATTTGATTCCTCCATTTAAATGATGATCAATGATCAAAAAGTTCGATTATCTATTCTTTTTCTGGTTTATGCCGAAGACCCGACTGGCTTCTGTAAAAGTGACGATGAAGAAGCAGGTCAAGCAAGTGAGAATAGTTCAGACATTTTTGGGTTTTGGAGGTAAGGGATCTTTAGAGGGTATTTTGGGAAGGTGATTAAACACGTGTACAATTTCTGCCACGCGTGCACAGGTGCTGACTCAGCTAACTGCGCAATGGACGGAATTCCTAACGAGAGGGGTAAGCACTAATTTCAATCTATTTGGGGAGGAAACACTAATTAGCGATCTTGTCAGGGGAGGAAACACAAAATAGCCCCTCTTAATATTACGAATGTTGCGGATTATAGAATCTTTTCTCTCATCTCTCCCTCCTTCTCAAACCTAAAAAATCTTCACTGGCCGTTAACCTTTCTGCAAAAAATTTTCTATGTTTATTTCTTAGATAAATATAGTAGTTTATGCTAGGGTGGTTTAGGTTTTTGCTTTGATCTCCACTGCTTTTAAGAGATTTTGTTGGTGTTTTAATGCGCGTTTAACCTTTATCCGTGTCTTCTCTTTAATTTAGATTCTCTATGCGCTCTCATGACGAGTCTTTGTAGTTTTTATGGACATTTTGGTGGAAAATATTCAAGTATGGTAATTAAGGTTTGCAGACTCTATCAAAATAGTTGGATAACTATCCAAATACCATTTTTTCACTATTTGGATCGCTTTGTACTCTTGTTAGTATTTCCTTGCTTATCTTCGCAAAATATTCGTCATTACTACCTCTTGCTACTGAACTTTGATTTCGATCTTCTTAAAATCTTGGCCATCTTTGTTTTATCACTAATAAAGTTTTATCCGATTTTATCAAAAATAATCAAAACTATTACGGGTTAATTGGGAAGATTTTGGTGTCCATGCATGTCACTGACAGCTGAAATCAATCTTTGGATCTTCGCCAAATACAAACAGTAAACTTCCCAAAACAAACAGGTTTTAATAAAGTTCGAACTAAGCTTACACACCTTACGCAAAACCTACCTCCACTCTAGAAATGAAAATAATATAAAAAACAAAGCCAACCACCATTCTTTAGAAAAATAGCAGTAAAGGGAAGAAAAAAACAGCAAGAAAATGAAAACTTACCAGACTATTTGTCGTAGTTAAGGTTAGGTTTGCACCATCAATTCATCCATTTTGTAGGGTAGATCGTACACTCACCTGGTATGAGTCGGTCCAGTTTCCCTTTGGGTATTTTTAATGTCGAAAATGTTAAACGTCTCTCGCTCCTTTCCCCCACCGCTTTCCCTCGCCTATGTGTCAAGTATTTATTGGTTAAACCCAATAATAATGGGACTCCCTGCTAATCTCAATCCAGGGATCAAGGGCTAAGAACGATGATACGTAATGGGGAAGGGAGCGGGAAAAGTGTAGCATTTTTTTTTTTTTTTTTTTAAGCACTTTCGTTTTAATGTCCAGTTTCCCTTTGGGTATTTTTAAAAGTAGTGAATTTACCAAAATTAGCACTGTAAAAACACATTGGATTCCTGAAAAAATTTAATGGGTAATAAAACAATTATTTTATAACTGAAAAAGAAAAGAAATAATAAATGCTCTCTATCACAAAATTCACAAGACCAATCAAATCCAACAGCTCTCGTCGCTCTGATTGCCATTAAAACACAAAAATTAGCGCGCGATACTCGGGAGTGACACCTATGATCTTACTATACGTGGATCCCTACCGCAACATCTGAACCACTAAAACTCCTCCACGTTTCAAATCACTCCCACTAATGGTACCTACCACACCTACTAATAATTTTATCACTTTTACTGGTACTGGAGTACAAATTATTTTCTAGGGTTTTGTCTGTCTTATCGTTTTGGGTTGAAATTTTGGCGGGCAAAATTTCGACAAAATTTAAAAAATCAACAAAATAAAAACGCAAACCCTAGGAAAAGGAAACAAGAAAGAGAAAGAGAGGAGAGATACCCATTTTACATTTCCCACCTCTTCTTTCTCTCTAGGGTTTTGCTGTTTGGCCGTGTAAGTTATCGATCTAGCTATTCAGCCTCTGCTGCGGAACCCTAATTATCATGTAAGTTCTCTCCTTTTATCTCCCTTCCTTAAAAATGATTACTTTCTGTCTATAATTTTGATAGATCTAACTCACACACACTTTCAATCGATTATATGTTTCAGGTTTTGATGTTTGCTGGGTTTTAATTTAATAGTTTGTCAAAAAATTGGGCGGAATTAGTTAGGGGATTGATAGTATGAGTAATTGGGGGAAATTTAATTTAATTTGTTAGGGGATTGATAGTTTTTGATTTAATTTAAGTTATTAGTATGGGGAAAGTTGTCCCCAAGAATAAGGAATCGGCGACGGGGAGGAAGCAGAATAAGAAGAGGGGATTGAGGGGTTCTTTAGATGTAAAAAAAGAGTATGTAAAGCCTGGGGCATTGGCTCAGTTAAGGTATAGCAGTAGGGCGAGTTCTGCTAAGTTATGTACTGATTTGGGTAAGAAAAGGGTCGTGGTGTTGGATTCATCTCCGTCGTCGTCAAAAACAAATAGTAGCAGTAGCAGTGGTGATTTGGCTCGTCCGACTGATTTTGTTGTTCAGACTCCACCGACTAGGTCACCTGAAAGGGTTAATTTGAGTCCAATTGTTGGGTTTGGACCAGTGGATGCTGTGGTTAATAGACTTAACAGAGGGCCTAGAACTCCTAAGACACCTCGATGGGAACATGGGGAGTCAGACTCTAGGCTGGAATCTCTTCCAATGGACCTACTGGTATTATTCCTTCTTCATCTATTCTCCTTAGTATACAGATTGTTTTTTTTTATTTCGATTTCTTTTATTATGTTGTCATGTAGATGTGCTGCAATATCTAAGGTGGTTTCTTGTTTTGAATCTCACATTTATCGTGGCAATACTAGTATTTTGTATTCCTGTCTACATTGCATAAACGACTGCTTACTTCGTTGTGTATATTGAGCTTAAATCCTTGTTTCATCACTTCTGCATGTGCTTCTTAGCTTGTTAATGTGAGTGACTCTTTAAATTGCGAAGGTGATGATTTGTCTATACCTCTTGTCTGCTTTGATTATTGTGTTTTTTAATATCTATCCTTTTATCTGAGATGTCAGTTTTTATTAACAGAGCTTGACTTGTTTAGTTTAGTTTAGACGTGTTTGCCCAAACACTGCCAGCATTCATGTTTGGGCCAGAGATTTGAATTTGTATGGTTACTGATTTTTCTGGGTTCTTTGTTTCTTGAGGTTAAACTCCTTTGCCACCTGCACCATGATCAGCTAAGGCCTGTTTTCCATGTTTCACAGAAAATTAGAAAGGCGGTAAGTCTCTCTCTCCAAAATTATTTCTGTTTATATTCATTTGGGATTAATATTTGGTGTTTATTTTCATTTGAGATCGCAGAAATGAGTGTTGATTCAATATTTTTGTATTATTTACTAGGTTCTGATGGCTAGGCAGTTTCACTTCAATTACACAACCCCAGATCGTGTTCGGCAGGAGATGCTGAGAACAAAAACACCTCTCCCAACTGAACATTGGCCATTTGTGAGGTTGGTATGATGGACATTAGGCTCCAAACTTTATATAAGGTGGTTCATTAGCATTTTTTAATTAGTTCATGCATGTCTTTCTTTTGTAGTAAAGGAGAAGGTAAGGGTGTTTTTCGTTCCAGCCCTCACACACCCAAAGCACCTAGACATGGTCCTCGGCCTCCCTCTCGTTACAAGGATGCAGAGGTCAGGCAAATTGCAGCAGTCCTCTTCCAGGAGTCAGCATTAACATCCAAATTTATTGTGCCCCCAAGCTTGTCCAAATCTGTATGCAAATCTCTTGCATCGACTAGGGCGTTATTCTGTGAGGATGAGTTATGCCATGCTGTAGCTCAGAATAAGCTTCGTTGAATTTTATTTCAAAGTGTCTGCTTTTTTCTCCCCGCTCCCTTTTTTTGTTCTATATGTACATAGTTTGTCTTTCCATTATTTGGTTTTCTCATAGGTATAGTAGTAAAGATTGCAGTTCTGGATTTTGTGATTGTGGTACATTGTATAGTTTGTTATTATGATATTTGCAGTTGCAAGTGTCTGACAATCTCCAACAAGACATTAATAAGGAGTGGAGGCTTCAGAGTTTTTTTCTTCTTCTTTTGTTCTCTTTGCTGTCAAACCACAATAGTAAGGCCATACCTACCTACTTCCTACTAGAAACAGCAGCTTGTACTCTGTCCTTAATGACCTTTTCAAGGTTCTGTCTTATATGTATGTTGTGTTGTGTATGTTCTGTTCTATGTATTAATGGAACTCTGATCTCTTTTTCTAGTTCATGCACTCTCTCACAGAGAGGTACTCTGGTCTGTTCTGTGGCTATCTATTAAGTAGCTCACAATTTCATACATCATTAAGTTCTTGTTGATTCAGCATCACTGAATTGAACCTCTTTGCGAATTCTTTTACTGTGGAATTGACATTGTCAAGGAGTGAATGACATTCAGCATTGCGCATTTGAGTTTTACCAGCTGATTCTGGCATTTGAACTCCCGTGTAGATGTCACTTCGAAACCTGACTTTGCTATTCAAATTTCAAAGGTTATTCCAGAATCCTATTACTGGGTAGGGAAGGACAGATTTAAGACGCCATATTCTTTCAGGTTAAATGAGCGGGGCACTGAGCTGCTTCTTCCCATGTTAGTTCCATCGTTTTCATACAATGGGCGAATGAGCCTTCGACTCAGTGGGGTGAATATGCACCAATTCGGCAATCGCTTGAATCTTACCCGACCGGTCAAGTGCAGGACGAGGCTTGACTCAAGTAGAGACGATCGGCCTATCCTGGGCCGACAATGGCTAGTTCATCTAACGATTTTAATTTCATCTTTTATAAATACAACTCTTTTCACTTCCAAAATCGACAACGACTAGTTCATCTAACAATTTTAATTTCATCTTTTATAAATTCAACTCTTTTCACTTCCAAAAATCGACAGTCTCAGACAATTATCTTCCAATCTTAAACTTTCTCTGTGAGCCTAAACCAAAAGAAAAGAAGTTCTCAAAAAAAAAAAAAAAAAATGATAGGTTCATCACAAACACAAAATGCTCCAACAGAAAATGCTTCATCAAAAAAATTCGCGGTCCATATAGTCGGTATGAAGATAAAGCTATTTGTAGAACTTATGTAGTTTTTACGCTAGATCTTATCAATGGTGTTCAAAAACAACACATCACATTGGGGGGAATTTAAACAATTTAGTTATGAATTTGGAAATCCGAAAAGTCGTGATGTTGTCAGGTTGTCTGTTCATTTTAATAAAATCAGAGAAGACACGAACAATTGGGTACCTTTGATGATGCAAATGAATTGTTGCGAATGAAACTAAAATTGACGTGGTAACTCGTATTTTTGAATTTGTTTAATTGATATTTAAGATATGTTATATTTGTTACAGTAACTAATTTATAAAATTTTCGAATTCCGGTAACGAAAACTCGTGATAAATGCTAAAAGATTAAGAGTAATGAGTTGCATGTACGAGGTTTGTTTCCACATCCTTATAAAGTTAAATTGATATAACCATGATCTATTGACAGGAAATCAAGTACCAAAGGAATCATTATACGAGACTACAAATATTTCTCAACAATCTGGGTTTCCTTAAACTCAAATCCTCATCCCAACACAGGCGGATCCCAACATGGTAATTATAATATTAATGTTAATGGAAATGCGTATAGATGGGATGGATCAGGTGTTAAAAGAGCAAAAAAACAAAAAATATAAATGACAGCTCAAGATGCCACACAATCATCAACTTCAGAATTCAACACTTAAGACTTTTTTGAAAAACAAGAAAAAACCAGTATTGTTAAAATTGTAGAGCATAATAAAATGGTTTGAGAAACGAGGAATGGTCGTAAGAAGGCTGGGGTTTTTCCCCCTTAATGCGCACATGAGAGGAATCCTAGAAATGGACACGTCAAGGATAAATTCTGCACAACTACGAGTATGGCAAGCTGAATTTAGCGAACTTTAGGCAAAGAAAGCACAACTACGATACCCAATAGTAATTGGCATTGGTTGTGATCAAGAGGACCCCGTAGATGAGGATATAGATGATGACATTACACTGGTTTAGTTATTAGTGTCATTTGGATGTAATAGTTTGTTTACTTTTTAATTTTAATGTAATCCGTAGTTTGAATTTCAATATAGTTTCAGTGCTTGTTAATTCAATCGTAATACTTAAAACTCTCGTCTTAAGAAAGTATTGTTCATTATATTAGAGCATCGCTCAGTAAAATTCACAAATTTTGGTATGTCAAGCTTGTTGTAAAATTTAGTTGATCAAAACTACATCTTGATTTATGGTCTCAGACTCGGACTTGGAATATAGCATGGTAGTCGAATATCAGAACTTACCAATTTACCTTGAAAGTTGAAGATTGAAAAACAACAAAGACGTCTACAACAACAAAGGTATGTGAAGACTGGCCATTTTATCTACTGAGGCATGTCGTATGACTTTATTATTACAATATATATTGCAAATAAGAACTCAAACAATATAAAACTTATCACATAATAAGTTGAGAGAAATTTATTGTTCAACAATCGTAATTGAATTTAGTTCATACGGAGTCATCAAGTTAATTTTTATGTTCACAAACTGACTTTCTCTGTCCACCAACTTAAACTTATAAATTATAAGACTTGATGTATTGTTCTCTAATTAACTCGCGTACATGAACTGAAATTCTCAGTTCGTGAACTGGTTGCTTTTGAGACTTCTCTGGATACTATTTATTTCAGTAGACATGAATTGATTTGTGCAGTTCGCAAAATGGTTGATTTTAAGAGGTTCTTGGACATTTTTGTTTTGTTTTGTTTTGTTTTGTTTTGTTTTGTTTTGTTTTGTTTTGTTTTGTTTTGAGTGTACGAAATGATTTGGGAAGTTCGCAAACTTATAGTAACAAAAAATTCATTAACTCAGAGACGACAAAACATACATGGACTGTTTTGATCTCGTGAGTTATTATATTCCATCTTGTGATTGTCGACTCCTGAGCAACTAACCATTATTCTTGGGCTAACCACTTGGTGCACAATGTATATTTCGAATAATATACGGTTGTACATTCTTCTTTATAAATCATGACAAACTTCTAACATGCTTACATGATTAATCTATATGAAGAAGTTAAGCTTGCTTGGTAATCAAGTAATTCGTAAACATGGAAACAATTTCACGAACTTAGATTTGTTTGTAAGTTACCAAACCATCTTCATCAATATAAATTGAGGACTCCCTGCATAGAACTTCCTTGTCCTGGTTGCACCTAGTATCATCCTCTAACAACTAGGTTTCATCAGGAGAAACTAGACTAGGTTACGACTTTTAAAGTCTTCACTAAGGGATTCGTGAAGCCGGGTCAGGCTATCTTTTACCTAATAATTTTTTTTTTCTTTAGGATCTTGTTCTTATTGATTACTGTAGTTCCCTAACTATAAACCAGGAACAATATAGATAGAATCACAAAGTACTCTTCGTCTCAGACTTTGTGATTCCACGAGATAGATATCTAAACTCTTTTTCAATTTGTTTGGATTGTTCTTGTGAGGTAAAATCGATTAGACATCCGCATTATATTTTGAAGGGAGTAAGCTATCATGATTGTTGAGGTTTGCTTGATTTCTTATTTACCTTGAAGATCCCTAATATGCAAACAGATTTCCGATGCCTTGATCGGATATCTTTCTAAGGGAAATTTGGGCTATTTGTTAGAGGAACGATAGTTAAAATTCTTTACTTAGGTTGAAGAACTCCTAGGCTTGCAAAGGACGTCATAAAAGAGAAGTAAAAGACCATGACTGAAGCTGAATTTCTTATAGGGCCGATTGGATCATAATTACATTTCGATCCGAAGTTTGATTGTATGCTAGTGTTTATAACGGATGATACAATATAGTGTTAAAACTTGAATAGGTCTTGGAATTTTTATGCACATTTTAGTTCGTTAGCAAAAATTCTGGTGACCTATGTTATAATTTTTTTTTACATATTATATGTTTTATCTTTATAATACATAAATATCACAATTAGTACGTTAAACAACCTGACAGTTTTCAAGCTTAAACTATACAAAACATACAAGATTTATTCTTATGAATTCATCATATATTTAAAAATAGATTACAAGACTTATTCTCGTTGGAATTTGGTTCGTACAAATTGGGTACATACTAGGTTGATTCGTGGATATTGAATTTTGAGATCGTCCAAGTAAACTTGTTTACAATTCAGGTACATGATCTCATATGTTGATCTATACTACTGATTTTGAAAAAGTTTATCCATACAGGTTTCCGAATGAAAAAGTTAGTGGTGTACTTGGTACCATCTCCTTTTCAATTGGTAATCAGACCAGGCGAACACCAAAAGGACCTAATTAGTCTATTTTTGTAGCGACCAGAAATCTATGGACAAGTGTTAGAGCACTGCTCGGTCGAACTCGCAAGCGTTGTTATCTCAAGCTTGTTTGTCAAGTTTAGTTGATCAAAAGTATATCTTGATTTCTAGTCTACTTATAGCTATGTCTCGGATTAGGATATAAGTATGTAGTTGAGCTCACGACGTTCATCAATTGAAGAAGAAGATCTACTGAAGAGCTTGAAGGAACTTCGACGACAAAAGGTATGTGAAGACTAAAACTTATCTAGCATTCATAAGTCTATTCTATTTTATCTTCTAATGAGACTAAGTCGTATAGCTATATAGACTTTTACATTATACACATTTGATATTTCGAGCCGAGTTTATCCCGCTTATCTATTTCTCGAAATATGTGTTGGAAGCTTTTTGTTTTAACTATGTTCATCGTATTCTTGACGAGTTTAGTTGGAAACAATCTATTTGTTAGAAACTAAATGTTAAGTCAAAAAATGATCATATGAAACTTAGCTTGAACATCTTACATGATTCATGTGAGACGGTCATTTGATGTTAGCTTTGGAAGTTTCGTATTGATCATTCGATCACTTGAATTACTTGAAGCGAATGGTATGTGTAAGATTACTATTCTAAGGATGTTTCAATGATTGAAATGAGAGTTTAGAACAATTACCTATGTCTGGATGCAAAAGTATGCATACCTAGTATGCGAACTATTTTGTAATGATTCAGGTCCAGGAACCTTGTTTGCGTACCCAGTGTGCGAACGGTTTTAACTGAGAAGGTCCGGGAACCTTGTTTGCGTACGTAGTATGCGAACGGTTTTACCTGAGTTGGGTCCGGGATGTCTGTTTGCGAACCGGGTTTGCGGACGGCTTGACATGCCAAGGTCCAGAGCTGCTGTTCGCGTACCTAGTTTGCGAACACTGTGGTTAAGTTCTAAAATCGGTAATGTATGATTCTCATACTCATGAACTAAAACATGTATGAATTAAGGAATGCAATCTTTGCAAACCATGACTTAATGTTCATGAATTGATTCTTGTATAAGTACTTTGTACGATTACGAATCAATCCGATTTTGTTTCAATTCGTTCATATATATATATTTTTATGAGATAGTGAACAATTGAAAAACTCTATGTGAAACATAATTAGATTCATTTGATTATCTTTCATGATTGATTGATAATCATATTTGATCTAGAAATGTTATATAAATATGGTTAAGACAAAAGTGTTCATATGGCTAACTTCTGTTAACTGTTATTGAGCCAAATCAATATACACGTTTAGGTACGGTTACCCATATCTAAATGAAGGTATATTTCATTTGTGTGTAACAAGCTAAGATCATCTAACAGTGGAGATTAATTGCTTAAATTCTAAGCAGACTTAGCTTGAATCTTAAATCAGGATTTCATCTAACGGTGAATATTTAATGCTTTGTTAATAAGTTATCTTTGCTTTGTTTGTAAGCAACCTTGATTTGAAAGACTATATAAGGGAGAACTCTAGCAACTGTAAAATTTAATCCCGACACTTTCCCGAGTCGATTCTCCTCTAACCTAGGTTTTTTCAAAACCATATTAGGTTAACGACTTGAAGACTTCATTTGGGATTCATGAAGCCAAATCCAACTACTTTCTCTGTAGTTGCGTATTCTGATCTTACTTGTTATATCGTATTGAGTTTTATATTCTCTAAGATTCACTCAAGATTTATCTCCGATATCTAAGATATAAAAAGTAATCACAACAGTTCTTCGTCTCAGGCTCTTGTGATTCCACAATAACTTTTTCTGTTAATCAGTTGGGTTATTGTGAGGTGATTGATATTTCTAGGCTGCTCTTCGGGAGTATAAGACCGGATTACCAATTGGTTCCTGTTCACCTTGATTTCAATCAAAAGACGGAACAAAAAACCGAATAAAGAATAGACATATCTGTGAGAGACATATTTGTTTATAAGTCTTCAACTTTGGGTCGTAGCAACTCTTAGTTGTGGGCGAGATCAGTTAAGGGAATCAAGTGCGCAGAATCCGGCGTGGTTATAGAGGAATAATGAACGTGAGTGTACCTTAATCGATGTGAGACTTGGTTAGGGCTCAACTACATTCCAGTCTGAAGTTAACTTGTAGTAGTCTAGTGTTTGTAGCGGTTTAATAGAGTGTGGTTTCAAAGCTGGACTAGGTCCGAGGTTTTTTTGCATTTGCGGTTTTCTCGTTAACAAAATTTCTGGTGTCTGTGTTATTTTGCGTTATATTTGTCTATATAATTGAAATATCACAGGTTGTGCGTAGTTCAATTAGTTGATAAATCCGACCTTGATTGTTGATATAACTTGATTGACACCAGGGCATTGGGCATTGGTACCGTCCAAGTTATTTCTCATATTAATCAGGCTCACGGATTTGTATCTCTTCGATTTGCTGATTGCATTGAGAAATAGAGATAAAGATCTTTGATATATTATTTGATTGAGTCTCACTTTTAAGTTGGTGCTCTCGGAATTATATTGGAGTTTAGTCCATACATATTGCCGAACGAATTATTGGATGCGGTTGTTATACCCCCACTTTTTCAGGTACATCATTAAGTTGTTTCTTTCTAAAAACAAAAAAATGATGAGTTGTATGTATGTATGTAAATCGAGGGCGAAGGAAATTAAATTCAAGGATGGTGTGAAGCCATTGGTTGAATTGGGGAGGTTTTTATACCATTTGTTTGAAGTAGAGGATGAAGAATGAGCCGATCCTTTCACAAGAACTAAAGACCTGTCTATTCTGGGAATTCTTCAGCCGTTCTAGAAAAGTGATGTTATTGTTGATGACAAATAGTTTGATAGAATTCCACTTACGATACAGATGATACTTAGTGGATTCAATAGTGAAACAATAATTTCAAATTTGGAGATTCTGGACAGTGCTCTCTAACATCAACCTATTTCGCTCTGATATTTGAGATGAGAAGACTTGTAGAGAGTGCCAAAGTGAATAAGATCATAAAATAAAAACCCGGAGTTGAGCATAATGAATGGTTGAATACTAAGTTCAAACCAGACCAAGAGCCTAATTGTAAAGATAAGATAACAAAGTCAGAATATTCAAAGAAACTGAAAATTGCAACTGAAGATGAGAGTGATCCGGAGCACTTTTTGTGGTTATGCACAATTATCTTCTTCACAGATTCCGGAGCAATGAGCCTCGCAAAAAAAAAATGGTTACCTCATATTTTCCTCATGGAAAAATTGTTGTGGCCAGACCACATTGTGGAATATCTAATGTCCAATATTGAAAAACAAAAAGGACAGAATGGAAGTGTTGTTTGCTGCACACCTCTTTTTACTGGTAAGAGAATATGTTTATTTTTCAAAGACCAAAATGTTTATATAAAACATTTATCTTTTTGTTTGGAAAACTAACCTCTTTGTTTCTCTGTATGTAGTGTTGGCTAAGTTAACATACCAGAGATTACATCACGAAGAGGGAGGATTTTGAAAGTTAAACTCCATATTCCTAAGATGGAGCAACATACATTGTGCAAAAAGTTTTTAAAAAATTCTAGCAAAAAAATCTCTGGAAAGCAAATCGAGATGACTTGGTTCACACGTCAGGTAAAAAATGATTTTACTCTCTTTCTCTTTACTAGTACATGATAGTAGATTGAATTTCTGGTATTAAAATATTTCAGTTTTTTAGTGACAACAGTTGAATTTGATCCTAATAAATGTTGTCAACAATGGAAGTTGATCTCAGTAAATGGAGTCAACAACCAAAGTTGACACAATAATTGAAAACTTTTCTAGTTTTTTTGTGTCAATAATTGAAGTTGATCCCAGTAAATGGAAACAACAACCAAAGTTGACACCATAATCTTAAATCCATAAAAGTATAATTTCACTGCAAACCAAAAAAGAGAACAACCTAAACTAACTTAAGCTACAAATTTAATTACGTCGCACCTTACTCGGGGGATGCTCCCCCTCGTGAAAGATACATTAATGGTAGAATGTGAGAAAATAAAATAAAAGTTATTCTATTGTACACTACTTTTATGAAAACCCATAAAGTATTTTGTTTACTGTATTATACACTGCATTGCGGTTTCAACAAGATTGTTGTGTTGATTCAATATCAGAAGATGATAACTATTTGATTGACCTTGCAACACCTGCAAGGGAATTAGAAGAAGAGAGGAAGAACAACACGCTACTAGAGGAAGAGAACTTGTTATGGTAAAAAAGATCAAACAACAATGTTTATCAGCAGAACGATCTTCTTGAGAAAGCTGATTGAGAATAACAAATACATAATTCAATTTCAAGCCGGAGATTCAAAGCAAATTGCTGAGATTAACAAGTACTTGAAGGAATGGAAAGAAAGGGAAAGGACTTTACAAGATGCGAGCAAAAAACAAGAAGATCAAAGGATGCAGAAAAGGAGTTTGAAGCATGGGCTGAAGATTACTTACAAACTGAATTCACACATAATCAAACCGGAGAATCGTCTGGAAAGGGGGATGAACGTGACTTGAACATTGCAGAGGACGGTCTACAAACAGATGAAACTGAAATAAGTATAAATAATGAAGTTGGAGATTCAATGACTGTGGATAAATAAGCAACTCAAGTGAGTGAGTTATTTCCAAGTGCAAGTAATTTGGGAACTCAATAAATGTCTTGGCAGAAGGGCTTTGAAAGCGGAGTGAGGTTACAGGAAAAACCATTCAACAAGCTATCTTTGGGGCCTGGAAGGTGACTTTGATGTATGAAGAAAGAAAAAATTAAGAGAAGAAAAGGCTTTACATATCAATTTTGTCATCGCAAACATTTAAAGATCAGTTGTGTTAGTAGAAAATAATGCAGTTCAACAAGAAAAGAAGAGTCCAAACATGGTGGGAGTGGAGTTCCTGGGGGAGATGGTTGTTTATAAAACTCCTTGAATTTCATTTATACATCCAGCTACATCTGGGTATGTGCCTACCGGTAGTACCCCAAACATCAATGCGATAACCGTCACATTAGATGATACTCCTTCACAAGAAACAAAAGAGGACATTTATGATACTCCAGTAAAAAAATGCAATATTATAAGGGTTGAAGGTATTATATTATGTAGATTATGTTGAAGGTGAAAATGCGGGGGTCTAACAACCACACCCAACAATTCATTTGGCAATCTGAGAGGACTTAATCCAATATACTTTCTAGAGAATCAACTAGACAGTCAGACTCAATCTAAAGTAAAGTATATCAAAGAGTTTATATCTCTAACTCTCAATTCAATCTGCAATCAGCAAATAGAAATCATGAGCCCGATTGAATTAAGAGGAGTAACTTGAACGGTACCAAAGACCAATGTTCAAGTGTCAATCAATTTAAATCAACAACCAAAGGTCGGATTATCTAATTGATTGATATTAACGCACAACCTGTGATATTTCAATTATATGACAAAATATAATACGGAAAAGAAATAACACAGACACCAGAATTTTGTTGACGAGGAAAACCGCAAATGCAGAAAAATCCCGGGACCTAGTCCAGTTTGAATACCAGACTGTATTACGCCGCTACAGACACTATCCTACTAACAATGAACTTCAGACTGGACTGTAGTTGAACCCTAATCAATCTCACACTGATTCAAGGTACAGTTGCGTTCCTTACGTCTCTGATCCCAGCAGGATACTACGCACTTGATTCCCTTAGATGATCTAACCCACAACCAAGAGTTGCTACGACCCAAAGTCGAAGACTTGATAAACAAATCTGTCTCACACAGAAAAGTATATAGATTGAATAAATCTATCTCCCACAGAAATACCCAAGATTTTTTGTTCCATCTTTTGATAAATCAAGGTGAACAGGAACCAATTGATAATCCGGACTTATATTCCC
Source organism: Papaver armeniacum (assembly GCA_023531295.1). Classification (NCBI taxonomy): domain Eukaryota; kingdom Viridiplantae; phylum Streptophyta; class Magnoliopsida; order Ranunculales; family Papaveraceae; genus Papaver; species Papaver armeniacum. Next base: position 56,810 of record JAJJWW010002307.1, on the reverse strand, counting down.
GAATAATAGCCTAGTATTATCAGTCACCTCATAATAATCTAAATTGTATGATGGCGAAACTAGATATTGTGGAATCACAAACGATGAGACGAAGGTGTTTGTGATTACTTTTTATCTTGCCTATCGGAGATTAAATCTCGAGCATATCTTAGAGAAGATAGTACTCAAATGATAAAATCGAGCAAGATCAGAACACGCAACTACAAAGAAAATAGTTGGGTCTGGCTTCACAATCCCAATGAAGTATTTCAAGTCGTTAACCTACAAGGTCTCGAAGAAACCTAAGGTTAAAGGAGAATCGACTCTAGTTTATGCAACTAGTAACACACATGAGGTGTGGGGATTAGGTTTCCCAGTTGCTAGAGTTCTCCTTTATATAGTTTTCAAATCAGGGTTTGCAATCCAAGTTACCTTGGTAACAAAGCATTCAATATTCACCGTTAGATGAAAAACCTGATTCAACCAAGCTAATATCTTTCAACCGTTAGATCAAACTTATCTTGTTACACACAAATGAAATGTACCCTTATTTAGGTTTATGTAACCGTATCCAAACGTGTACACCATGTTGGCTCGATAATAGTTAACCGAAGTTAGCCATATGATTACTCTCATATCAACCTTATTCATCTTAACCATAAATATTTTAAATGACTCAAATTAAACTAGTTAAAGAGTCGTTCAATTGCTATATTCTCATATAAGTATACAAGAACACAATTGAAGAAAAATCGGTTTGATTCACTCGAATCAATACATGAACATTATAGCCACGGTTTGCAAAGATTGCATTCCTTATTTTGTAAATGTTTAAGTTCATGTACACAACCGATTTTAGAAAGTAACCAACTCAAGTATGCAAACGGGTACGCATACTTAAGTAGCGTGCATACTTAAGTAGCCGGACCGAGTTTGGTTACGCCAGTATGCGTACGAATGCGCATACCAATTTACATTATAAACTCTAGCAGAAATTCACGGACGCGAGACTTCCACCAGTATGCGTACATGTACGCATACTTTCCCAGACATCCAACAACCACCAGTACGCGTACGGGTAGGCATACTTCAGGTTCCCGGTTTTGCACTTATACACAAATGTGATAACACACTATGTTTTTATCCAAACACGCATGATTACATGATTCCAAGCTCTTTATTTCAATCATTGAAACTTTCTTAGAGGATGACAATAACCGTTTTCACACACTATTAGCATCAAAGCAATTTTCAAGTTATTGAAATAATCATAACGAAACATTCAAGATTACACCAAATGATTGTACCACACAAACCATGTAAGATATTACTCGACAATTTTCACATGATATAATATGAACTTGGTCGAAGTGAAAGCTTGCCAATATATATTTCGAGAAATATGTAAGCGAGATAAACTCAGCTCAAAATCTCAAATGTGTATATAGAAAACTATATCGTAATACGACTTCTGTCTCAATATAAGAGATAAAGTAGAAATAGACTCAATATAAGAGATATAAGAGTAGAAAAATAGACTTTACAAGTGATAGATGAGTTTCAGTATCCACATACCTTTTGTCGATGAAGTTCCACAAGCTCCCCTTAGTAGTTCTTCGTTTTCAAATGATGAACGCCGTGAAGTCTAAGCTCAACTACACAATCTATGTCCTAGTCCGAGACATCTATAAATAGGCTAGAAATCAAGACTAATAGTTTTGATCACTAACATTGACAAACATGCTTGAGATAGCAACGCATGCGAGTTCGACCGAGCACTTCTCTAATAGAAGGGCCAATTGAAGAGGAAGAATCGAAGAACCAATGCGATGATTCAGAAGCATCGCAAAGCCCATAACATCTTTTATTTTTATTATAAAAGGAGTAAAATATACCACAAGGACAAGTGAAAATACGAGGGTACCCAAGTACACCATAATCTTTTCGCTACCAACCTATAAGTCTGATACCTAGTGTGATCGTATATGGACAAACTCGAGATAATACAACAACAAGGTATATACTTGATAATAGTTATGGTATATAACCGATATACTATATGATCACTATCAAGTGTGTTGGATTAAGGTACAAGTGTTATTTACTTTACTATAACTAAACAATTATAATGCGAAAGTAAAGTAAATGCCACATCAAGATTTTGTTAACGAGGAAAACGCATATGCTGAAAAACCCCGGGACCTAGTCCAGTTTTGAATACTCTTAAAATTAAGCCGCTATACAAAGAATAAATCCAACTTCGTATAGTTGAGACCGAGTAACCTACCTCTAGTTACTTAGTTCCCTCAGTATTCCTGCACCTACAACTGTTTGTCCAACGCACGTGAATCACAAGATAGAAATCACTATCTTGAGTTGCTTTACCAATGTAAAGTATTCAGCACTCAACTCCTTTTGATTGTATTCCAAACAAGAAAGGAACAAAGTTTTTGGTAGCTATATATCAATCTTTAAGAATAAATATATGTTGAGTTTTTACAAAGGCTATTCCGTTTAACAAGTAAACTCCTTTATCGCGTTTAGATTGATAGGTGTCTAAAACACCTAATTTACTATCTAGTAGTTACGCTTTCTTTGCTATTTTTCTGGTGAATTATGTACTTTACGCGTGATTTTTGAGTTATTAGGTACTCTGGAGTCGCACGGAGGAAAAGAAGCGGAAATCATTCAAATTGAGTCAAAAAGGCGTAATTGTCATTTCACATGCTATTGAGAGCAGAGCCAAAGTTAAGGGATAACCAGCTGGAGTACAAGAAAAATTGATAAAGGAAGACACCATTTGGCTCAAGGAAGCCCTTATCCATGTTTCTGACCCGATTCTATTAATCCTAAAACTAGGTCGAGATTCTATTACACATTTCACATTTCAGTTTCTTCTCATCAAAAAGAAGAATTGCAGCCATGGCGTTGTTAGGTGCAATTGATCACCGCTATTGATTTTGCCAGTAGTGTATGGTTGTTTGAGAGTTTGTGAAGGAATCGGAGATGGATAAGGAGAGAAATAGGCGAAGCTTCTACCCATTGGAGTAATGGAGAATTATGAAATCAGATGGTGATGAGAACTTGAAATTGAAATTGAGATGGGTATCGTTCGAGATTCATGGTACATTTCAGAAGAACTCAGGATATAGAGGGAATGGGTTGGTGGCGCCGTTGAAGAATGAAATGGGTTTGTGTTGGAATCAAGGCTAGATCGATTAATATGGAAGTTAGGGTTTGATTGAGCTGAAATTGCTGAAGTTCGTGAAACCAGGATTATAGAGTGTTGATTGTCATGGGTCTGTGATCTTCATAGAAGAAGATGGTGGAATTTAGATGGGAATTTGCTGTGTTGGTTTTCTTGAAGAACAGATTTAGGGTTTGCTTCTGTGACTTTGAAGAAAATGAGGTTTGCCAGGGATTGATGGTGTTAGTATGGATGAGATGAAGCTCACAGAGGAGATGGCAGTGAGTTGATGTTGTTGGGATTATGTGATATAGTGGAGTTGTGGTTTTGGCTTGAGAATACAAGGAGAAGAGTAAGAGAAGGTTGGCTGCAAGAGTACTGTCTGTGGTTGAGTTATGAACTACAACTTGTAATTTGAAGTTGCAGTGAGGTGTTGCAGGTGGTGCTGCTAGTAATAGAACCGCGAGACCGGAATTGTTGAATGCGAAAGAAGATACAAATGGGTCTCTGGAATGTAGTAGTGGTAGTGGTACTGGTACTGGTGGATGAGCTGAATTGACAAGAGATTATGGCCTGTGATAGCTGCAGTTGAGAAGGTGATTTTACAGGGAGATGGCGGTACTGCGTAAGTAGCAATTGTCGTGACAGAATGGGTAGATGAATGTTTAGGTACAGGTGAAAGCATTTGTTGCTGCTAATGCTGAGGTTCAGGTGGTGCTGTAATGAGTCTCTGTGGCAGCTCAGATGGAATGGAAATGTTGCAGAAAATGTGTGTTGGTGGTGTTGAGATATGCTTAAGCCGAGGCATGTGTGGCTGTATGAGGTTGAGATGGCTTGTTTGAGTTGCAGCTGAATGATGTGCTGCTGGTGGTGATGCTCATCTCTGTTGGTGATGGAAGCATTGTTGATGGAGTTGGTTCGCAGTGGTGATTGCGGTTATACGGTTGAATGAATGAAGAAAGAAAGGGTCATGCAAGTGCAAAATAGAGTCGACTGGAGCCGCAACTTGTGGTTTGTTGCACGATATGAGATAGGAAGTGAACTAGCATATGGTGCCATTGTGAGCATGGAAGATGAGTTACAGTGGATAAGCAAGTCTTGGTTGGCCTCGGTTGTGGGTCGAGTGCAATGAGAAAATGGTTGTGTGTTGAGCCAAGAGTTACATGGGGTGTGCTGCAATGCATTGAAGGCAAGGGTGGATGTTGTTTTGAAGCAGTGAGATATTGCAGTTCTAGTGAAGAAATGGAAAAGTTGGTGGTGGCAGGAAGATGGCAGAGGCTCATGGCACTGGGGTATTGCAGATGTTGAGCTTGTGCTGGTTCAGTTATAGCTGAAGGTATCTGCTCAGGGGAATGAAACGGTTCTGGCTTGAAGTGCAGGCAAGAGGAAAAGCTGCAGATGTGAAGAATGCACATGCCTTAATGGCCGGAATTGCTTGGATGAAGCACCATCTTGGTGCATGACCGGATTACGGCTGTGCAACCGCAAAATAAATTCGATTCTTGTCAGGATCACTCAGCTGAGTCAGGCTTGTTAGACTCTGACTCGTCTGACTAGACCACCTGACTCGGTTTGACTCGGTCTGACCCGAGTTGACCCGACTTGACCCGGTGTGACTCGTTGACCGGTGGCCAAGGCGGGACTTTGCCGGTCACCTGAAAGTCAGGCCGTTTTCGGCCACCTCTCCCGGCCGATTTCCGGCCATAATGCCAGTTTTCCGGTGACGTATTTTTGGACATATTTTCTACATGGGTTTCTCTCTCTTATGGGCTTGGTGGATTTTTATCTAATGGACTTTGAAGGCTAGACCTAATTTTGGAAACAAGAGAGTTATTTAAAGGAAAGACTTCTACAACTTTGGAGATCACACATATTTTTCTTGGAACTTTGGAGAGCCGGTTTTGTTTACGCTTCTAGGGTTTGCTTTTGTTCATCTTCTTCTTTTCAATTAATATTTTTATGATGAACTCCATAGCTATGAGTAGCTAAACAAATATTATTGGTTATGGGATAAAGTTGATTTCTCAATATGTTATATGATTCAATAAATTAGTTTTGTCTCAATATTTTATTGTTTGTGATTCACAATTAATAGTGTTATATGATTTGATAGTTTGTTTGGTTGAGTCCTAATCAATCCGATTTACATTCATCTCTAGAGCTATATTAGGGTTTTCAATACGAAAAAGTTGTTTATCCATGTTTCTAAGTAGCATAATTGTGGGTAGTGCTTGTAGTGATATATCCTACTAGTCACAAGTGAATCATAACTTTTGTTAAAACGATTAGTGCTTTTACACATTCGTTTGCATTGATTAGTCTTATTCCATAGAACTTATTGCTTTTAGGGAGTTAAATCTAATTGTGCTTTTACACTTTAGGTTGCTTTCTAGGAAGAATTCACATATGCATCATTTAATGTGGTTGTGATGAAAACAGGGAATTAGCGGGATATACTTGCGATCAAGGTATCCTAGGACTATTAGTAGATGAGAGATTAAATTATCAATTCTAATCATTGATGAAAATACATGTTTGTGAATGATACTATCCCGTGACCAATATCTCCTCCTTATTGATTATTCCAATTATTTGCTTTGCTTTATTTGATTTTTACTTTAGTATTTCGCTAAAACAACAAACATCCCCCTTTGGTTACCTTAGAAAACGAAAATCGCATAACAACAATTGCCTCTCTCAGGATACGAACTCTTCCTTACCTTGTACTTCATTTATATTTAGTGAGTAAGAAAGTGAAATTATTTTTGAAGGATTGACAACCGATCATAGATCAATCAAGATCTCAAATAATCAAATCTAGAGTCACAAGCTATCGATTCAGATATTGAAGAATACCACCAAATGATAGTTGTCGATCTATACGAATACTTGATCAAATCTACCAAAGATAAATAAGATCTTAGTCGGATTCCAGCTGATCAAGATGTGTGCCCTAAGTAATACCACAAGATGCGAAATCAATCAGAAAAAATCTTCTTGTCTTCAAATCTTCAATTGTACCTGCACACAAAAATTGATTCCACTTATGATTGATCACATACGGATCGAAGTCTGTTAATAATGGATGATCACAAGTTATCTTCAGATCTAACAATAGTTCAAAGATCCCGTCGATACTTTAATCTAGTTTGAGTGACCTTATGTCGAAGAGAAGGCTCTCGAGAATAATAAATCAAGGTGCAATCAAAGTTTCAACAACCGTTAGACAATAATCAACAATCAAAAGCTAAAATAACAATGCAATTATTTAGTTTCCCACCAACGGTACTCGTAGAGCTTCTTGGTCCCATAAAAGTCTTTAAACGAGCAGACGTATGAGATTTCCCTAATTAGGGTACTCTCCTCTCCGGATAGTCGGCTCCACCAGAAACAACACGAATGAAGTTTGTCTGGCTCTTAGGATAGTTTGCAAGAACTGCAAACTTAACTATTTATAAACCAAGGTTGTTTGGACAACAAGGAAATTCCAAAACCGAAAGATTCTTAAGATACGTAGTAAGTACCTAATTTCGGTTTTCATATTTCCAACTAATATCCAACCTGTAATACCAAAATCTCTCTTTAGAAAATATATAATATTAGTTTAACACTTAACTAATATAGCTTTTCAAAAGATATGTTTTGATTGTTTGGAAAATCAAAGACATATTATCCGAAAATCTTAATTCAAAAATTCTCAATATTCCTATTTGAGATCACCTTGAGTATCAAGGAATATCTTTGAACAATTAATGATAAGAATTGTATACATGTTCAAATTATGTCGACATCTAGAACTTTCCTATTTAGCAAATCCTAATTCCAAACTTGCACAAAACGGTAAGCAATATGTGAATGTTGAGAATCGGTTATACTCTTGGGACAAATTCTACCATGACTCATAACATAGGTTAAGATCAGTTCTACCAAGTCTCCAAATATAGGTAGGGATCGGTTTTACCATGACTCTCAACAAAAGCTAGGATCGGTTCCACCAAGACTCCCAATATAAGTAAGGATCGATTCTACCAAGACTCCCAACAAAAGCTAGGATCGGTTCTACCATATATCCCAAATTAGGAAGGGATCGGTTTTAATATAACTGTTAACATAAGTTAAGATCGGTTCTACCATATATCCCACCTTAGGTTCGAATTGGTGATCAAATAGATCTGCACGGAAAACCGGACCAAAACACCCATTGATTTCTTTTCGATTACGAAACATGTTTTCTGTATGTACTTCCTTTAAACATATGTAATCAAGCATAATTTCCTAGGATGAAATCACACCTATATCCAATATACAATCAAGTAACAAGTTACATAGATTATTTTGATGTCGCATTTACGAAGTTCAAAAGATAAACGTTATACTTCGTAATTAAATATTCTTCCTTGAGTATAAAAAAATGACCAAGTATAATACTACGATTAAATATAACCTTGCATGTTATGTTTTCAATCTTAAACGACTTGAAAGTAACGATATGAATGAAAACAAGTCAAGTCAGTATTACTAACCTCAAGTGGAAGGATGATGTCTTCGTTGTAGTCGTTACTTCTTCACGTTCTTCAGGTCTTCGGAGTAATACTTGTATGTCTCAACATTCCTAGACTTTCTAGTCTAACCTAAACGAAGTTGACTCTAGTAGTTTTAATCAAACAACTCTAATTAAGTTTTGATACTAAAATATAACAACCAACCTTGACATACTAACGCTTGGTGGGTTCAACCGAGCAATGCTCTATCAACAAGAAAAATCACAAGTAATGCAGAGCTTACACCTCAAGATAGAGTTACAATGAAGAAGCCATGGAAGGGGGAAGTAGCAAAGAATAGAAAGCGAGGAGGTGTTTAAATAATTGACCTCGACGATTACATTAACGTAATGCCATCTGAACCAATAAAGTTGAAGATGCCATAAAACTAAAACTCTGGAAATCACGTAGTAAGGGAGAAGAAAAACTCTTTCGGCCATTCTTTGAGAATACGACAAAACGGTAAACTCACTTCACAAAAAACTTATATATAGCATTAACAATCAATTTCGATTCCATAAAACTTATGTATTTTAGTTCAAATTTCTGAAAATATACTAACATAGATAATAGGTTTTTTATTATGCAATGATGATGTAGAAATAATCGTTAATGGAAGGTATACATGGTGTCTAATGGGAAACAACAACATTCGCGGTGAGATTATTGATTACTACATCAACATTCTGTACTCAAGGATGGAAAGTCCGAATGAACCGAGATACAACAAGCACTTAATTATATCAACAAATGATTATGTGAGTAAAGAAATCTTCCAATCTTCAAAAATGGGATTTGTAATTATCATTTTAGCATGCAAGAAGACAACATCTTATTTAGGTATATAATTGGTAATCGACATCTTATTTAGGTCTGGAAAAACATCTTACGGTACTGGGAATGGTACAAGTATACAATCTGCAAACAACATGAATGAATGAATGAATTATTATTGGTTTCTTATAGTACAAATAGATTACATGTATGTTTGTGAAGAATGGAAGATAAAACCATGCAAAGTCTTTTTGAAATTTGACACAATATAAATCGTGTCAACAATAGGATGTCAACAATGAAATTTAAAACTAAAAATATGGAACATTGTTTCCAGATTATAATGTCAACAACCAGATTTGACAACATTTATGTTAGTTTATTTCTGGTAAAAGAATTTCTTGATTGTTCTCTAATTAAGATGAATCATAATATGACAAACAAACAAAAAAATGTAAAATATGGATGCAACCAATATGGAGGAACGCAATAGCCAGAAAAGATGCCAAAAAAGTAGTGAGATGCGGGATTGCATAAAGGTTAAGGAAGAATTACACATGGAATATTGAAGACTCATACCCGCCGATACCAATGTGCATGACTCAAGTGTCGGGTAAGTGATGATGCTTGCATTGGTAAAAATAAGATGGCTAATATTTAACTCTGCATAACACAATCCAAGATACAATGCGTAGTATCTTGTGATGAAAAAACGTTGATTGAAGTGCTGAATGAAATGTGACACAAAAATCCTGTAACAGGTGGTGAAATAAGTTCACGCTTCAGCCACTACCATGTACCAATACCAGAGCGATTGGATTGTGTAATGCAAACTTCCTTGTACCTGAAGTGTTTAATGAAGTATATATGGAAACTGTGGGCACTTATTTGACATCTCTCTCGGCTTAGATGAGAGGTTGCAAAAGAAGAGACTGAAGATGGCGGCAAGAGTCTTGGGAGATTTAGGTGCATGGAATAAGGAACAAATTCTTGACTTATTTGAAGAACTTAAAGAAGACCAACAACTTATTGATTCGGTTGGGGAAATTATGAAAGACCCACTTACTAACTCTCTTCAAGAAATAGTTCAATTAGAAGACTCGGTGGAAACGTTAGACTAGTGTAACTCTTTAAGTGGTAGCTAACATTGTCTGTTCATGGTCTAAAAAGAAAATCTTAGTGTAGTTTAGAGATCTTAGTAAGTAAATGTAGGTCTCATTCATTGGTCTGGGAAAAAAACATCTTAGTTACTAAAAAAAATTAAGTTTGTTTATGGTCTCAACAATTTGAATGCTTTGTTAGTAATAATTTATTATGAATTATTGTTTTATAACAAAACCTAATTGTTACTGCTAATTATTGGTTAGTTATGAAGTGAATGAATGTCGGCATTAAAGATTGCAGGTATGTACAACTCGACGGAGTACAACTTATGTATATGGATAAAACCATGCAATTTTTTATTTATTTAAAGTGTCAACAATGGAAGTTGATCCCAAAAACTTATGTCAACAATGGAAATTGACCCCCAAAAGTGTCAACAACCATAGTTGACACAAAATTATCGTGTCAACAACGGAAATTGATCCCAAAATCTGGAGTCCAAGAACACTGTTTCCAGACTATAATGCCAACAACCAAAGTTGAAAATTTATCGCGTCAATAATGGAAGTTGATCCCAAAAAACTGATAAGTTGACACCATTTACATTGGTTTGTTTCCTGTAAAAACCATCTGGAACCAGCAAACTGACGTATCCTTAAGAAACACAAGAATAACATTTTGTTTATGGTTGAAAACTATTTCTGCCGGTTTTGGTAATTTGGGGTGTGTGGATGAGAAATGAGTCTAAACCTTAAACAAATGCATCATGCGGGTGAGTGCTTGTAGATTCGAGAGATCAATCTATGCAAGTCTCTGCCTAAACCAAGAAATGGCCGTTCCGCACTTGTTTCGGTCACAAAGTGAAGGAGATGGGGTTGATCTTAGGGAGGGAAGCGAAGAAGGTGTTGAGAATGTGAAGGTGTTGGCTATGAATGACTTGTATCAGAAAGCTAACTGGCTTGCAGGGTGTAAGCTATCAGTTCTGGTGTTTGAATACGATTGTATCAACACTTGCCTCTGTTGTCTGGACTTGTCTTGTTTCTCTTGTTTGGAAAATAGGGAGGAGAACCTATTTATACAAGTTTTTTAGCCTAACATTCGTATCTCGTGGGAAGTGGGGAAAGTGGAGTGATGGAGTAGTGGAGTCGTGAGTGTCACACGACCGCCTCTTGCCCACTTCTCCCATCATCACTAACCGTCCATGACTTCCTGACACGTTCTTGTGATGGCGCGTTGTGCGGTGCACGCTAAACCGCCGGACCAATACCCCAGCATGTATCCCCCAGTTTGTGACATGATTGATGTCTCGAGTGTGTGGATCGTGGGATCCACAGTAAAGTTGCATGTAATGCTAGATTAAATAACTAAGTTATTTAGAAAGTCGATACTTTGAAGTATCATGTGTATTCTATGCACGAGTGCGCATCATGGTGTGGTAGAGTGATGGGTGGTGATTACCATGGCGCCTCACCGACCAATTAACTCCCGACTGTGGTTGTATAACCAAGCCGGGTGAAGTTGGACGGACGAGATGATCTTTGAGACACTCATCTGCGACCGTTGATGGAATTAGGGTTTTGAAGAGGTGCGCCAGGCATCACTCTTCAGCCTTGGTCGAATCCAAGCTTGGGATACGATTTTGGCCGGCCGATCGTACATGCGTGTAAACGGCATGACGGTGTAGGCGCCCATACCCCATTATCTCACGAAAGTGTGATCTGACCAATCAATTCGTCCGCAAAGTCGAGTGGTCGAGATCGGTTTGAAAACGAGTGCAAACAAAAGCCGCGCATCGTGCCAATCTCGGACGCTGTTCCAAGACGACCAATCTTGGTCGATCTTGGCCGATCGATCCGGCGTGTAGGTGATAGGCTGGTGTTCACACCTATACCGACTATCCCATGAAAACGTGATCTAAGCCACTCAAATCGTCCGGCGAAGTTGAGCGGTCGAGATTAGTTTGCAATTGGGAAGTGTAACCACGCTAGTTTGGGCGGACGATTTGGGATAACCAGGCATGGTATGCCTTGGCCGACCAGTGAGGGGATAGATGGGTCCACGGTGTTCATGTTGGTATGATCGGACCCGCTTAATCTAATCTTGGGCCCTCCATTCTTTTCCTGGAGAAGATGGACGCTCGTGATGCTCAAAAACCTAATTTTGGCTTTCACGGCGTGTAACCATACCTTATTCGGGCGCACGACTTGGGATGACCAACCATGGTTGGTCCCCACCGATTGGTCGTGAGGTATGTAGGCGGCCCACGGTGATTGTGTTGACATGCTCTGGGCCTTTGAATCTACATCTACACCCTCCATCTATACCTGCGAAGATGGATGGTTGAGACCTTTTGTGACACATGTAATGTGCCGCAAACCCTAATTTAGGGTTTTCCGCCCATATCACCCCTGGTTTGGACGTTTTGGCAAGCTATCCAATCTTTTGGGAAGGCCGACCATGCGGGTCCGCGTTGGTTCGGCAAGGAATATTCCATACCGCTTGGGGGTTATGGAATTGATCCGGGCCATCCAATCATGCTTGGTGAAGTTGGATGATCGAGATCATATCCATACTGATACGGACAGTCCTGATGCTCAATCGGGCTAGTATAACATACCGAGAGTTACTCAATCGGGCTAGTATAACACACCGAGAGTTGCAGCCTGTACGGGTATTTCGTACATGCTTTCATTATAATGCTTGGAGGTTCGTGTTGCTCAGTGGAGAGCAACACTCGATCGTCATGCCGCACCGATAATGAGTACAGAAATACAAGGTCAAGCCACGCATTAATTAATAATGCTATAAATTCACAGGGTATATGGGATTGTTGCTACATGCTCCAACCTCGGATGAATTTCGTGTATTTAATTCACAGAATGGGATTGTTGCCACATGCTCCATTCTAGGTGAATTAGTAAAGTGAAGAAGTATTCAACACTTATTAATGGCTTTATCTTTTACAAGATGTTAGCGCATAATTTTCTGGTTTTTACAATTTTAACCTTAAATGAAAATCCACCATCAACACATTCATAAAATAAATCAGAATGTATGTCATTAAAAACATAACAAGTTGGTTTTTCATAGAAGCGGGATTCTCTCCCTCCCTCTCTCTCTCCTCTTTCAGAAACCGTAAAAAAAAAAAAAAAAAAAAAAAAAACTTCCATCTTCTTCATTTATAACCTGATCTGCCCATATTTGGTCTGATTTTTTTTCAGATCTTCCGGACAAATCAAGGTTGGTCTTCCGAGTATGTATATTGTCCGATAAAACAAATTGTTGTTCTGAATTTTTTTTAGGGTTCTTTATTTTTCTTAACGATCAAATAGTTTATATAAACTATCTTGATTCCTTATTATATGTTTGTAAAACAATTTCATATATGTATCAATCGTTTCAAATATATCTCATAGGGTGATCTACAATGGCTTGACGTAGATCTACATGTCTATGAAGATCCATGGATACCTAATTGGATCGTGATTTCGATGCATAGTACAGATTACTCCTCCATAGGAGCATCTTGTGTTAATAAATAAGACAAGTATATTTCAATGAAGAAATTGAAGAAAATTTCAAATGGTGGAATTTGAATTCAAACACCATTCCTAAATCGATCTCCTCAGTAAAATACATGTATTTAATACCTTTGTATTTTTGTTTTTATTCATATATTTGAGTTTTTGGATTTACTTGATTAATGTATACAATCTTACTAATCAATATATGAAATTGGGAGTGTTACTCTTGTTTCTTAACAAAAAAAAAACATAAAAAGTCCAAATCAATAACCATTAAAAAAAGTAATATCCAAGAAGACGTAACAAATACTTAGACCAATGTGTTTCGCATGGTTATGGTTTGGGTGTCCTAGCCTTTACCACGTTGGGAGAACTAGGTGAGGATACTTTGTGTTTTTTTAAGAGATTGAAAAACTGTCAGTAATGACGTCAGTAGTGGGGTAGGTAAATTTCTTTTTTATAGATTAGGGGTTGCTATTCAAAAAGGGGTTGGTGCTCAGCTTGTTGCTAGGTTACCAACTAAAGTTTTGTACGAATCTACCGACATTTAGTCGATATTCTTCATAATGTTTCCTTTTAAAAAAAATTAAAAAATCCAAGAAGTAAAAAAAAAAAGACTGCTCAATCACAAAACTCAAAACAACATCCCTTTTAGAAGTTGAACATCCTGGAAATGGAATGAGACTCCTTGCGGAACGTTTGTGCACGAGGAGCCAAAGGAACTCCGCGACATCTTCGAAGGTTATGAAAGGTGACATCGACATTGACCACACTTTCTTTTCTAGTGCACATTTTCACGGTGACTCCTAGACCTAACATCAGTTGGCCTTCTAGCTTGTCCTTGACCACTATTGGAAGGCAACACATGCCCCTTCTCTGTAATTTCAGGTGGACACTCATAATCTGGAATCAGTTATATTGGTCGAGAGTACATCCCTCTGTAGTACTCATAAGTATAGTAAGGGATGATGTGATTGTACGGTTCATCTTCCCTAATCTTCAACATTGCTTTCATTGAATTGGTGCAAGGAAAGGTGTGTTTTTCCCACCAATTATAACTACATGTTTGAGCCTCTAAGTCTACATTATGTTTCCAGTTGGAGAAATGATCTCAAAACTTTGTCACTTGATCTTCGAACTTTGTACACATGGCAGCTGATTATCCTTTTATTGAACCTAGCTTGCATCTGAGAAGTAAGCCTTGTAGTCAACTTGTCATTATCTTAGCACGAATAGCATCGAAAATATCAAGTGCTGGAAGCGTCTTATCATGCCTAATACATGAGAAGCCCAATTATTTAATGAAATTTGTACCATGTTGTAGATGGGGCAAAACGATTTGCCGGTTTTTAAGGAATTGAGGAGACGACCGTGTGGAGGAGACTCCTCGAACCGAGCAAACTGCTTAACCTCACACAGATGCACTACAAAGGGAGTGCTTGAATTTGAGAGATCAATATGTAAGACTCCGGCCTAAACCAAGACAATGGCCGTTCCATAGTCAGTTCGGTCACAAGAGAGGATGGGTCGATCTGTAGGAGGGAAGCTGAGAAATGTGTGAGATCAATTGTAATCAAGGATTGTGAATGTGTTTAAGGTTTCTGCAAGTTTTCTGTGAACTCTTGATTTCGAATAAGTTCTGGTTGATTTATCGAATTCTTGAGAGTGATTGCTCAGATCGGGGGTTTTCATTGTTTCAATCATGGGTTCGAGACTTATTTATATTGCAAGAAGTAGTAGACACATTGATCCCGATAAGTGTGACGTGTGGGAAAGTGGAAATCGTGTTAAAACCAGTTACTCATCGTACAAAGACTTGGTTGATTGTCCACCCACTACTTCGTTAACTCCTTCAACCTCTTGCACGACTTAGTCACATTCTCATCGTGGATGAACACACGTGTCGTACGCCACCAGACCAAAACCCTAGTTAATATCCCCCATGTGACATGAGATGTCTCGTGATTGTGGAGTCTGCAAGGCAGACGTGTATTTAGTTAGTCAGTTGTTGACTTGATGAGACGTCGAGTCTTTGTATTGCTGAGTTGAACATGATTTACAAATGTTCTAGGACTCATGAATTGAACATGTCTGTTGAGACAGAGGTATAATTTTCGAATGAATGTTGATATTTAAGGTGAGCAAATATTGCTCATTCGATGAACTGGTGAATATTGATAGTTGAACCAATATTTCTAGTCTGAGCAAATATTACTAATTTGAGCAAATATTGCTCGTTTGATGAATTATTTGGTAGCGGGCCCAAATAAAATATTAATTTAAGATACTGGCAACTGGACCAAGTATAATAATTAAAGTGTTGATTACGGGATCAACATAAAATTATTAGTGTTTGAATCTGGAATTATGAACCTTGGATTCGAAACCCTAATTTCAATTGATGATTTATTGAAAATCAGCCACGGAGTGAAGGAGGGACCGGATACATGGGATGATGGACCAATCATGTAGCGCCCAGATGTTCGAGTGGGTAAATACCAAAGTCTCTTGAAGACAAGTTGGTGAAAAGATGATTAAATGCTGGTTTAATCATTTATCAAAATGGTGCTCGTCTGAGCGTTAGGCAATAAAACCTAATTATGATGAAATGGGGGACCGACCAAGGGGTCATGGAACCGGCCCTGGTTGGTCATGGGACCAACTGACGATCGTTTGATGAAATTCCAAGTTGTTTGGAAGAGTTTAAACCTAATGTGAACAAATTAGGTCAAATGATGAAAATGTGTGGGACCGACCTCTTGCAAGCCAAAGGGCCAACCTTCAAGGTAATATGCTCATGTCACCATAGTGTTTGTGTCTCAGTTCTGAGAATTTTTGATATTTTCTGATGCGCGTTTGAGCAACATTTGAGAAAATATGAAGAAATCACGGTTTTGCTCAAACTTAGGAACTTCATAAGATGAAGGAAATAATAATAATAAAATAAGGAATTACAAGGTGTGGAACTGGCATGGCTAAGGCATGGCCGACCGATTAATGAGCCCAGTCCCATGACACCTTTCCTAATTTTATGTTTATTTTCATGATGTGAGAGAAATATCATGAAATTAAGGAGTTTGTTGAAACGAAGGAGTTTCCTTAAAACGAAGGATTTTCCATGAGATGAAGGAAACAATAATAATAATAATAAAATAAGGGATTGCAAGGTGTGGGACCGGCCATGGCTAGGGCATGGTCGGCCGGCTAGTGGCCCGGTCCCGTGACACCTTTTCCTAATTTTATATTGTTTCCTTGATGTGAAGGAAATATCATGAAACTGAGGAGTTTCATAAGATGAGGGAAATAATAATAATAAAATAATAAGGAGTTACAAGGTGTGGGACCGGTCATGGCTAAGGCATGGCCGGCCGGCTAATGAGCTAGGTCCCGTGACACCTTTCCTAATTTTATATTATTTCCTTGGTGTGAAGGAAACACCATGAAACTGAAGAGTTTCCTTAAAACGAAGGAGTTTTGTTCAAACGAAGGAATTTTCATGAGATCGAGAAAAATAATAAAATAAGATAAAATATGGGAAGAGGCTTGGGACCAGCCACGACGACATGTTCGACCGGCCGGTGGGCCTGGTCCCTTAGGCGCCTCAATTAATATTTTATTATTATTATTTTCTTTCCTATTTTGCATGGGTTCATCGTTCCTTCGTAATTTTTTGAACGCTCGTTCGTGCATTCAGGTGCTCGTTAGTGCATTATTGCTGAGTATACTTGCACCATTGTGTTGGGGCTTATTAGATAGTAACTCAGATGCCCGTACGTGAATATTTATTACTAACCCATGGAATTCTGCTGGGAAGAACCATGAAATGAAGTAATGAAATATTATGAAGAACGTAGAATATTTTCTAGGGATTCGCAATGAATCTAGTGACTAGAAATAATTAATTAGTGGCTCTATACTAGCACATTGTCTAGAGCATTAATTATTAGAGAATTGAGCAATATGAGCTAGTTGAAGCGTCATATTTATTATGTATAGTCACGGAAAACATCGTTGTTCCATCGAAGACGTTTGACCTTGTCATCAGCCGTGCAATATAATTTCACTTTCTCACTCAACTAGATATAAATATAGTATGTGATAAGAAAGAGTTTGTTCCCACATAGAGGCTTTTGTTGTTATAAAATTTGATTTCTTAGTAACCAAGGGGGATTTTTGTTGTTTTAGCGAAATACTAAAGTAAAAATAAAATAAAGCAAAGCAAATAATTGGAATAATCAATAGAGAGAAGATATTGGTAACGGATAGTATCATTCACAAACATGTATTTTCATCAACAATTAGAATTGGTATTTTATCTCTCATTTACTAAAAGTCCTAGATACCTTGATCGCATGTATATCCCGCTAATTCCCCGATTTCATCACAACCACATTAAAAGATGCATATGTGAATTCTTCCTAGAAAGCAACCTAAAGTGTAAAAGCACAATCAAGTTTAACTCCCTAAAAGCAATAAGTTCTATGGAATAAGACTAATCAATGCAAACGAACGTGTAAAAGCACTAATCCGTTTTAACAAAAGTTATGATTCACTTGTGACTAGTAGGATATATCACTACAAGCACTACCCACAATTATGCTACTTAGAATCGGGGATAAACAACTTTTCGTATTGAAAACCCTAATATAACTCTAGAGATGAATGCAAATCGGATTGATTCCTGACTCAACCTAACAAGTATTCAAATCATATAACACTATTAATTGTGAATCACAAACAATAAATTATTGAGACAAAACTAATTCATAGATTCAAATAACATGTTGAGAAATCAACTTTATCCCACCATTCGTAGACAAAGACCACCAATACTTTCAAGCTCGAATTCAATTACCTGAGTACATTCCTCCATCTTCGTTCATCATTAGCAATGACCGCAGCTCCTTCTCGAGAGTTTCCATCTCCATTGCTTCCCGACAACATTGCCAAGAACCACATGTGAGAATACCACCTTCTCGTCGAGCTCCAACCTCGTATGTTCTCTCCACAATCACCGGAACAGCTACCTCCAACCATTCATTGATCCCTGCCATCGCCAGTAGCTAACCATCTCCACGATAATCCTCACTGCCATGGTTGGCAATAATAGCAACTCATCAAAATGCCCTTCTCGAGCTCCATTCGATCACCAGCAACTACCAATTTCCTTCACTGCCTTCTCACACTCACCAGAACCATGGTCTAGCCGATGGCAAGGCTGCTTCAGTTAACTAGTTGTACGGAACTTGAAACTAAACTCCGAATTGTGCAAACCGGTGGCTCAGATTTTTGTTAAACACCCGCTAGGCGTCTTGCAAAGTATAGATAAATATAACTCCGTTGGATTTGCAATCTTCCACAGCTCCTTCCCTGCGAGCATTCACATTCAATTCCTACAATAACCCAACAAAATAAAACCATTCATAATCTCCGAAACTTCTTAATCTCCTTCATTCAACATCGAACGACATTAGTTCACTGTTCTTCAGGGCTTGCATACTTTTTCTTGTCTCAAATTCTTACTGTAAAGCCATATTCGATACAAATCCATCTCCAATTTCTTCTCAAATTCATAAATCATCTCTTCCATTTACCCTGGAATCAATGGCAGCTCCGTCTATCAATTGTCGAAACCTTAGCTCCTAATTGCATCAGGTTCTTCTTCACTGCTCAAATTCATCTCCATCTCGTCCCTCCATCAGACATCTCCTCCATCAATCACTCAAATCCTCTTAACATCTCCCATCATTTCGATCTTGATTCTTCTCCACTTTAATGTAGCCTCTCCCTTTCTTTCTCTCCGAATATCAGAATGAACCCAAGAAAAGAAAATTCCTCCCAAAAAGAAAACCAATGGATGGCTATTTGCACTCAATTTCAAAGTGATGGATAATGGGTAAAGATAAACTTGTTTGGTTTTTAGGGTAAGAGAAATCGAAAGATACTAATTCTCTTTTAACTCAACCATTAGGTTATGGGTAACTCAAATAACTTAAGTGACAACCCATTTTGCTCAAACTTTTATGGCAAATTGGTTCATTCTCCACCTCCTCCTTGCGCACCTCAGCCCACTCCAAATATAGCTCCCATGTGAATTGGCTTGTGTTTCTTTTACGCTCCAAATGAACGTTTTCTCCTTCTTTTGCTCCCAAGGACTCTATTGCACCTAAAAACTCAAAAATAAACATAAGAGATGCAATTCACCAGGATAATAGCAAAGAAAGCATAAATACTAGATATAAAATTAGGTGTTTTACAACACCTATCAAATTCCCCCACACTTAGACTTTGCTAGTCCTCGAGCAAATCAAATAAGACAATTCTACAAAATACATACAACTTCGTGTCGTCGAGGCTACGGTCACACTTAGCACGTATAACAAGCCTTTGAACCCCTAGGTGTCCCTAGTGGACGAGTTATAGTCTCGTGAGGGTTTACAAGAGATAGACCCACAAAACCTACTTTTCCAACTTACTAGTTCTCCTAAATGATAGCATCCAACGCGCTAAGAAGACATAGAAATTCTGCACACTAGTCATAAGAAGTTAGACACATAAATGAACACAATCTCATCCTTAAAAGTTGAGAGAGAAATAATCATCCCTTATCGAAAGAAATTCGGGTTCGGAGTGATCAAAAGTCTCGACTGGCCCACAAGAAAGGGTTTTATGATATTGCTCTCAATAATAAATAACTTTTTATGGGTCACACATGTGTCCAGGTAGGAATGAAGATAGAATCCTGCGACACGTTGAATGGTAGGAAGGCAAAAACCCTCCGAATTGTTTTGAAAACCCACATCTTTTATTCATTTTGAAAACCCATTTTTCTGACGATCTCTAAGAAAGGAAATCAACCACTTAACGAAGGTGGGAATATGCTTACTTACCTCGTTATCCGTTCGACATGCAGTTAGCACCACTCTCACGGCATCCATAGAAACGTCTTCGGCCTTCAATCGGTGTCTTCATCTTCGTCTTCGGTCTTCAACTGTCGAGGATAACTCTTGAACTTCATAGAATCTTGACAATGTGATTCTTTCCTCTAATTCCTTGTTGCTTGAAACTTCATTATATATATTTCTTCTTCCATTGGCTTTATTGAATGAACAAACTAAAAACAAACTATACAAACCCAAAATATGATACAAAACATTTTTCTTGTCGCTTTTTTTTTCTTTTTTTTTTTTAAGACAAGAGAAAATAAAATACAAATAAGATAAAATAAAATAAAAATGTAAGTACAAAGGCCATGGTGTAAGTACTTTACCGCTTGATTCTTCACAACTTGTATGTCTTGATATCATAAACTTCTCGAACTCTCATCTTGATAATCTTCGCTCATTGTACAATAGTCTTCAACTTGTAAAATTTATGCTCCTTGTTTTGTTGCTATACTTGAATCAAATCGCTCATTTCGTATTGTTGCTTGTAAACCTTGAAAGTATTCAACTTTCCTTCGAATTTGTGATGCTCCTCTTGTTGATGATGATGGTGTTTCTATGGACTTGTTGGTGTAGAGAGAGATAAGGTGGATGGTGCTAACTGCGAACAAGATTAAAAGTGGTATGTAAGTTAGCAATTCGATGTCACCATCATGATTGATAAAATAGCACTCAAGAGATCAAAATAGTGCTTTTATTGGTGGGAGGTTGGGTAGCTCACCATTCTACCCGGAGTTTACGTACGGTGACACACACTCTAAAAGCACAAATTTAGATAGGTACAAAGAATTGAAGGTCGGTGCCTCTCATGATGTAACATGGGTAGTCTCCACTATAGGGGACCACTACCCTAATACCGAATTCAGTCTGCACTTTATTTGCCACTGGCATGGTTAAATCCAACTTTAACTCTCATACAATTAAGAAACCCGATCATGTTCTCTCACATCTCTAAGTTCAAACCACTCTTATGAGAATCTCAATGTAATCTTAGCGACATGTATACTATGTGACTCTAAACTAACTACAAGTTGGAGTTTTTTATTCACTAACTTACATAAAAGTTTTAAAAATTTGAAAATTTACAATGCAAATGCTTAACCACTCCCCCACACTTAAACTTTACATTGTCCTCAATGTAAATTGAGTCGTCCAAAGTAAATCAAGGTGGGAAATTCTAACATGATAATGTGACAAGAAATCAGAAAAAATAAAAACAGGACCAGAAAAACTAAAAACAAAACAAGAAATAAATACAAGACACCATTCTTTGGGTTGCCTCCCATTTAGCGCTTGGTTTAAAATCGTCACCCGACTATCTCCTTGCTTTCTATGACTCCTCCGGAGGGAGTACTTCCACAAAGTTAACTCCTTCCACCACTTCGGAAGTGAAATTCTCATAATATGGTTTCAACCGGTGTCCATTAACTTTAAGTTCTTTCCTCAGTAGCTATGCTACGAATTTCCTCCGCACCATGAGAAAACACATTAGTAACAATAAAAGGTCCAATCCATCGTGACCTTAATTTACCCGGAAATAAATGCAAGTGAGAATTAAACAAAAGCACTTTTTGCCCAATGCAAAATTGTTTCCTAGAAATCATGTTATCATGAAATGCTTTCGTCTTTTCCTTATAAATGTGTGAGCTTTGATGGTTATTTTCAATGATGTTGTAGTAATAGGTTCGTTGAGACTTGTGAAAGCAGATTTTTAGACTTCATTTTTAAAGCAAAAATATAACAAACTCAAAATACAAGATGTTGTGAAAATTATGGAGAGGGTGGAGCTAGGATTTCACCATTCATCAATACTTATGTGGTTTTAAATTAATTTATATCATGCAATTTAAACAATTGATTTGATTCTAAAGTATTGCCAAAACCCAGATTTCCAAAATATCAAATGTTAGTCGCAAAGCATAACGCATCAAGAGTCTAAAACTAAGCATGCATCATTAAGAGAAAACACATTTGATTAATAAAAATCATTTAATTCATTTATTATCAATGCAATTAATCATATAAAATATTGCATAAATTAATAAAATAAATGTTACCACATAATTCTTGAAAGAATGGCTTCCTCCGTCGCTCCAGAGGGATGGGTTTAGCTCATCATGTTGTTGGAAACACACTCAAAAATCATTATTATTGCGCAAAGGAGGTGTACAAATGATGAAATGGAGAAAATGATGAAAAACAAGTGTTTGCAACTTTTATAACAACAGGTGTTCTTATTTCTCTCCCAAACTCTCTGTAGCCTCCCCAATCACTCGATCCCCTTGCCGTGATGTACCGTAACCCTATTTATACTTAACGTGCGCATCAAATATCTCGTGCAGTTACTCCAAATCTTCGACAGTAAAGAGAAAATATTTTCTTTATTTTTCTTTCCCTGTTACGGGATTTGCTTCCTAGTTTCTCTCTTTCACGCCTCTGCTCGTGTTGTTCACACTCCAAACTTGTTACCAACACCTCAGACGAAGTCAAAACACTTCCAACTAACGCCATGCACGGAAAACACGTACAATCCCGTGTCTTTCTTCACTCCCCCGTTTGACTTTAACTCGACGGAATCTTTCCTTTTATTTCAAAATAAAATCCTTACCAATCTCGTTGTGATGACACAGGATATATCCTATTAACTACGCTCCAAAAATCCGTGAAAATCTCTACCAAAAATTTCCAGAGATACGCAGCTTGGTGTTGGAAAAGTTCCGCCAAACATTCTCTTTCTCTTTTCATCAATCGGTGATTATCCACCCAAAATAACCGAAAGGAAGCACATTACCGTCTCTCGCTTAGGCCCTAGGAATAAACCCATTTGATTTCAGCCATTGAATCTCGTTATAACACCTAAAAAATCTAAACCCTAATTTTGCCGGTTCAAACACAATTTTTTCCCGCCAATTTTCAGATTCAAATTGTTGAAGATGACTGCCTTTATCCAATCGTGGGAGTGCGAATAGCAATTAGGGGTGCCCCTTATCCAAAATCGAGAGTCCGAATAACATGTGTCCTTCGGGGTACAAAAATCACTTTTCGAGCAACTTTTTCCATAAGACCTTATTTGACAAAAACACCTACAAACAAGTTTATTAGTGATAAAATGAGGCTCAACAATATATTTATGGGTGAAAATGCGTCGCACTTTCGTGCTCATCAAAACCCCCACACTTACATTTTGCTAGTCCTCGAGCAAAACAAACCGACCCGCTACACAGCTGGTCATAAATAAGAGACTTAGACCCGCTACACAGCTGGTCATGACAAATGCCACATACACAAGACACATATTTTTTTTTTTAGACCCGCTCCACAGCTGGTCATAATGTGATAAGAAAACAAAAGAATAGACCCGCTCAACGTACCGGTCATAATGTGATAAGAAAACAAAAGAATAGACCCGGCTCCACACAATTGGTCATAAGAAAATGAAAATAAAAGAATATACTTTTTTTTTTTTTTTTTTTTTTTTTTTTTTAGACCCGCTCCACAGCTGGTCATAAAGTGATAAGAAAGCAAAAGAATAGACCCGCTACACAGCTGGTCATAAGGCGAACAACAATTATAAATATTTTTTTTTTACCCGCCTCAACAAATTGGTTCCAAAAAAAGTAAAGTAAAAAGTTAACCACTCCCCACACTTAAACATTACATTGTCCTCAATATAATTGAGTCATCCAACGCAAAACTTAAGATGGGAAATTCAAAATAAAATAAACAAAAGTAAACAAACATAAATAAATAATTATACCTACTCGGATCAGTACAAAACGGATCCCCATATACTAATAACCTGAAAACTTGGGGATCGACCCAAAATACAATATTCACAAATGACAGCTTCACACTTATGTCATGAAAACGCAAAGACGCTGAAACTATCAAAAAAATAAGATTTACCCCTAAACCAAGTTTTTACTACACATGGAAGTGCGTAAAGAACAAAGTATGGGGATTCTATTGAGACTGGGAAATTTTCAACTGGCTCATGCACGGGGTTAGAAATTGGCAAATCCTCTGGGTACTTAGATGCAAAGTAATCCAACAACACTTTAGAAGCACACAATTCTAACCCTAAATTAGGCAACTTTTGGAAGTCTAGTGGTCTAGAAACAACCTCTAAGTCGGGTGAATGATCTTGTGAGGTAGATTCATCTATGGAATTAGGCGAATCATCCATACAATCATCCACAGGGTCATCTATATGTTCCTGTTGGAACAGAGTCACTACTAGATTCATCATCATCAAAGAAATAATCTTTCACATTCAAGAACTCTCAATCTTTGTTCCAAACTAGGCGGTGTGTGTTTGTAATACTTCTCATAAATAGTTTCATGTGATTCTTCACTTACCTCATGTGGAGAAGAAACTCCATACCATTGCCTACGATATATTCAAAAGCGTCATCTCGTCGATGAGTTTTCCCGATAATTTGTCTTTCTACGCATATATTCCGCTGCGTCATCGTAGGTGACGTCTCCTCGAAAGAAGTCATCATCCTCAAAAATTCCCTGAAAATAAATACAAAAAGAAACGCATAAAAAGGAAAAGAAAATACTCATGTACAAAATAAAAAAAATAAACCTAAAAATTAATCTAAAAACAAATCCGCGTCGCAACGGCGCCAAAATTTGATGGTTATTTTCAATGATGTTGTAGTAATAGGTTCGTTGAGACTTGTGAAAGCAGATTTTTAGTGCAATGCAAGTCTATTACGGTGCTGCAAGTGACGCACGATGATTGCGCGTCACAGAGTTGCAGGCCAAGTCAGAGTTCCGCCGTAATGGTGCAATGCGAAGCTATAATAGCGCAACGTAAGCCATAATAGCGATATTCAATAGACCGCAAGTGTCAAGAATGGCATAAACCCACAGGGCCAATGTAATGCAAGTGCAACATTACATTGTAAACACATTTGGCTAAGTGATGAAGCTTATTGGCCGACACAATGAAGCTTCATTGAAGGATTGGCAAGACATGGCCAAAGTGACAGATGCAACATGCGATGTTGGCATCGATGCATATCCATGGAATTGAGTTGGCCCAAGCTCAAGGAGGATGCAAGAGTGAAGAATAGACTAAGAGTTGGTCTATGGCATATATTCAAGGTTGGCCAAAGCTTGAATAATGCAAACAAGTTGGTAATGCAAGAGTTGCATTACTATTGTCAAGCTAATTGGCGAAGTGAAGCATATATGACGCATGAGTAACTAGAGTGAGCTTAAGGAGCTGGCATCGATGTTTGAAGCTTAAGGAATGTCCGTGCATGAGTTTAGAATGATAAGCATGCAGGGCCAAGAGGGCTGAACGTTGACGCAAGATGCAGATCCGAAAGATGGCACAAAGCAAGTGTGCAATACGGCTCAAGTGACGGTTATAAGTTGGTTATTGTCTTCACAATTGTGCCAAAGGTGCGAGACAAGTTAGAAGGCTTATGAAATGAGTTCATAGCCTTAGTAGAGTGTCCCTAACCGTTCAAGACAAGTGTGGCTTCAATCTACATGACAAGACAAAAGGTGGCAGTTGAAAAGCAGATTGGCGGTTATGGAAACTACCTGATGGGACACATGGATGTTCCATGCGTGTGCAAGTGTTGTGCACGGTTTTGGCCATTGTAACTACTGTATAAATAGTCCTAAGGAGTGGGAAAAATCAGTAGGCTTACATAGGAGAGTTAGTCTCATGTTTGAGAGAGTTAGGCATTCACCAAGAGGGTGAATGGCCTGTTTTTGGTCCATGTGATGGATGAGTTTTGTAATCTTCCTTTAGTGCAATAAAATGGGTTTGTTGCAGTATATATTTGTGTTCATTATGTCACTGATGTTGTGTGAGAATTGGTTAAGTACATGGCAGAACCTCTTATGCTTATGGGGGCATGAAGAGTTAGAGAGAAAGAAGAAAAGACTTCCGTTGTGCAATGCCTTATGAGTGAAGGCAGATGCGTACTTTGGTGCAAGTATGCAAGGATGAATGATTTTGGGTGAAGTTGATTCATTTGAACCACAATCATTGCCGGTCATGACCCATGAAAATTTTAGGCGATTAAATGGGCATGTGACAGCTGGTATCAGAGCTGTGTTTGGGGACACAATTGCTGATTTTTCTCTCTTTTACTCAAGTTAATGTCATTTGTTTGTCAAATTCAGTGAAGAATTGTTTGGGTTTCACTAGTATGGAGACTAGAAGAAGTTGGTCTTGTGTGGAAAGATCAATTGGAATGAACTTTGAAGCTTGAAGTAGCAACAGGCCATGAAAGTTTATGACAAAGGTGTCAAAATTCCAGCCCAAAGTGTTAGGCGAACGCGCAAGAATCATTGAAAACCGGGTTTTCAAGTGATGGCATGACAAAACTAAGGAGTATGTTGACTTCTATGGTGCAAGTCAGGTGTTAAAGTCCATGTTTCTCACAAGTATGCGAAGGTTATGCATTTGGAATGTATTGTTTCGTAGTGTTATCGAGCTTAATACATTACATGTGTGGTAATGGGAATTTTAGGGGAAATTCCTAAATACAAAGACGTTGATGGCCTTTGCAAAGTGGCAAAGTAGAGGAAGAACATGTCTATGTGATAGATTGAAGGTGTTTTCATCATAGCCAGTTGGTGGAAGATTTAAGTTATCTCTCTCGAATGCATGTACCTTGGTGGTAATGCAAAGTCTGGTTGCGAACCAGCATTTTTGTGGCAATGTGATGCCATAAAGGAAGAATTGGATGTCCAATTCTTATCTAGCATAAAGCTTATTGAAATGTTGAAGAAATAAGTGCAAGTTAGGGGAAAACCGATACACCACGGTCTTGCGTTTGCAAAGAGTTCTTCGTTGATGCTAGAAGCGCACAAGGAGTGTGCTTGCACCTGGGTTTATGAGTGGGATCATTATGCTTGGATAAGGGTGTCCAAAGATCTGCATTTGATCGTAACCACAAGCGGATGTTCTTGTCGACCGCAAATCAACAATTGTTGCTACTCAAGTTGATTTTGGCGAAGGGGAAAGACAAGAGTAACCAGTTGTGCATGGGCAGTAAAATGAGTTCCAAGTTTGAAGAAGAATGCGGCATTCTTGCTTCATGGAACGTAGGCAAGGGCGCCTCATTTGCAAGAATTGTTCCTTGTTAATATTGTCCAAGATAATTGTCCGCGGAAGTTATTGAGTGATATGACTTTGCTTGAGCTCTATGGTGATGCTCTAATCATCAAATTAAGTCTGTTCCAATTGTGCAAAGGTGCACAATTTTGTGTCAAGATTTGGATGCTAATTGGCATAGCATGTATGCAACAAGAATATGCGCCAAATGGGATTTGGGCATGGCCGAATGCATAATGCGTGAAGAAATGCAAGTTAGGCGAATTGAAGATGCATGGAAAAGAATGACAAGGTAGTGGTGATGCACAAAGATGGC
The DNA here is from genome assembly GCA_023531295.1 of Papaver armeniacum. Taxonomy (NCBI): domain Eukaryota; kingdom Viridiplantae; phylum Streptophyta; class Magnoliopsida; order Ranunculales; family Papaveraceae; genus Papaver; species Papaver armeniacum. Next base: position 29,351 of record JAJJWW010002307.1, on the reverse strand, counting down.
ATGTGGCCATTATTGAAGAAATCTTCATGAAAGCTAAAGCAACATGATAGCATCGGGTGGAAGAGTGCATGTAGCAAAGTGAATTGCTATATTGGGGATGAGGGTGCTTTGTCTCGCTTCCTTTGTTGCTTATAAGAGAAGTTGAAGTCAGTATTGCAAGGCTTGTTAGGTCTTACAAGTTGCAATCAGTTAGCGCGAGTATTTGCTCAAGTTTGAGTATACTTTCAGTTTAGGTCGAGTGGACCTTGGTATTGGAATGAAGTCTCTCTATGTAAGGTAGTAGTGAATGAGGGTATTTGAAGTGAAAGATCTTGCCTCTTTCGTTCAAAGTAAAGCTAGTTCGCGTGGAAGATGCTACACAGCATATTAAGCCAAAATATGCAATAGAAGACGCTGAAAGTGAAAGAAGTAAATATAAGAGTTGGTGGCATAGTCGAGTTTGTTGTTGAGAGTTATGTGGAAGTGCGAAGTCATTTGGCAGCGAATGCATGGAGTAACACAAAGCAAGAATGAAGATGTAAGCCCATCAAGTATATGAGTTGAGAGTAACTCATAGTTAGGAAGAACATGATGTTGTTTTTCCGCTACATTAAAGCGTGAAAGTGATTCAAAGAGCAAGTGATGCTTAAATTGCTGGTTTCAAAGGCTTGTGAAGAGGATGCCTGGACCAAAGAGGCGTTGTGATGTCACTGGTATCCTAAGTCATGACTATACCAGAGTCATGCATTTCAATCATGATGTTGCGACAATGCAAGCAAAGAACAGCAAGGTGCAGGTTCTTTGGCATACAAATGATGCAAGTCCAAGAAGGTGAAGTTTGCAACATGATTTGGAGGCCAAATCTAGTGAAAATCCTGAAGTTTGCAAAGTACAACAAAGGTTATAGATTGTGGCGCATACCAAGAGTGGTATGGAATCATACAAAGACATACCTTAAGGCATGGCATGATTTGGCGTAGGCGCATATGATTGAAGAATGAGGCCAAGTCTTGTATAATTCCAAGTTATGTTGCATGGTGCAACTAAAGTCGAAAATGAAGGCATAAGACAAATGGCAATGATCAGTGTGATCAGTTGGGAGAATCATTACTTGTGTACACTTAGGCACAAATGATTCATGCGAAGTTCAAGCACAATCTCAGGGAATTGACAAGAAGAATTTCCAAGTTGCATTTGGGTGTTGATATGCGATTGTAGTGAGAGTTAGAACGTCTGATCAACGTGACAACAACAATACAAGTCAGTAGGATCAATGGCAAGGCATTAAGCTAAGTGATGGAATTTGGTACTAGGCATAAAAGTTTTGGCAAGAATGAAGACCAAACAAAGTTTGCTGATTTCTGAGAAGGGCTCAGAAGCGTACAAGGCCAGAGAACAAGTATAACGAGTATACTTTGTTGCGTTCAACGAGGGCGTTGAACGGATTAGGTGAGGGAGGTCTATTACGGTGCTGCAAGTGACGCACGATGATTGCGCGTCAGTTGCAGCCAAGTCGAGTTCCGCCGTAATGGTGCAATGCGGCTATAATAGCGCAACGCAAGCCATAATAGCTGGATATCAATAGACCGCAAGTGTCGAGAATGGCATAAACCCACAGGGCCAATGTAATGCAAGTGCAGCATTACATTGTAAATACATTTGGCTAAGTGATGAAGCTTATTGGCCGACACAATGAAGCTTCATTGAAGGATTGGCAAGACATGGCCAAAGTGACAGATGCAACATGCGATGTTGGCATCGATGCATATCCATGGAATTGAGTTGGCCCAAGCTCAAGGAGGATGCAAGAGTGAAGAATAGACTAAGAGTTGGTCTATGGCATATATTCAAGGTTGGCCAAAGCTTGAATAATGCAAACAAGTTGGTAATGCAAGAGTTGCATTACTATTGTCAAGCTAATTGGCGAAGTGAAGCATATATGACGCATGAGTAACTAGAGTGAGCTTAAGGAGCTGGCATCGATGTTTGAAGCTTAAGGAATGTCCGCGCATGAGTTTAGAATGATAAGAATGCAGGGGCCAAGAGGGCTGAACGTTGGCGCAAGATGTAATCCCAAAGATGGCACAGCAAGTGTGCAATACGGCTCAAGTGACGGTTTATAAGTTGGTTATTGGCTTCACAAGTGTGCCAAAGGTGCGAGACAAGTTAGAAGGCTTATGAAATGAGTTCATAGCCTTAGTAGAGTGTCCCTAACCATTCAAGACAAGTGTGGCTTCAATCTGCATGACAACACAAAAGGTGGCAGTTGAAAAGCGATTATGGTTATGGAAACTACGATGGGACACATGGTTGTTCCATGCGTGTGCAAGTGTTGTGCACGGTTTTGGCCATTGTAACTACTGTATAAATAGTCCTAAGGAGTGGGAAAAATCAGTAGGCTTACATAGGAGAGTTAGTCTCATGTTTGAGAGAGTTAGGCATTCACCAAGAGGGTGAATGGCCTGTTTTTGGTCCATGTGATGGACGAGTTTTGTAATCTTCCTTTAGTGCAATAAAATGGGTTTGTTGCAGTATATCTTTGTGTTCATTATGTCACTGATGTTGTGTGAGAATTGGTTAAGTACATTGCAGAACCTCTTATGCTTATGGGGGCATGAAGAGTTAGAGAGAAAGAAGAAAAGACTTCCGTTGTGCAATGCCTTATGAGTGAAGGCAGATGCGTACTTTGGTGCAAGTATGCAAGGCTGAATGATTTTGGGTGAAGTTGATTCACTGAACCACAATCATTGCCGGTCATGACCCATGAATATTTTAGTACTTCTGCCGAATTGTCACAGGCTCGCACTTCTCAAATGCAACACCAACTTGACAATGGCAATTATGCTCCACAGCACAATCTCAGCCAACTCGCACTTAGCCAATACTTCAACTTCTTGACTAATTCTCTATTCAGCCCATACTAAACAGAGGTTCTGCTCACAATCTTTCAAGCCTTCAATCAAATGCACACACTCCGCTTGATGCATAAACAATTAAGCCAAACCAAAGGGAAATATGCACCCAATGTTAGACTTTTCTTTAAATCAGCCTTAGCCTTTTATTTATTGCACACTTAGGTTACACACTCTTCTTGTTCCATTACCCAATCCCTTCACAAGATCAGGCTTATATAGCCTTACAAAAGCTATGTACAACTAATCGCAAGCGCTTCGCTTTTACTTTACATGTGCGATTAGCTAACTATGCTAACCTTTGTCAAACCGTTCTCTAGCCAAACGAGTCCTTCCCATCAGATTAGAAAGCATAAAGTAAACCCACTCTCGTAAAACCAACTCTAAATCGTCAAGGCCATGTGCCCCGCACATGTCATCTTGCCTTGTTGCCGCATCAACGCATTTGCCAGCCAAATATTGCGCCATCACGGCTGTGCATCATTCCCGCTGATGATGGTGTGCTAATGCAAGTCTTGCTTGCATGCCCGCACGCCCTATGCATACAGTAACATGCCAAACTCTTTTGGCATCTCGTGATGCTAATCTCGCATCCTTGGCCATGTCCAAACCCAGTTTGGCACATGCCATTCTCTTGCTGCAACTCAGACGTGCACTTGTACTGAATACCGCTATTATGGTTTCCATTGCGCTATTATGGCCTCATCGCACCATTACGGCGGAGTACTTGCACCTCTGACACTTTGTCCAAGCCACTGGTGATGCACCATCCTTGTGCATCATCACTTGGCCACTTGACACCACCGTTATAGACCTCCCCCACCAGCTGAACTCGACGCCCTCGTCGATTCTTTATGCTGCAGATAGGCCTGAATTTGTTCTTCAAATTGCCACAATGTAGTATCCTTATCCCAAGAAGCCTCGCAGTCCGGCAACCCTTGCCACTTAATTAGAAAATAAGTTCTCCTATTCTTCTTGCTTTGCCCCATAACTCGATCATCAAGTATTGCCTCAACTTGCTTATCGAATGTGATCCGATTCTTTCGGGTGGTGCACGCCCGCTTGTTGTCTCAAGTGTCCAAATAAATCAGGATGGTATTTCTTCAAAAGTGACATGAAAGTGGGATGCACTTTCAACCTCCGTCCACGCAACTCAAGTCCGTAAGCCACCTTACCAACTCTTTTAATCACTTTGAAGGGACCATCATATCTTGGAATTAAGCCTCTATGCACTGTCTTGCTAGAAATCTTCTTCCAAATCTGGGGCGTTAGCTTTAACAACACCATGTCTTCCACTTCAAACTCTACGTCTCTGCGATGCAAATCAGCATACTTCTTCATTCGTCTTTGTGCCTTTGATAAACTATCACGCGCTTGCTCGGTCATCTCTGTCTTTGACCTTGCGTTGAACGGATTAGGTGAGGGAGGTATATTACGGTGCTGCAAGTGACGCACGATGATTACGCGTCACGAGTTGCAAAAAAAGCAAGTCGAGTTCCGCCGTAATGGTGCAATGCGAAGCTATAATAGCGCAACGCAAGCCATAATAGCGGTATTCCTGAATAGACTGGCAAAGTGTCGAGAATGGCATAAACCCATGATGAGTGCCAAATAGTGCATATTTATACACCTTTTATTGGCATTTTACTCATCTTTTTGCGCTTATAAATGATATTATCCCAAATTCTCGTATTTTCTTTTTTTTCAAGAATAAATATTTGTATTAATTAATTTTGTGTTTTTAGGTAATAAATAAAGCTTGAGAATCCGAGGAGTCAAAAGAGCGGAATTGGAGTCAAGCATCTATGGAGCCAGATAGCCAAAGCCCCGCGCCAACTCGGTTGCAACCCAACAAAGAAGACATGGGCTAGAGCTACCCGAGACCTCGGATCCGAACCCGCTCATTCCGAGCCGTTGAGATCTCACCCTAATGCATCACACGGTCGCTCCTTCGCTCACATCCATTTCTCGATGCCCCGCTCAACACCAGATCGCTCCAAAACCGCTTACCTCCCTGAGCCGTTCAGATCTCCATCAGCTCCATCCGACGCTCGCTCCACCATTTCCATCAACAGTCGAAGCACCTGCTTCACAACGAAGCCACCATACCCTATACCCTAATCGACTGATCCATTTCTCTCCATCTCTCTCTTTCTTCTCCCCCTACCTCTGCAAATCCCTCTCCCCGACCGTCTCCTGCCATAGCCACTCCGCCACCATCTCTTCTCCAACCACATCACCACCTCACCAACAACTCTCTCCGATGTAGTAGCACCATCACCACCAACAACCCCGGACTAGATCTCTCCTTTTTAGTTTCTACCAACCCTAGAAACTAAATCAGAGACATCTAGGGCTAGGGTTTCCACCCAAGTAACCGCATGGAGTTCTGAGCATGATGAGACAAGAGGGAGGCAAAATCAGAGTATGGGTTTAGTTTACTTTTCAATTAATTTCGATTTTTGAATTAGGGTTTCTTTGTTTAGGGTTTGCTTGGTATGTATAAATAGAAGAGTGAGATGATGATTTTGGGCACGCCTGGATTAGCCAGAGCTGTCACTTAGTTTCAATTTGTAGTTTTAGTTCTTTGTAATGTTTTAATTTCAATTTTCCAGGGTGTTGTTGAAACCCCTGATAATATGCTAATGAATTCATCTTCTCTTTATGGTTTTTGATAATCTTCATTGTCCTAGAATGATTTAGCTCTTTGAGCACATGACCCTCGTGATGGAGTGTATCGTAAGAAGACACTCCATACTAGGGGGAGTGTGTAAGATTAGTCACAACAATATCATGGTGTTCTTCCCCGGAATGAACCAAGACCATAATTAGACTAGGAACTCAGCTTTAGCATAGGTTCGGTGTGGTAGATTCACCACCCCGTGCTCCACTATTTACTTGTTTGCCTTAGCTTAGGATCACTACATGCTACTTCACCGTACTCGGCAAAACAACAATTATGTTACATACTTGTCACTTGTTACTTGCCAGGAAACCTGGCTTTTGAAGCCTTTGATCATCAATCAAGCACCACAAGTCTCGGATCGACTCGCACTTGCCCCGTCCTCACATACTTGACACCGTGCACTTGCGTATCACCGCAGCCGAAATATAAACATCTTCTCGCCTACTAAGTTTTTGGCGCCGGCCGGGGGACTTGGCGCGTGCCGTAGCTTAGTGTCACTTGTCACTTTTAACTCCCTGAGCCAGCTCAAAGCACAACCATCTTGGCTCGCATAGTTGCTACAAGATAACCATCTTGGTCGCATAGTTGAGCATAGTTTTTCATTATAGAGAACTAATTCTTTGTTGAGCTACGGTGTGTGCCAGTGTTTGTTGTCATGCAACCCTGTGGCTGCTATGCAAGCCAACCCAGGGAAGGTAAAGGCGCAGAACACAGTTTTTGTTGGAGCTTAAAATGGTTGGTTGTTCTAGAACTTCGATGAACCTCAATTTTTATGAATAATAAACCATGTCTCCTGATAACCTATCTGCTTAGCAAGATATTGCCCAACCCCTTGCAACATAGAGTGTCTGTTTTGTTCAACCTTGCAATATTTGAAATTCGTGCAATCTGGGCCTCAAGTCGTGAGCATATCCTTGCAGCCCCTTTGAGCCATTGTCTGCCTCTGTGATGTATGCAAACAACCGAGTCACTTTTATTGCGTGAAGTTGCTTACTCGCCCTGTACTCGTGTGCATCCTCCGAGCCGAGGGTAGCCAAAGTCGCACCGCGCTTAGCCCGTGCAGGTGTTGACCAAACCCCTCGCAACTGAGCATTTGTAAGCTTGTAATCTGTGGTGCAATAAAGTGTGAGCATTGAAGTCACCTAACCTCCACTCTCGCAGCTGTGAGTTAGGCAGCACTTGAGCTGTGAGTTGTGCAATCTGTGAGTTGTGCAATAGTGATCTGTGCATAATAGTGTGTAACTGAGAATCTGTGAGTGCCAAATAGTATTTGATGAGTGCCACTATTATCAGTTGCATAATCCTGCTAATATAACTGTGTAAAGTCTGAGAACTGAGCTTGCTGAGAATTGTGCACAGCTCCAGCCCTGTGAGCTGTTGAGCCAAGCTGTGACATCCCTTGCATGCTCTGAATTGTCTTGTGTTGTCAATCCTAAGCTTGGTCATCAACCATATCTCGTGCATAATCGGAAATAGACCTTGAATATCATGTGACTTGTTGAATCTGACGAGCCATGATCACATGAGAAAATTAGCTTCCCTGCTAGGTGTTGCATACACCGGAGTTGCATGAGCCACACGAAGCTCACTCGACTTGTGTGTTCTCAGTAAACCTTAGTGAGCCATTTGCACTGTAACTTGTAGATACCCTGCTGAGCACAACCCTGAATGCATGATAACTGGAGCATTGCAAAGCCCTGAATTGCTCACTCCAGCTCCCTGCAGCTGTGAGTTAGGGCTCCAACTTAGCTGCAAAATTGAACTTAAACTCCAGCCCTCGTGCATGAGCTTGTGCTAGCTACTCGCTACCTTAGCCAAGCCCCGAGCACGACCTCGGTTGCTCGCTAGACTCGTTGAATGCTAACTCGTTGAACCCCTTGTGTTGTGTCATTTCTGTTCAGAGAGTTTGCACAAGCCGTGGCTGTGTTGTGAGTGCCAACCCTTGCTGTGATTTGTGTTGTGAATTGTGCCTCACTAGAATGTGCATAAACTAAGCTGCACATAACCTGTGCTGTGTCAATTCTGGTGTGAGTCTGTCGCTGCTCAGGCCGAAACCTACTGACTGGTTGTGTAGACAACCCGCATAAGAAGAACTCTGGCCGCATAAGTCAAGACCACCATCGGGCTAACCATTCTAAACTTCACCCACATAACTTAGCCCTTAACCTGGGCTGCTTAGGCTAAATTGAGCCCACATTCCACCGAAATGAACCCAACCTCGGGCTTTACGAACCAAAACTCAGCCCACAATCAATTGTCAGGCTGATCGACCACACCAGTTGGGCTCACCGAACCTAAGTCGGACTGTCTAAACCACAATCGGGCTATATATTTTCACCTAATCTGGTCATGGCCAAACTAGGCTCGACCATCTAGGCTAAGCCCCATCTGTTGGGCTGTTTAGCACCAACTGGGCTGGACTTTCCCACATAAACCAAACCAAACCCACAAAAACCAAATGAATCCCATTGAATCCAAAGCCCAATAAACCAAATTCCCAAACAAACCAAAAGCCCAATAAACCAAATTCCCACATAAACCAAAGCCCATTTTCATGTTATATTTGTTAATGTTTGTACATATTTTCTATTGGGTCGATCCTCAACTCTTTAGACTCGTTAGTAAATTTTTGTAGGACTTGTTAATTTTTTTCTTTCTTGAATCGGTTGAGTCTTCTTGTGCATTTTTTGTGCTAATCCGATATAATCACCACTGAGAATGTTGGATTTTGCCTTGACGAATGAAGCTCAACCTTGCTCCCGCCGACATCCGGTAATCTCTTCCCTTTTTATCTTATCAGCATAGTTCTCATGGTATGTGATTGTTTAAATTTTTTCTATATGAAGACACATTGAGGACAATGTTTGATTTAGGTTTGGGGGTGCATTTGCATTTAGAGTTTTTAGTTTTTATTTTGCATTTAGAGTTTTTAGTCTTTTATTTTACCTTTTATTTTCAAAAAAAAAAAAAAAAAAAAAAAAATCAAAAATCAAAAAAATATATTGTAGTTTATTTTTTGCTACCACCATGGTAAAGAAGAGTTTAAAAAGAAAAATCCAAACAACAAGGAATTTGAGTAGAAAAGTTAAAAATTGTCAAGTTTTTGTGAAGTTTAGAAGTTCAGTCATCAACAATTGAAGACCGAAGACCGAAGATTGAAGACGTTTCTATGGTTTCTTATGAGAGAGTGATATTAATTGCTGATCGGGTGAGAAGTGAGTGAGTATTCCCACCCCTTGCTAATGGTTGATTTTCCTTTCTTAGAGATCATTAGAAAAAGATTCTTTTTGTCCACACTTTTGTGGAGTCTCCAGATTTTATTTCGGAAGGTTATCCTTCTTACCTACAACGTGTGCAGGATTTCTCTCTTATTCCTGCCTGCACACATGAGAGACTAAAAAGCGATCTTTTTGAGTGCAATTATCATAAAACCCTAATGGTGAGGCAGAAGTCGAGGCTTATGATCACAATCGAATCCGAATTCTTTCATATGGTATGGTTACTTCTCGCTCAAGCACTTAAGGATGAGAATGCGTTCTTCGATAGTTCTAACTTCGTTACTAGCATGCAGAAACTCTATGTCCTCATAGCTTCTGGAGGCTTGAGACTCTTCTACACTCGAAGTTGGAGAAGGTTTTGTGGGTACATCTCTCGGTAAACCCTCACGAGACTACAACTCGTCCACTAGGGACACCTAGGGGTTTAAAGGCTTAGTGCATACGCTAAATGCATTCGAGAGACCTACGACAGTGGGTATAGTTAGGATTTCTTATTTCTGTTTCACTTGAGGACAAGTAAAATTCGTGTTTGGGGGTATTTGATGAGTGCCAAATAGTGCATATTTATACACCTTTTTATTGGCATTTTACTCATCTTTTGCGCTTAGAAATCGGATATTATCCCATATTCTCGTGTTTTCTTTGTTTTCAAGAATAAATATTTGTATTAATTAATTTTGTGTTTTTAGGTAATAAATAAAGCTCTGAGAATCCGAGGAGCCCAAAGAGCGAAGAATTGAAGTCGAGCATCTATGGAGTAGATAGCCAAAGCTCACAAGCAATGGCTTGCAACCCAACAAGTAAGCAACTCATCTCAAGACATGGGCTAGAGCTACCCATGACCCGGATCCGAGCCCGCTCACTCCGAGCCATTGAGATCTCCTCAGCCTACATCCAACGGTCGCTCCATCACTATACATCATCTCTTGATGCTCCGTGCAACACCGCATCGCTCCAAAACCGCTACCTCTATCACCTGCTCGGATTTCGCTCCTATTCATCCAACGCTCGGTGCAGCGTTCTCATCAAAGCTTCGTTGCACCCGCCTCACACCAAAGTGCCCAATACCCCTATACCCTAATCGACCGATCCATTTCTCTCCATCTCTCTCTTTCTTCTCCCCTACCTCCGCAACTCCCTCTCCCCGACCAACCTCCGACACCACCAACTCCTCTCCCTCTTCTCGTCACCATCACCCTCCACTCGCTACCGCAACCACCTTCCTTCCTCTCTAGCTATTTAGTTTTTCTCTTTCTTAGCTTCTCCACCCTAGAAGCTAACTTAGAGAAAAGCTAAAGCTAGGGTTTACCTCTCCACAGTCGAAGCATGGAGCGCAAGCAGACGAATTGACAGAGGCGAGATTCGTAGTATGGGTGAGAGCATGGGTTTGATTTATCTATTTTATTCTCGATTTTGAAGAAATTAGGGTTAGGGTTTTATTCTTCTTTGGCATGTATAAATAGAGGAGGATGAACTGTGTTGTGGGTTACGCCTGGATTAGCCAGTGCTGTCACTTAGTTTCAATTTGTAGTTTTAGTTCTTTGTAATGTTTTAATTTCATTTCCAGGGTGTTGTTGAAACCCTCGATAATATGCTAATGAATTCATCTTCTCTTTATGGTTTTTGATAATCTTCATTGTCCTAGAATGATTTAGCTCTTTGAGCACATGACCCCGTGATGGAGTGTATCTGTAAGAAGACACTCCATACTAGGGGGAGTGTGTAAGATTAGTCACAACAATATCATGGTGTTCTTCCCGGAATGAACCAAGACCATAATTAGACTAGGAACTCGCCTTAGCATAGGTTCGGTGGTGGATTCACCATCCCGGTAGCTCTCAAATTATTTCTTTACCTTAGTTTAGGTTCACTTAGCTCAACATTAGCCGTATCGGCACAACATATCTTCCGTCACTTTGTTACTACCACTTGAAGTCGGCTAAGCGACCTTAGATCACTAGAGCACCACAAGTCTCGTGGTTCGACCCGTACGTGCCCGTGCTACATCACGACACCGTGCACTTGCGGTATCACCGTAGGCCGTAAAATAGACACATCTTTGGGCCTTTTGGATCTTTCATTCACCATGTCATGGGAATTTGCAATTCTCTAAGCAACCCCGGCTTTATCTCAAAGTAGAGTTCGCTTGAATACACTGCGGGTGGGGACAAGCCTATGAGGCCAAGTCCTTGAGTGAACGACGCATCACCTATCGTTTCTTCTTCTTGTTGTCGGGAAAATCTCTTTCCTCCTACTTCCAAATTTCGTGCTCGTCCGGCTGTGTTTCCGCCTTGGTTGGAGTATTGTGCCTTTCGGTAGCCATCCCGCACCTTGAATAATTCCAATCCTTAGAAGCTGTGGATTAGGTACCTCAAACAATTTCTATCAAGTAGAAACAAGACAACAAACAAAAGCAAAGATAAAAGCAAATTAAAAAAAGAACTAAAATCCTAATAACAAGACGTATGCCTCCAAGAATCTGCGCCAAAATTTGATCGTGGTGTCAATCATTGAATATAATTTACCTTTCAATCAACTGAGCAATAATATAGTATGCGATATTGTGCCTTTTCAGTAGCTATCCCGCACCTTGGATAATTCCAATCCTTAGAAGCCGGGGATTAGGTACCTAAAACAATTCTCGCACACAAGTGAGAAACAAGACAACAAACAAAAAGCAAAGATAAAAATTGTAAAAGAAACTAAAACTCAATAACAAAGGCGTATGCCTCCGTGACGCAAAAATTTGATCGTGTGTCAATCCGTCAAATATAATTTCACTTTCTCAATCAACTAGATAATAATATAGTATGCGATAAGAAGAGTTATTTTATTCTAAATTACTTTTGGGCCGCGAAACTCTGATGAATGGATAGTTTTGGTGAGTATTGGGGTTTGGAGACGGATTGGAAAGCAAATAGAGACAAAGATGAGCGTAGGTTTCGTGTTTCAGCATGGCTTGCCTACGTCACTGGTGAATCCCCTTTGGGATAAATGTTTTATTGATTTTCTATTACAAAATATGTTTTTCTCTCCTCTCCTCTTGGCCTCCTCTCACAGATTTACTTTCTCCCCTATTTATACATTTCATATCTAAATATAACATAAATACATTAGCACTCCTTCAAGCCACCATCATCAGTCATGTAAAACATTTGATTAATTACGCATGTATGAAGCTATCTTGCCTTTAATCTTGCATTCTACTGAAATACCTTTAATCTTTATAGTGTTAGCTTCTGCCTTTAGTATTGCATAGCTGAAACTACTTTAAATTAGTACATGGAATTCAATGGATGAAACTATTTGGAATTCAATGCATAAATGATGGGGCGGTATTGGTGGACCCTTCTTTAATTTGAGCAGTAATTTGCATGGGTAAGGGAGCGGCTTGATGGTTGACATGCATGATGGCTGGCGGTGTGGATGGAGGCTGGCTGGCAGCGTGGTTGAGTTTTTGGCTGGGAATTGGTTTTGCAGCTTTGCTGGCTACAAGACTGAAAATTGGCTAGGGTGTGGCCGGCCCGATAGTTGGCCAGGCTTTGACCATTGACCCGATCCCGTGTGAGGCCAGTGGGCTGCCTTGAGTTGGCAGTTAATGGGCTTGGATGAGGACCAAACATGATTCAAGTATCAATTTGGCCCATTAAGTGGTATTTTTACTTATGGTACAAACATCGCCCCCTCTTAACCTCCAACTTGTTGGGGTTAAGAAAAATTCGTGTTCCTTAGTCAATGATAAAACTCGCCCCCAAGTGTGGACTATTGATATTGAGGTGATTGGAGAATTTCCCTTGTTGTTTCTTGGAAATCAAAGCGCCCCAAAAGTACGTTTATGTTCTTGAAGCGTAAATAAGCCATGTACGTTGATTGTGGAGATCGTAATCAAATCGCCCCCAAGTGCTGCAAAACAATGCGAGGTGATGCGAGCGGAAGCTTGATAATGGAGCGAGTGATGTTGAAATGGCGTAACAACATTGAGTGAAGGCTGATGCAATGGCCGGTTGTGATCGGTGAATTCTGCGAAGATTGAAACAAGCTGCATTCTGGCGGCTTAATCAACTGGTATGGGTGACGAGCAAAGCTGCCTGCGGCCCGGTGCGATCAATTTCTGGGTACGCTATGGAGTTGCGAACATTTAATTCCGCTGACTTCGATCAGTCGATGCCTGCTGACGTCGAGCATTCGCGGCCATTGCGATCGGTTTGGGCTGCGAGAGCAAAGCGCACCTCTGGCCGTTCGCGATCAGGTGAGATTTGCGGGAGTTGCGAACAAGGCTTGAACTGCGGCCGAGCAGCCGATCGGTGGTCTGCGGCGTGACATCGAGCATTGCGGCGGTGCGATCGTGTGGATTTGCTGGGAGCAACGAAGCAAAGCGCACTCGGCCAGTGCGATCAGGTTGAATTGCGAGGAGTTAGCGAGCAGTGGAGCTGCGGCGACTCGATCAGGTGAGTCTGCGGCCGGCATCGGCATTCGCGGCCAGTTGCGTCGATGTTGAGCTGCGGGAGCAACGAGCAAAGCGCACTCGGCAGCTGCGATCGGTTGAGCTGCGGGAGCACGAGCAAAGCGCCTCTGGCGGTTGCGATCAGCTGGGCTGCGAGAGTACAAGCGAGGCAGTTGTACTAGCTCAATCGATTGAGTTGCGGCAATTGCTTGAGGGGGATTTAAACCAGTTCGATAAACCTAGTGTAACCGTTACAAATAAAACAGAACTGACATCGATTCGTCCAAGCCGGATCTGACGGAAGCTAAATCAGTTCGTCCCAGCGATCTACAATTAATAGGCAAAGCTATGAATTGCATCGTGTCGCGTCCAGCCCAGGAGTCGTGATTCTTTTGAAATGAAGTACAATAATTCAATCCAACATAACTATAGGTTTAACATTATTGATTGTAAAAATTGTAAAAATATTAGGTGTATGCTTCGCCCCTCTTAATCCACAACTTCGTTGGAGGACTAAAGTTTGGTTACCTGAAGTTTCGATTTTGAGCTTAATTGCAATTAGGGGCTATGTAACTTGCCCCCCAGCGTATGAAGTGTTACACAACTTGCCCCAAAAGAGTAATTTTAGGCCATGAGGTGTTACATATCTTGCCCCCCAGTGATGGTCATCGTGTTGAAGTGATATGCAACTAGCCCCCAGGAAGATAGTAATTGTCATGTGCTTTCGATGCTTGCACAAGGGTGCAACGCTTGCTGCATTTGCTCGCATGGGATTTTGAATATGTCGCTATCCGAATTCGGCGGGGGCAATCCCACTATTCCCGTATGCGCGCAGAATTGAAATGTGCATCCCCTCATTGGGAAGATGATTGCCACATTAAAGGTGTCTTACTGAACAAAAGTATGCATGAATATATGAAAAGATGCAAAAATATGTAAATTGTATACTTACCTTATTGAAAATGTTCATCGCGATCCCTGATTAGGATGCCACGTTGGTGTTTTTCAAATGACGATGATTAATATAGTTGCCTTAGCGTCGCCTCGACTTAGTAATTGATTTGTCTCTGGGGATTGGAATGTACGTTAAGTCAGCTCGATCAAAAAACGATTGCCACCCAACAATCCATTTGTGCCACGATTTATGCGCAAAACTGGACTGAATCAGTTGTAAGGAAAACTATATTGAAACAATTTTTGGGGAAAATCGGACTACAACGGTTCGTCCCCTTTAATTTGTAGCAATTAAAAGGATCTAAATTTATTCGATCTACATGCCAGCAATTTGTTCTTTGTGAAGCGGATTATAATAGTTCGATCAATCGACTGTAATAGTTACGTGGAAAAGGACTGCATGATTCGATCAAGCATTTATGCCGGTATTTTCGGTGGTGATTGAATGTGACCGTTTGAGGTCATTTTATATTTCTAAAATTTTTAACCTTTTCCGAAAATTGGAATGCCGCCTTCGACCTTGGTAGTTGACATACTGATCTCATCGGGCGACAATCACTCGGTTTGGATGTACGAAGAATAAGTTATCGAGGAAACAAAATTGGTTGGTCGAGTGCCTTGCTCTAACATGTTGATAACATGATTGTACCCAACAAATATTATTCTCAATTGCAAAATTTTACCTTCATGTCGTAGGATATTGAACTGCGATCGCGCAGCCAAAAATCATCCAATTCGGACGTGAGACGGAAAAGATATCAACGAAACAAATTTTTAGACGAAGCCCTAGTGTGGTGTACATATCCGCAAGGCATAAGAAACTCAGGCAGGAATAATCCAAGACTCAAAGGGATTAATGTGCTCCATGCGTTACATTGAATCGGGACTACGGAATTAAGTTGTAACACGCCGCACCGAGATCGAAGCTCCTATTAATCTCCAAATAATGGCCGATTAATCGGCGATTGAACTCTGAACTACTCGCCCAGGTTCACGCTCGTGCCGCCGCCAGCCGTGATCTGTTCGTGATGGCCGCCGGCTTTACTGATTTTTTTTTTTTTTTTTTTTTTTTTAAATTTGATTTTGATGTTTAACGAGATCATCGAAAATGGATATACCGGGGCATCAACGATGCAGTGTGTCCGGCTCATCGAAGGTTGATGTACCACCATTGACATCCAGTGTTGTTTAGAATTAAACTTTGATGTATATGAATCATCGTAGTTTGATGTACCAATGAGCATCAAGCGTTTTACATCGCGAACATGAAATTTGATGTAACAAGAAGCATCGAACCTTTTTCTTGTTGATGGAAGTGGGTGATGGACACCTTTGACGTGGGTGAGTGAAAAGTATAGTGGGTGAGCGAAACCCTGAAGAGGGTGAACAGATCGAGGCATGCTTTGCCCATGCTGTGCCGCCGCCACGCCATCAGCCTAAGCCATTGCCTAAAGCTGTGCCCGCCGCAGCCGCTCGTGTTGGCCATGGGGTTTGCATAGGCTTTTTTTGATTTTTTTTTTTGATTTTTTGAAACCTTTCGCAACACATTTAGGCCTTGATCTTTGCCTTTGGACTTTTGGTGACAAGTTTCATTGACTTGTTGTGTTTTCCTTGAAAGCTTTCGTAACAGCCCTATAGATGTTTAGTAACCAGTGGAATTTATTGTTGTTTCTCTGGAATTTTCACCATGATTTTGCTTGCACTTTTGTGGCCCTTTAAAATTTTTACGAGATGCTTTTAAGGTTTTCCCTTAGGTATTTAAGCACCTTGAGATGTAGACAACTTGACAGTATCATTGATGATCGATTTTGTCATACAACAAACTTGAGCAATTGGATAATGTCGTTATTTGAGAAGCGATTTTTTCGGACTTGGGACTTGAATCATCTTTGGATCGAACATCCACGACAACAACCTTGGTGATTTTCATGATGGTCATTTGGTAATATCCGATCTTTGGGCTATAGTAATTGTGATTAACTGATCTAGTATTTCATTGGACTAATGGCGATGATAGAAATCAAATTCTAGCCATGTCGTGGATCGTATATCCTACAACAGTTTTGATGGTATTTCACTACATCTTTTGCCGCGAAACGAGCGTTCGGCAACACTATCATCGGATTTTGTAGTGATCGATTTTTGGCAGATATCCAAGCTAATAAATCAATAAATCTGAAACGCGAATCTTAGTTGCTGTGATTTGCGATCAAGTCGGATCAGAGTATGTGCGATTATACGGTCGGCGGAATTGCGATCAATCGGATCATGATCTGTTATGATCAAACTGGTCTCGGCCGATTGCGATCAAGCTGGGACTGCAATGATGATTTTCCAAAATGCTCAAGTTGCTTTTTCACGGACACGATTTTGAAGCATTTCCTGAACTTTTCTCATTGGGAAAGCACGATTTCTTTTCTCGTATGTCCGCTTAGTCGGCGCCAATGTTTGTACCCAAAATTACTTTTGGGCACTGGCACGATGAATGGATAGTTTTGGTGAGTATTGGGGTTTGGAGACAGTTGGAAAGCAAATAAAGAGACAAAGATGAAGCGTAGGTTTTACGTGGTTCGGCATGGCACTCGTCCACGGGTGAATCCCCTTGGGGAGAAATGTTTTATTGATTTTTCTATTACAAAATATGTTTTCTCTCCTCTCCTCTTGGACTCCCTCTCCTTGATTTACTGCTCTCCCCCTATTTATACAGTTTCATATCTAAATATAACATAAATTACATTAACTGCTCCTTCAATCCACCATCATCAGTTTCTATGAAACAACTGAATTAATTCACATGTATGGAACTAGCGCCTTTAATCTTTGCATGACTAAATCTAACGCCTTTAGTACCGCATGACCGAAATCTAACGCCTTTAGTATTGCATGGCTGAAAGCTACTTTTTAATTAGTACCGCATGGAATTCAATGGATGAAACTGTTGGAATTCAATTCTACATAAATGATGGTCAGGCAGTATTGGTGGACACTTGTCATTGAGCAGTGTTGCATGGGTAGGACTGCTTGATGGTTGTGGCATGATGGTCATGTGATGTGGATGGAGGTCAGTGGTGGCAGCGTGGTTGAGTTTTGGTACAGGAATTGGTTTGCGGCTTTGCTCAAACAAGACCGAAAATTGGCTAGGGTGCGGCTGACTTCGATAGTTGGCCGACTTTGACCATTGACCAGTCAGGTGCGGTCTGTGGGCTGCCTTGGTTGGTAGTTGATGGGCTTGGATGAGGACCAAAACATGATTCAAGTATCAATTTGGCCCATTAAGTGGTATTTTTTACTTATGGTACAAACAAGTTCGTATCCACAGAGAGGCTTTCGTTGTTATAAAATTTTAGTTTCTAAGTAACCACGGGGAATGTTTGTTGTATCTAAGCAAATAAAAATAGTTGAAAGCAAAGTAAATAATTTGAGAAATCAATAAGGAGAAGATATTGGTCACGGGATAGTATCATTCACAAACATGTATTATCATCAATGATTAGAATTGGTATTTTAATCTAAGTATTTATTAAAAGTCCTGGATACCTTGATCGCAAGTATAACCCGTTAATTCCTGTTTTTATCACAACCACATTAAAAGATGCATATGTGAATTCTTCGTAGAAAGCAACCTAAAGTGTAAAAGCACAATTAAGTTTAACTCCCTAAAAGCATTAAGTTTTATGGAATAAGACTCATCAATGCAAACGAATGTGTAAAAGCACTAGACGTTTTAACAAAAGTTATGATTCACTTGTGACTAGTAGGATATATCACTACAAGCACTACCCACAATTGCTACTTAGAATCGAGGATAAACAACTTTTCGTATTGAAAACCCTAATATAGCTCTAGAGATGAACACAAATCGGATTGATTCCGTACTCAACCTAACAAGTTTTCAAATCTTATAACACTATTAATTGTGAATCACAAACAATAATTACTGAGACAAAACTAATTCATTGAATCAAAAGCATGTTGAGAAATCAACTTTTATCCCATTACCAATAAGATGTTTAGCTACTCATTGCTATGGAGTTCATCATAATCAATATTCAATAATAAAATAATGAAGAAGAAAAACAAAAGCAAACCCTAGAAGCGTAAACAAAAACGGATCTCCCAAATTCCAAGAATAAGATATTCTATGTTGTAGAAGACCTTCCCTTTATAGCTTTTCTCTAACTTCTAAAATTAGGTCTAGTCTTCAAAGTCCATTAGATGAAAATCCACCAAGCCCATAAGAAAGAGAAACCCATGTAGAAAATATGTCCCAAAAGTGGTCGTGGGAAATATGGTATTGTGGTAGTAAATTGGGGAAAGAGTCGCCGGAAATCGGTTCGGGTGGCCAAGCAAAGTCCGCCCTGGTCACCTGTCAACCTTGGTCGGATCGGTCAACTAGTCAGCTCGGCGGGTCAACTCGGTCAGACCGAGTCCGACCGAGTTAGGGTGAGTCAGGGTCTGATCCTGGTTTTCTGGCTCAGCTGAGTGGGTTAATTGCCAGACCACTGTGCATGTCGTGGTGTCTTTGCACTATCATTGTGCATCGGCCTCTTTGGCCAGACCATCTTGGTGTGCAACCTCCCCGCAATCCCGGGCAAACAACGGTTTCACCACCGCCATTACACCAGTAATCCCAGCTCACATTCTTGCCACTCTTCTCAAATCGCAAACCGCGCCCATGACTTACGCAACCATCAGGCCTCGGCCTGCTCCATTCTCTATAACTCTGCAACCACAGAGCCTTTGCCACAATCATTTCAATCACTTGCCATTCTTAACAGCAGCGCGATACAATACCACTGCGAGTCACAGGCTTCACCTGCAATGCCAACCTGCAACTGCACAACAGTAACACTCCCTTCTCATCTCACCGCATCAGTACACAGCCCCATAAGCTCACGGCAACCAACTACAGAAAGTCACCTTCTTTCACTGGTGTTTATGGGTGAAAATCGTTTCTGCCGATTTCACTAAATTCGGTGGGTGAGTGAGAAACTGGTTTAAACCCTAAACAAATATTTTGCACGTGAGCACTTTATAGATTCGAGAGATCAATCTGTACAAGTCGGCCTAAACCAAGAAATGGCGTTCCGGACTTGCTTCGGTCACAAAGTGAAGGAGAAGGGTTGATTTGGGGAGGGAAGCAAAGAAAGGTGTTGAGACCCGAATAGTTAGGGAGAGTAGTGTCTCGACTTGTATCGAAAGATAAAGCTTAGGAAGCTTGTAAGAGATGAAAGCTTTTGGAGAGCTTGCAAAGTTGCCTTTTACGAGAGTGTAGTATTTTTTCTCTGATGAGACTTGTTGTCGGTGAAATAGAGTAAGACCTATTTATACAAGTCGAGATTGAAACGTACCACTGGCCTCATGAAGGAAGAGAGTAAAGGGTGAAATAATGAGAGGAGGTGGTAACCGCAAGGTGTTTATGGGTGAAAACGTTTTCACCATTATTTCCTCATTTATTTGACCGCTTTATTCCTTTCACGCTTTCTTAATGTGAGCGTAGTGTACGCCGCAAGTCAGACCGCCAAACCAAAACCACAGAAAGCATCCCCGGTTTGTGTTGATATCTCGAGTGTTGGTTGCACCTTGAGTGCAAGTGGTGCTGCTAGTGGCGCGTGTGGCATGTGCGGAATGCCCTTGTTGCGGGTTGTACCTCGAGCGCAAGAGGCAATGCCAGCTACTAGTGGCGTGCGTGGCATGTGCCAATGGCATGTGCGGAATGCCTTGGTGGTAGGTTATACGTTGAGTGTATGTGGTAATGCCAGAGGCTGCTAGTGGCGTGCGTGGCATGTGCCAATGGCATGTGCGGAATGCCTTGGTGGTAGGTTACGGTTTGCAAGTTAGGCTACCGGCGTGTGTGTTTGGCATGTGCCAATGGCATGTGCGGAATGCCTTGGTGGTAGGTTGCACGGTTTGCAAGTTAGGCTACCGGCGTGTGTGTTTGGCATGTTCCAATGGCATGTGCGGAATGCCTTGGAGGTAGGATGCACGGTATGCAAGTTAGGCTACCGGCGTGTGTGTTTGGCATGTGCCAATGGCATGTGCGGAATGCCTTGGTGGTAGGTTGCACGGTTTAAGTTAGGCTACCAGCGTGTGTGTTTGGCATGTGCCAATGGCATGTGTGGAATGCCTTGGTGGTAGGTTGCACGGTTTTGCAAGTTAGGCTACCGAGCGTGTGTGTTTGGCATGTGCCAATGGCATGCGTGGCCGTTAGGCCAGTGGCCTTGGTAGGAAAAACTACCAAAATGAGCATGTTGGCATGTGCCAATGGCATGCGTGGCGCTAGGGCTGTGGCCTTGGTAGGAAAAGCTACCGGTGAGCATGTTGGCATGTGCCAATGGCATGCGTGGCCATTAGGGCCGTGGCTTTGGTAGGAAAAGCTACCCGTGAGCATGTTGGCATGTGCCATGGCATGCGTGGCCATTAGGGCGATGGCTTTGGTAGGAAAAGCTACCGTTGTTGGCATGCCAATGGCAAACGCGGGCCATTAGGGCATGGTTTTGGTAGGAAAAGCTACCCGGCGAGCATGTTAGCATGTGCCAATGGCATGCGTGGCCATTAGGGCCGTGGTTTTGGTAGGAAAAGCTACCGGCCGAGCATGTTGGCATGTGCCAATGGCATGCGTGGCCATTAGGGAGCCGTGGTTTTGGTAGGAAAAGCTACCCGGTGAGCATGTTGGCATGTTCCAATGGCATTCGTGGCCATTGGGGCCGTGGTTTTGGTAGGAAAATCTACCGTGAGCATGTTGGCATGTGACAATGGCATGCGTGGTAATTAGGGCCGTGGCCTTGGTAAGAAAAGCTACCGGTGAGCATGTTGGCATGTGCCAATGGCATGCGTGGCATGTTAGGGCCGTGGCCTTGGTAAGAAAAGCTACCGACGAGCATGTTGGCATGTGCCAATGGCATGCGTGGCCGTTAGGTAATGGCCTTGTAGGAAAATCTACCCCGTGAGCATGTTGGCATGTGCCAATGGCATGCGTGGCCGTTAGAAAAGCCTTGGTAAGAAAAGCTACCGGGAGCATGTTGGCATGTGCCAATGGCATGCGTGGCCGTTGAGTGTCGTGGCCTTGGTAAGAAAAGCTACCAGCGAGCATGTTGGCATGTGCCAATGGCATGCGTGGCCATTAGGGCCGTGGCATTGGTAGGAAAAGCTACCAGCGAGCATGTTGGCATGTGCCAATGGCATGCGTGGCCATTAGGGTCGTGGTTTTGGTAGGAAAAGCTACCGGCGAGCATGTTGGCATGTTCCGATGGCATGCGTGGCCATTGGGGCCGTGGTTTTGGTAGGAAAAGCTACCCGGCGAGCATGTTGGCATGTGCCAATGGCATGCGTGGCCATTAGGGCCGTGGCCTTAGTAAGAAAAGCTACCGGCGAGCATGTTGGCATGTGTCAATGGCATGCGTGGCATGTTAGGAAAAAGTGGCATGTTTGCTTTGGTAAGAAAAGCTACCGAGCATGTTGGCATGTGCCAATGGCATGCGTGGCTGTTAGGGCCGTGGCCTTGGTAGGAAAATCTACCAAATGAGCATGTTGGCATGTGCCAATGGCATGCGTGGCCGTTAGGGTCGTGGCCTTGGTAAGAAAAGCTACCAGGCGAGCATGTTGGCATGTGCCAATGGCATGCGTGGCCGATTAGGGCCGTGGCCTTGGAAATAAAGCTACCAAATGACATGTTGGCATGTGCCAATGGCATGCGTGGCCATTAGGGCTATGGTTTTGGTAGGAAAAGCTACAATGAGCATGTTGGCATGTGCCAATGGCATGCGTGGCCATTAGGGCCGTGGCTTTGGTAGGAAAAGCTACCAGTAGCATGTTGGCATGTGCCAATGGCATGCGTGGCCATTAGTTGCAAATTTTTCGCAGGGAAAAGCTACCGAGCATGTTGGCATGTGCCAATGGCATGCGTGGTCGGACCTTGGCCTAGGTTGCATGGTTTGGAAGCCTAGAGTGCGATATATTTGGCATGTTGCCAATGGCATACGGCTTGTAAATATGGCTTGTGATGCGTGTTGGCATGTGCCAATGGCACGTCTGGTTTCCATGTTACGTTTTGCAAGCCTAGGGCGCTATATTTGGCATGTGTGCCCGATGGCGTGGCTTAGTTTGGCATGGTTGCCAATGAGTGTGATATGTAGTTTGGTTTTGGCGTCGCTGCCATGGTCGCGAGTGTGCGGCTTGGTTTTGGCGTCATTGCCATGGTGCGCAGATGTGCGGCTTGGTTTGCGTTGTTGTCATGGTGCGCGAGTGTGCGGCTTGGTTTGGCATTGTTGCCATGGTGCCATGTGCGGCTTGGTTTGATGGTTGCTGCATTGGTTTAGCATTATTGCCAGATGTGCGGCTTGGTTTGGCATTGTTGCCATGGTGCGCGATGTGCGGCTTGGTTTGGCATTGTTGCCATGGTGCGCGATGTGCGGCTTGGTTTTTGGCATTGTTGCCATGGTGCGTAGTGTGCGTCTTGGTTTGGCATTGTTGCTATGGTGCGCGATGTGCGGCTTGGTTTTGGAATTAGGGTTACGTATCCGAAAACCTAATCTGGTATTTTGAAAAAATACCCCTATTAATGTTACACCGAGTTAAATGCTCTTAGTTAATGTGTTGTGGGTAACACTAGGTCATGGGGTTTTACGATTTTACCCTTTGTTTAAAAACCACCATCAACATTAAGTCCCACTTAGCTCGGAACGGGGGCTTTGTTGCGAGTAAGCATAAGATGGTGACAAACTATCAATAAAAAACCGTAAAGAGAATTGAGGAGGCTTGTCGACCTTTTATAAGTACGATTTGGAATCCTTGCCTCGGTAGTTTTGCACAAATCGGGAGGCTGGCATAATTGGTGGGGCCGGTGCGGCTTGGCGACGTTGGGAAGTTGGCGTGAGTTGGGAAGCGGAGTGTGCTAGGCTTGGTGGGACCGGCACAAGGTGTGGAAGTCAGGTGCGTGCTTGCAAGCGTGACTTGGGCGGCCATTAGGAAGTCGGTGCAATTGGTGGGGCCGGTGCGGCTTGGGCGACGTTGGGAAGTTGGCGTGAGTTGGGAAGCGGCGTGCTAGGCTGTGGGACCGGCGCAAGGTAGGAAAGTTGTGCGTGCTTGCTGACGTGACTTGATGGGATCGGTGTGAACAAGGAGGGAGTAGGTGTTTCTACAGATAGCAAAGTTTCCTTATTTTGCGTTTCCTTCACGCTAAAACTTGATTAGGGCATCGTTCATGCCAAAAATGGAAGCGTTATGTCCCTCATTGCTTCCTTTTCTTTTTAAAGGTTACGTATTCAAACCCAACGCAACTGCATCATCTCCCTCGTTTGAAAAAGGTTCTTCTTGTTAAATTTCTCTCGGTATGTTTTCTTCTTCTTTGGCGGGTTGTCGTACACTTTACCACCGCTTGTTGTATAAATGGAAAATTTCCCTTTTGTGCGGAGATATCTGTTGGAGCATGCGCCAACTTTATATCGGCGAGGATGACCTAGTCGTTCCCCTTCCTTGAATCCGTCCTTGTTGAGCTGCTGCGACTTGGAGGACGCGGATTTAGGGCTCTATCTTACGAATGGGATGCAGCGAGAAGTCCCCGGTCATACTTCGGTTTGATATGATGGAATGGATGAATACGTGAATGTAACCTTAGTACTCTTCGGATGTGACAACTTTGGGATGCTCGAAATTACATGATGACATATTACGGATAGTGCGGCTCGGGA
The DNA here is from genome assembly GCA_023531295.1 of Papaver armeniacum. Lineage (NCBI taxonomy): Eukaryota > Viridiplantae > Streptophyta > Magnoliopsida > Ranunculales > Papaveraceae > Papaver > Papaver armeniacum. Next base: position 5,409 of record JAJJWW010002307.1, on the reverse strand, counting down.
TCCTCCGCGGCCTCGTAAAGTGTTGAAGGCGTCTTCTAGACGGAGAGGTGATGATGTTCTTGCGGCTTGCACCCTTGAAGAGTAGAGGACCATGTTGTGGGTACGGATTTTTGGTGGACTATTCTTCGTAGCTTTGACGGTGAAGGGATCCGTGTATATCTTCCGTTCTCAAGTATGGTTTACGTGTTTCCATCTTTGTAGTAATTCTTTGCTGCGGTGAAGCTCGGGGCGGTATCAACGAATGAGGGGCAACAATTCTTGGTAGGAGGTGTAATCAAGAAACTACATTGTCGTGGTAACAAAGTAGGTTGGGCGATATTCTATGGGCTTAGTGGAAGTAAAAGGATTAGCTGGATGCGTAGGCGACAAACATCCATGATTACGAGTTTTGGCGAGATGGATTAAAAGGTGTCCATGACTACGAAGATTGGCTGGGCATGGCTATGTTCCATGATATGGGTAGTGTGGCGGCACGACCCTTTGCGAGAAAGGAGTGGCGTTGAAGCGAACGTTGAAGCGAAGCGGCTGGCGGAGAAGCGTTTATGCGTAGTTACTTATGGAGAGAGCGTTGAAAGCGACATCTTGCAACTCTCGAGCCTTGGCGGCTACCATTTTGAAGTCGGAGGCGCGTCACGTTCTTTCAAACTCGACATCCCTCAAGAGAACAGAGGTTAGGAGTCCCCCATTTACATCTGTCGATCGTGCTTTCTAAGAGAGGTTGGGGTTTGGGAACGGCTTCCTGTCTGGAAATGCCTTTCCGATGTAGTGTGGTTGAGGGTGCAAATATGCCTTGATGCTACGCCTCGGAGAAATATAAAATCTCACATAAGCTGTTTCATCATAGATCTACGACTTTGTGGGCGAAGTTCCCATTATGCGGGTCCTAATGGAAGAAGGGTCTCCGTGAACTCGGGAGAGTTGTTGATTTCCCTTGCTTTCGATTTTGGAGAAGTCTTTCTGATCTTCACGTGTGACGAAATGGATCGCTTATCCCCTTCTGCGGCGTTCAAGAGCAACGCGAGCCTCTTCATCTATAAACGCGCGTCTTCTTTGAAGTATCTTTTGTCTTTTCATCAAATCAACGAGTGCTAAAAGGAGTCGGCTTCTTAGGATCTTCCGAGTATCTTGCCACGATGGTGGAGTAGCGTCTCTGGTGACGGTTGGAGCTTCCATGCTTGAAGAACCTTTGGTGTGGAGGAAGTGGCTCACGGTTCAGTGATCGTAAGTGTATCGTGCGAGAGATGACACGGTTTTGATCACGAATCTTTGGAGCTATGGCGCCCATTTCGAAGGGCGAGGATGGTCTTTGGAAGGCGCAAGATGTTAGCCCAGCTGGAAGGATACAAGCTGACCCAGCACAAAGTGTGAATGCTTTGTGGTGGCATGCGCGTGCGGCATGTGTGCACAGTAGTGCGTCACAGCAAGCGCGTCTGCAAGCGCTTACGGCAAGCCCGGCATGCTTTGCGTCAGCAAAGCGCATCAGGTAAGCGCATCCCCGGAAAGCGCGTCGGTAGCCGGATCTGGATCGTCTTGGAATGGGCGGGCATGACTTGGATTTCGGTATGGTGTGGACCATTGGCTTGGCAGTTTGGCTAAGTATGAGGCGTTGTACACGAGAATGCTGGGAGAAGTACGGACATATGGCCACAACCAAGAAGGTCACTAGTCGATTTGCGGTTAAGCGTGTGGAAGAGGCTTTATCTTCCATCGAGGACATGCGTGAGGTGAATGGTCACACGTTTTACGAAGACGTTATTCTTGTTAGGAGCACCAACGCGACGTGTGCGTAGAAAAGGAGTTCAACACTTCGTGGTTTGTCGAAGGCCTTCTTTGAGATCCAAAAGTTGAAAGATGCACGCAATCGAAAGCCTTTCCATGAGGAGATTGCACGACATGAGGTAGAACTCGAAAAGCTTTCCAAGATGTTGACTATGAAGAGAGCGGCTCTTGAAGATGCAAAGTTGACTTTCTCAAGAAGAACATACCTCCTGTTGGATGATTTTCCTTGAATGTTTCTCTATTAAACTTTCATTTAGGTTCTTTTTCTCTTTTTTTTTTTGAAAGACATCACCGATATCTGGTTCAAAGTTTGACCGGTTTTGGTAGGCATATTGGTAACTTTTGAGGATATTGGATTATTTCTTGGATGAATGGTTTTGATAATATGACTCTGATTATGTTTTGGGAAAGGAATATTGCTTTTATGAAAGTGTGTGCTAGCAATAGGCACAATACTCGGTAGTATAATGGTTTTTAGTAAAAACCTAAAACAAATCGTATATCTTGCGTAGTCTACGAATTTCCCCTCACTTCATAGGTTTTTGCGAACATGCCCCTTTTTATGTAAAAAGGCGGTTTTCTTGGTAGCATCCTTGATTAGTCCCCAATTCTTTGGTAGCGTATTCAACGAGTCCCAGTTTTCTCGTGTAGTTTTTGCAGGCGAGTAACCGGGTCAATCTGGCGGTTGAGTCGGACTGAAGTCGCAAGTCCCCAATCGCTGGTAGCATCTTCAACGAGTCCCCGCTTTTCTCGTGTAGTTTTGCAACTAGTAACAGGGTAAATGCGGTAGTTGAGTCGGATCGAGTTGCCTTCCCTACCATCTTGACATCTCGGGTCGAAGAAGCGAGATCGACAGTCGACATTGTAGCAGATAGATCAATCCTCCCGTTGTGGTCGCCAATTGTTTATGGGTGAAAATCGTTTACTGCCGATTTGATGGGGTTCGGTGGGTGAGTGAGAAATCTGGTTTTAAACCCTAAACAAATGTCTTGCACGTGAGCACTTTATAGGTTCGAGAGATCAATGCATGCAAGTCCGACCTAAACCAAGAAATGGCGTTCCGGACTTGCTTAGGTCACAAAGTGAAGGATAAGGGTTGATTTGGGGAGGGAAGCAAAGAAAGGTGTTGAGACCCGAGAATAGTTAGGGAGAGTAGTGTCTCGACTTGTATCGGAAAGTGAAAGCTTAGGAAGCTTGCAAGAGATGAAAGCTTTTTGGAGAGCTTGCAAAGTTGCCTTTTACGAGAGTGTAGTATTTTTCTCTGGACCAAGACTTGTTGTCTGGTGGAAATAGGTAAGACCTATTTATACAAGTCGAGATTGAAACGTACCATGGCCTCATGAAAGAAGAGAGTAAAGGGTGAAATAATGAGAGGAGGTGGTAACCGCAAGGTGTTTATGGGTGAAAACGTTTTCACCATTATTTCCTCATTTATTTGACCGCTTTATTCCTTTCACGCTTTCTTAATGTGAGCGTAGTGTATGCTGCTGCAAGGTGACCGTAAACAAAACCACTGGAAAGCATCCCGGTTGTGATGATATCTCGAGTGTTGGTTGCACCTTGAGTGCAAGTGGTGCTGCTAGTGGCGCGTGTGGCATGTGCCATTGGCATGTCGCGGAATGCCCTTGTTGCGGGTTGTATCTCGAGCGTAAGTGGCAATGCCGAGCTGCTAGTGGCGTGCGTGGCATATGCGGAATGCCTTGGTGGTAGGTTATCGTTGAGTGTAAGTGGCAATGCCGGGCTGCTAGTGGCGTGCGTGGCATGTGCCAATGGCATGTGCGGAATGCCTTGGTGGTAGGTTGCACGGTTTGCAAGTTAGGCTACCGGCGTGTGTGTTTGCATGTGCGGAATGCCTTGGTGGTAGGTTGCACGGTTTGCAAGTTAGGCTACCAGTGTGTGTTTTAGCATGTGGCGGAATGCCTTGGTGGTAGGTTGCACGGTTTGCAAGTTAGGCTACCCGCGTGTGTGTTTGGCATGTGCGGAATGCCTTGGTGGTAGGTGTTTTGGTAAGTTAGGCTACCGGCGTGTGTTTTGGCATGTGCGGAATGCCATGGTGGTAGGTTACGGTTTGCAAGTTAGGCTACCGAAAGTGTGTGTTTGGCATGTGCCAATGGCATGCGTGGCCGTTAGGGCCGTGGCCTTGGTAGGAAAAAAACTACCGGCGAGCATGTTGGCATATGCCAATGGCATGCGTGGCCGCTAGGGCGTGGCCTTGGTAGGAAAAGCTACCGGCGAGCATGTTGGCATGTGCCAATGGCATGCGTGGCCTCTAGGGCGTGGCTGGTAGGAAAAGCTACCCGTGAGCATGTTGGCATGTGCGATGGCATGCGTCGCCATTAGGGCCGTGGCTTTGGTAGGAAAAGCTACCCGTGAGCATGTTGGCATGTGCCAATGGCATGCGTGGCCATTAGGGCCGTGGCTTTGGTAGGAAAAGCTACCGACGAGCATGTTGGCATGTGCCAATGGCATGCGTGGCCATTAGGGCAGTGGTTTTGGTAGGAAAAGCTACCCGGCGAGCATGTTGGCATGTGCCAATGGCATGCGTGGCCATTAGGTATGGTTTTGGTAGGAAAAGCTACCAGCGAGCATGTTGGCATGTGCGATGGCATGCGTGGCCATTAGGGCCGTGGTTTTGGTAGGAAAAGCTACCCGTGAGCATGTTGGCATGTGCCCGATGGCATGCGTGGCCATTAGGGCCATGGCTTTGGTAGGAAAAGCTACAGCGAGCATGTTTGCATGTGCCAATGGCATGCGTGGCCATTAGGGCCGTGGTTTTGGTAGGAAAAGCTACCCGTGAGCATGTTGGCATGTGCCAATGGCATGCGTGGCCGACTTAGCCTAGGTTGCATGGTTTTGGAAGCCTAGAGTGCTATATTTGGCATGTGCCAATGGCATAGCGGCTTGGAAATATGGCTTGTGGTACGTGTTGGCATGTGCCAATGGCACGTACGGCCATGTTGACCTAGTTGCACGTTTTGCAAGCCTAGGGCGCTATATTTGGCATGTGCCAATGGCGTAGCGGCTTAGTTTGGCATGGTTGCCAATGAGTGCGATATGTAGTTTGGTTTTGGCGTCGCTGCCATGGTGCGCGAGTGTGCGGCTTGGTGTTGGCGTCGTTGCCATGGTCGCGCGGTGTGCGGCTTGGTTTGGCGTCGTTGTCATGGTGCGCGATGTGTGCGGCTTGGTTTGGCATTGTTGCCATGGTGCGCGAGTGTGCGGCTTGGTTTAGCATTGTTGCCATGGTGCGCATGATGTGCGGCTTGGTTTGGCATTGTTTCCATGGTGCGCGGTGTGCGGCTTGGTTTGGCATTGTTGCCATGGTGCGCGAGTGTGCGGCTTAGTTTGGCATTGTTGCCATGGTGCGCGATGTGCGGCTTGGTTTAGCATTGTTGCCATGGTGCGCATTGTGCGTCTTGGTTTGGCATTGTTGCCATGGTGCGATGTGCGGGTTGGTTTTGGAATTAGGGTTACGTAGCCGAAAGCCTAATCCCCAAATATTTTGAAAAAATACCCCTAGTAGTTATTACACGAGTTAAATGCTCTTAGTTAAGGTGTTACGGGTAACATAGGTCATGGGGTTTTGATTTTACCCTTTGTTTAAAAACCACCATCAACAATGGCCATTTTGCC
>JAJJWW010002306.1:0-12316 GCA_023531295.1 Papaver armeniacum | reverse complement strand
AATACAAAATAAATTACCTGCAAAAATCTTTCATTCAATCTTGCCAAATTCTATTATACATTCAATAACACAAACTTGTTCTATTTCTTTAATTCAGTCCAACGAATTCTAAAATTTCAACTGTCATACTCTCATGATAGCTGAAACACTACATAAAATCAATGAAAGCATATATCAAATTTGCTTACTTCAGGAAGATCTTGTATTGCATCCCCAAGCAGTAATGCATTCATCAAATTTGAAGGAAACTGAGTCCAGATGAACCTGATTGGTTATGCATCATAAGATAAAACAAGATTTAGTGTTAGAAGAACACAATGACAAACGGTTTAGAGTAAAAGGTATCTCAGTTCTTCAATATATACATACCCATGAAAAGGCGATTAACTAACTCATCAGTCAGGCCATTCCACTAATTCATGCTTGAATGAAATGATCTGGTCATAGACATGATATTTACCGAAATGTCATTAGGGACATGGTAATGGTCCTTTACTAACATCATGTAGGAACCATTTAATAGTGCACCAGTTCTCATACCAATATCAATCGATACTTTACATAGTACTAGATGACTGCTGCCACGGTGGGACGGCCGACCGAATTAATAGGATTTTCCAAAATTCATGAATCTAGTTGATCGGCAAAAAGGACTTATATGAATCTAGTTGATCCAAATGTGGTAAAGACCTGACTTATATGCGCTTCCTATATGACAGTGCATGTTTGCACCAGTCTGGTCGATACATGTTCAATCTGTGTATAATTCAGATCCACATTTGAGAATGGCAAAGAACCAGATCGAATGAAAAGTAATCAGAAGAAAATTATCCCGCAAATTCCTAAGCGGCTTTTCCTACACATGTGTCACCGATTTGGATGCAATATATCACAAATACTCTCTTACCAATGATTGTAACTTGCCTCATTTAATCTAAAATATGAAGTAACTACCAATTAGCCAGTAAAGAAGCTCTACCCATTAATTCTAAAGAATAAAAGCCAAGGAAATAAATCAATACGAAAAGGAACATTTGCGACGTGACTTTCCAAAAGCTACGATGACAAAATCACATTTTCATTTGCTATCCAGATCGTACTTGGGAACCAAGTACAGAAGTCAATAAGAGAAGGATCATTTCAAAGTTTAACCAATATGGCAATACGACCTAACTGGCCTAAAGCTACGACGACAAAATCACATTTCATTTGCTATCCAGATCGTAGTTCGGAACCAAGTACAGAAAAAAAATAATATAATACTGCTGCTATCATTGCTGCCATATGCTAAAGGAAATAAATGCATCTAATATTAACCTTCTTTGAGTTAACTTTTCATCCAAGAACCTAGACATCCCGAGCATGGAAACGCATCAAGTAATCAATGTCAACCGAACATCGAAAATTTCCGCTCCCGTAAGAGATTAAACTAAAAATCTACCGTTTTCACATCAATAGCTACCCCAAATAATGATGCACAAACCACTTACATTAACAAGAAACACTTTAACATTATTTATACACACATCATATAATAATGAAAATCATGGAAAATCGCATCTATAAAACCACAATGACTAAATATCATAAAGAAATTTCGCAAGTCTACAACCTTGACAAAGTTAACCTACAATTCATCCGCATCCAACGATTGAAAAAACACAAAAGGCTTACCGCCTTACCATTTATCATCGCAAGAGTATTAACACTCAGAGAAGTGATATGACGATCCAACAATTGAATCATAATAGCCTTGCAGTAATGAGCCATATCATTAGCCTTTGTTTCAATTAATGAGTAAACCTCCATCACAACGGATGGAAATAACCTTAGAAAACTATCTATGCAATCCATTAACAACACTAGCTCCAAAGAAACCAATTCGAGCAATAAAATTAGATCAACCAAGAGATAGGCAATAAAGAAAAATCAAAAATTGCTATTTGTGATTTATAAATGCTTGTACACAGTGGTACAAATCTGAAAAGACTCATCTCCCTAAAATGCTAACTGCGCTCAAGAACAACGATGCTAATGATATGCACACTAATTTAGAGGATGCAACATAATACCTTTTAATTTCCATTAACATCTTAGTATCGAACCAAAAAATAATTGCGAATTGATTTCCAAATTATCTGTCTTCTTAAACTAACATTCTAACAATGATCTCACCATCTTTTCTAATGAAACTAATGGTCCTAACTATAACTTCTTCGCCAGTATCTATTCACAATTATTTCTTTCCAGGATGATAAAAGTAAAGATAATGATATAACCACCTAGCGCAAGTAGTGTATGTAACCAACCAAACTTCAAAGGAGACCAAAAAGTCAACATGTTCCATAAAATAAAAGTAACCCGAGCTAGTCCTAATGTTCTGTAATAAAATTTGTTAAAATGTTCATCAAAGCTAAAGGGTTCTTAAAATGAAACCTAATCCTAACATAGCGAAGAGCAAATACGAGAAATGAGAGCCTTAAACCTCATGTAGATACTACCGCAATGAAAAAACTTAAGATGGTAACTAAATAAAATGGATTGTAACTGCGTCGTGTTAACATAATTAGGAAGAAAACTCATTGCAATATACAATTAATGCAACATGTTTTATACTTGTAGTTATTGCATTCACCAGAAAATAATAATAAACCCTTGTCCACCTGATGTTATATTCAGATGAAATTACAAATACCATGAATTAACAAACCAATTCCTACACACCATTACAAACATAACTTGCAAGAAGTACTTAGCTATGGATCCATCAAGTAAAATTGTCGTAAACGCCGATCTAGTCAATGAACAACTTACACATTCCTACACTAGTTGGCAACAAAAAGGAAAAAGGATATAATTGAAACAAGAACCCTAGCTACAAAGTCTCTTATAAATTCAAGAAATCAACTTCCACTTAGAATCAAATTCACCATTATTTCAATTCTTGTACTATTATTTTGGAAAAATTAAACTAAAACCCAAATTGTTCGTCCATTATCAAATTATAGAACCGTTTCAAAAGTAATCAACTCAGTCTAAATTAAAAACCTACAAGAATCGATCAACTCCTACTAATACACACAACAATCGAGAGGGATACAAAACCATCAATTTCACAAAAACTATGATAAACAAAAAAAACACTAAGAATTAGGGTAAGAAGAAAGAAAAAAATAAACTATCTTCATCAAGAATTTGATTCATCGAACCGAACATGCGAGAAACATAAACTTGAAACCAAGAACATTACTCTAAATTAAGGGTTGATGAAACAGTTAATGGTTTCATCAACACATACCCATAATTAACATTTCAACCCATATCCAGAATTTAACTCTAATTTATAAAAATGAAGAATCGAATTCAAAGTAGAGATTCCCTGAGATTTACTGATTGATGAACCATACTGTTAATGGTATGAGAATCATAGTCACCACCTTGAGATTCAGATAAGAGTAACACTGCTAGACAATTCCTGGGATACCAAAGGATTTTTCGCAATTAAACAAAAAAGTTACTCACAATCTCAAAAAAATCAGAAAACAAAAATGAAAAAAATCCGAGATGTAAAGGCGATTTACTCACTTTGTTGGAAGAACCAGAGATGATATGATGATTTTGGTTCTCATTTTTAACACGAAAACACCCAAAGAAAAAACCCATACTTGTTTTCTTCACCGATTCAAGGATGAACCCTAAATCAAACTCATTACATAACATGTATGGACGATTCTAAATCTTGAGCTACTCTAAGCTAAGAATTGATTTGATTTTTTGAAACCCTAGCTTTCTCTCGATTTAGATTTTGAAGAGAAAATGAAAGCTCCACCACTCTTACTGAAAATTGATAACAAAGAAACCACAAAAATCGAAAAACAGATAAAAAACCCTTACCGTGGTTTCAACGATTCACTAGGGTTCGATGATTGAAGATTGGAAAATACTCACTAGGGTTCAATTATTGAACAGATTCATGAGATTTCACTAGGTTTCATCATTGCGAGGAAGAGAAGAGAGCAAAGAGAAAGAGAAAAAAAATAATGGAAACTCCGCTCGATTTCACTAGGGTTATGTCCACAAAATCACGCATGTGATTGACACACGTATGGGAGGAAATATCCTTTGGTGTTATTCATCTTGGGTGGAATTATAATAGCCAAATCAGCGTGTTAATCGCTTTGCACAAACTCATGGTGTTACTGACCCGAGTGTGACTAAGCGTGTGGTAGCACGTTTTATAAAAAATTCGTAACCGGCTTATCCTCGTTACGAATTGTTAAAAATTAATGTAACCCGCTTGTTGACTATTTTATTTTGTAACGGCCATTTGTAACGGAAATTTTGTAACGACCACAAAGCCGTTACGAATTCCTGTTACGAATCTGGGAATTTGGTGTAGTGACCGTTAAGTACATCCAAGATCCCCTCGTGGCATAAATACAATCAACAACCATGGTTTTTTAGGCTGGAACTTTTACAAGATAATGGATAACTATAACACGATTCTGCCAGATGATAATCTACAACAAACGATTGCGCCACTTTTTCTTTTGAACTTGAAAAAAAAAATCTTTAGCTTCTTTTGTGATTTGTGAGTGTTTTTTACCCGTGACTATGCTACGACATCTTTGTTTATACTTCAAACTTTGAATTAGTTTTTTTGTGTATATTTCTATATATACAAATGCTAGCATTGCATGTTTTATTTAAACTTCTTCTTTCTGAATTGCTTAAAAGAATAATTTCCTTAATGTTAGTTTCGTATTCATGTGAACTTATAATGATTACCAAATAACCCCATCTTTTCCTCGTCGTTTTCGTTCTTCGTTTTTCTTCCCTATTTTAAGTTTTAGTTAATTATCTTCATAATATTATTAGAGATATTATTTTAAAACATATTTCAATAATATCCGTATAGGGAATATTTTATTATATATCAATCTTTGTTTGCATTCTTCTTGTGAATAAAACCAATAATATTCTCATGTTATAAATGCAATTATACCTTTTCGGTATTTCATTAGTCTAGTAGTCTTTGAAAGATTATTTTTTTCGCATAGTTTTCTCCTCCGTCCGTGCATTTGATAATACTCACGATATTGGACATGGAGTTGAATTTCCTGATGTTCTCGATAACATTTTTCATGGTGTACGCGATGGATCCTTACAAGAGCACAAAGAAAAAGAAGAGATGGGGTTTTAGTGGTGCCTTGAGCCCTAACAAAGTAAAGGTTCTATTCAATGGAAGGAAGGTCATTTTTCTGCAGAAATAATGTATACCACGAGCTGGAAGCAGTTAAATATTGTTTGAATGAATGCATTAAAAGATGCTTTTAGGTTATGGCTCTTTGTTGATTGTGATATTGTAAATTAGTTTTCTAAGTTAAAATTACGGTTTTACTCAAACTCGAAAGCATTTGGCCAAGACACTCTCGATATGGCTCTTAGAATTTGATTGTTAATGGCAACCCATTTTACAGGTGCAGAGATAACAATAGAGGTTTTTCAGCATTCTCGTGAAGGTAACTACATTGCTGATGACTTATCAAAAGCTTTCAATGGTCCTAAAGGTGATTTCCTAATTAGGGAAGGGGTACAGTTTGTTGCTGATGGAAACGTGCTCTTTGATGAAAATGGGAACTGGTGAAACTGATAAAGCATCGTGGTAATTCAACTCCATTTCATAGTTTTCATTGGCGTTGTTGTTCTTCAATCTTTAATCTTCGGTCGATGTGTGACTTAGATACTCAACTAACATGCTTTTATTCCAAGTCCGAGGACTGACCTTGGTATACTATAAATCAAGATGCGCTTCGATCATCTAAATTTGACAACAATTTTGACATACTAAAACTTGTGAGTTTGACCGAGCCGATGCTCTGAAGCATTTAAAAATTGTGTTGATGTGTTCACCTAATAATTGGAACGAGTGTAAATGCTCTTATTCATCATGTATTTCAATAATTATGTGCCTGTAAATATGAAACACTCTCTTAATTAATTGGACATAATATCAGGTAAATAAATAAATAAGCTTAATAATACTTCGCTTTTAGCATTTCATTCAAAACCCGAATAAAAGTTGAACCAAAACAATACATTCAACAGGTTATAGTCATCTTAAAGATAGGATAACCGATACATATGGTTTGGTTATCTGTAGAATCACATAAACTACACATTTTATCATTCTCCTTTAATCCTAAAGAGCATCTAAGCAAGACCTTGAAAACATCCTATATTTTAGGCCACTTAAGATATTGATGTTTTAAAAGAAAATTATCTCCAATTGAAATGTGAAAGTTGAATGGGAAGATGATATTTAAGGTAGTTACGTAAAAATCTTCTAGATAATCCTATTATTTTAAGGGTTCCTTTAAAGGATGTGGAACATCATAGTTATCATAATATTTGACTATTATTACATGATCACCTCTTTGAACTAAGAAGATTTTAATCTCACACCGATGAAAAATGATTTTACCATGAATTCACATCAAATTGGAGATGCTTTAATAGGTGACTTCACCTCATATGTTAAGCATATCATGAAATTAGTTAACCTCGAATGGTTTGGTGTGCTCGAGTGCATATCATAGAATGTGAAGCTAAAATTTATACTTTTTTTAAGTTTCAAAAAGAAAAAATTATACTTTTTCAAGTAGAAAATGATCAATTGCAGTCTCAAATAATTTTCCATTTTCCCATAAATGTATGCGGTCTAGTCATTGATTTTGCCGCAACTATTCGTACAAATCGAGTTGATAATTATGGTGTGGAAATTGAGGATACCTCTTTGAAATATGATTCTTTAAAGGATGTGGACATCCTAATTATCATTATATTTGACTATTATTACATGATCACCTCTTTGAACTAAGAAGATTTTAATCTCACACCAGTGAAAAATGATTTACATGTAGAATTTACATCAAATTATCATTGGAGATGCTTTAATAGGTGACTTCACCTCACATGTTACACATATCATGAAATTAGTTAACCTCGAAGGGTTTGGTGTAGTCGAGTATGTATCGAAGCTAAAGTTTATACTTTGTTTTTTCTTTTTTCTTTTCAAGTTTAAAAAAAAAAATGAACTTTTCAAGTAGAAATTGATCAATTGGAGTCTCAAATAATTTTTCATTTTCTCATAAATTTATGCAGGTCTAATTCGTGATTTTCTTGCAACTATTCGTACAAATCGAGTCGATAATTATGGTGGGAAAATTGGAGGATACCTCCACAATTAGGATACTTTTGTTGCGAAAACCATGTCGACCGCAACAAAAAGTATCCCCAAATTTGTGGGGGTATCCCCAAATATAAACTTATAATTATTTAGCGAAAAAAAAGACAATCCTCTTTCCCGCTTTGGCATATTATAAAGTAGTTCTCGGTTCCAAAAAAAAAAAAAAAGAGGAAAATGTTATTTTACGAGTGAGTACTTCAAGTGACAAATAAGAGTGGTTAACGATTATAATTGGTTACAATGAAGAGATGTTCAACAAAATTTATTTGGTCTCTAAAGGCTTAAAAGTATCTTCATCTAGACACGGTAAAATTAAATTTTATGTGATCGGATAATCACAAATTTAGAACTTGTGTATTTAGCAAAATCGGTTCATAAGCCACTTTCGGTCTTGATCCCAAAAGACCCTCAATTCCACATCATAGTCAGGTTTTCCCAAATTCATTACACCTTCCATAGAAAATAGCTTTCCTCCAAGTTTGGATATGTATAATATCGGTTTATGAATTTGAACCAAAAAATCAACACGGACCAAATAAAATCAAACCTCGCATACAAAAGATTTTTTCATATTGGCCTCTTACAGGTTCAAACCCTTGAAAATAATTTTATTTTTCGGGCCAAGCTATTATGGTAGAGACTACGAGCGAAAATTTTAAGATTTCATTTTTGGTGATATTAAGATTTTAGGAGTGCATAAATTACATTACGAGGGTAAAACATTGTTCAACACTTTCAACTGAAAGGAAGTGTTTGGGCTGTAAATAATACTTGGAAAATACTTTCTGACCGCCTGTCCACTCGAGCCCGGCCGTACAGAGCAAAGTTTATTCGAATTAAATCTGGTCTCTCGCTTCGGTTAGGGTTAAATGGGCAGGCTCATGCTTTCTCTAAAAGTTAATAACTTGGCCTGATACCCGCCCAAAAAGTCACACCTGGTGGGTTGGTACAGTTTGAATTTTCTTAAGAGTTTTTTAATTCTATGTTAGAGTAAATTGTTATGTGTTTTGGTTACATTTTGGACTAAACATTCTTAATTCCATTTCAATACTACATTTAGAAGATTAACTACTTATGATTGTTTTGAATATTAGTTCATTCAATCTCCAAATTCCAAACAAGAACTAAATGGGTTATTATGGAGTTTTATAGGTACAAAAAACTCGTGGCGTATTCAGCGTGGCTGGTTAATGAAATGGATTCTTGGCCGGTTTTTGGCCTTAAAGGTGAGTGTTTTTACCTAGCCCGCCACTCTGCGGGCTTTTTGGTAGTCAATATGAGGCATGTCCGCTTGGATTAGAAAACGGGTCGGGCTGCCGCCTCGGCCCAATTTAAACCCCTAGGCGTGCCCTACTCGGAGTTAAGAAAAGCTGGAATGAACCGACAATATTTATTTCCCCCAATGTGGTTGACAACTCTTGCCGTAACGGAACTACGAGGAATGGTTTACAACCTTTTCATAAGCGATCAAAAACACCATAAAGTACAATTTCTGGACTATATAGTATGGCATGAATATCAGATATATATAAAAAAATACAAATTCTTATTAGTCAGAATCATGGTTCAAAAGAAGTACTTTCAAGGCGAGATATTTCAAGTATAATTGAGAAGGCCGAAACGAGAAGAAAGACTTGCCGTTAGGGAATACCAAGATTAATTGGGGTATCCAAATTTTATTCCCAACCATAATAGTGGGCTAAGGGGTGTCTAATGTGTATGAAGTTACCTAATTACATTTCCCCTAATAATAACCAAAACTACTCTCCATTTCCTTTTGGTTTTAGATCCAAACCGTATTCTTTTCCTTTTCCTTCATCATCAATCTCCGATCAATTCCTTTCTTCTTCTCCCATATTTTTTTTTTGGTTATCAAAGCGAAAAAAAAATCTCATCAATTAAATTTCTTTTATTGTTGATTAATTCATTAAAACTCTATCTAATGCTTGTTTTGTTATTTGAATGACATATTAGGTCAGAAAAATTGGGAAATTGTTGGATTGCGATTTACAAGGTTGTCATGGTATCTTTTCGTCGAGCATGACGACTTTTCATATTTTCGAGTTTTAAGATGAACAACGTGACGACTTTTCAAAGAGTTTTTTTTTGAGAGCATTTACGGGGGTCGCCATGATCCTCATCCCTAAACCTAAACCTTCACGACAAGGCTGTTTAGGTTTAGGGATGAGGATGTTCCCCCGAAATGGTACTCTCAAAAATAAAACTCTTTGAGAGTTTAGGGATGAGGATCATGACGACCCTGTAAATGGTACCCGCCTTTTCCCATGCTCCGCCTTTTCGATCTCCTGTATGTACTGTGAAGAGCATTCCTAGAGGGTGCAGGCTAGCCTTTTCCCATGCTCTAAAGGCGGCGCTGCTGAAGGTTGCAACTGAACCTAAACTGGTTAGGAACTGGGTGAGGTTACTGCTGCTGCCGCGGTGTACACTGCGAGTTTTCAGGCCTAAGCGCGGTGGAGTGCAAGTGAGGAATCGTGAAGCGATACAACGAGAAAACAAATTCTGCGAGCACTTGCTATTTGGGGGACTGGTGAGTACTTCAGCTGGTTAAGGAAGCTTTGCCGGCTACCAAAATGGGAGGTTATAAGAGTGAGGAAGATACGAGGTGGATAGCAAATCCACAAATGTTAAAACTGTCTATGCAAAGTGGCGAGATGGGCACTTCCACGGCCCCGCGGTCAAAGCCATCAGTTCATCTGGGGTAGCGCCATACAATGAGGAGACACGAAAGCGCTTGAAGGTAAGCATCCGTTTATGCCCTCCCACGAAACCTCCCTCTCCCCTTACATGAGACGCCCTTACGTCTTTGAAGAGGGACTGGTTCTAAGCTGCATTAAGTCGTTCTCTAAGGGAACTTCTTGTGGAAAGGATGGTCTTAGGGCACAACATTTGTTGGATGCATTGTGGAGACGGTTCAACAGTGGCTGCTGACTTGGTCAAGGCAATAACAAGGGTGGTAAATTTATGGTTGAGTGGTTGCTGCCCGCCAAGTCTTGCGGAGTTCATTGCATCGGCACCCTTAACACCTCTCCTTAAACCGGATAAAAGCATCCGTCCTATTCTTTGTTGGGACGATTTGGGCGGCGTCTTGTGTCTAAAGTAGCAATGAAGGGGGTGGGCAAAGACATGGCATCTTATTCCTACGGGATTTTCGGTTTGGAGTGGGGGTTCCAGGAGGTGCGCGAAGCAATCCTACACTTTGTGCGCAGGTATGTCAGTAAACATCATATGGATGATAGCCTTACTATGTTAGCGGTGGACTTTAGCAATGCCTTTAATATGTCGACCGCATGACCATGCTTACTTGAGTCGTAGGTTATGTCCATCTATATCTCCATGGGTGGAATATGTGTATAGCCAACCTGCAAGATTATATGTGGGAGACTATCATATTTATTCGTCTACGGGGGTGCAACAAGGGGATCCTTTAGGGCCGTTGTTATTTTCCTTGGTGCTTCATCAAACATAGCAAAGATAAATGAACAATGCACATTGTCCTTACAAGCTTAGTATCTTGATGATGGTATTATTATTGGGGGCACGGAAGAGGTAGCAAAGGCACTAAAAAGTTGTCCGGACGGAAGGGCCGGATTTCTGGCTTATATTGAATATTAAGAAAACAAATCTTTTGGCCCTCTTGTGATGGACGGAGGATGAGAGATGGGATGTTTCTATTTGAAATTTCGAGGCCGGATAATGGGGTAAAGTTATTGGGTGGGCGGTAAGCCTTGATAATGAGTTTGTCAAGGGAATTGCTATCAAAGAGCAAGAGAAGGCGGTAGATTTAATAGGTTTTATCCAAAATCCGTGATCCATAAAGTGAACTTTTACTCTTACGTGCATGTATGGGAATCTCAAAGTGCTCTTTGGGCTCCCGGACTTGTTGCCCAGGACTACACCATAGAGGCGACACATATTTTTGATATAGGCACGAGAGAGCGTGAGGGTATTGTGGTTTGTGGGGGGCGTTTTTGGGGATTTACGGTGGAGTTATCAACCCTACCCTATCGGATATGGGGGTCTTGGCCTATACACTGCTAAGGAGGCGTCTCAATTTGCCTTTCTAGCATCACCCGGTGCAATCATGGGGCCTACAAGATCACATCTTAAGGGGAGTGGACTAGAGGACATGGATGACAATTTTCATGGAAGTCTATGAAGACATTAAAAGTAACTCTTCGATTATGACTTTAGCAATTTATACTAGTAAGGACACACGCCCCCTTAAAACACAAAGTAACCTTGTGAGTGCTCTTTTTAGTAAAGTGGTCGAAGACATAAACGATTATGAGTTATCGGACAGAGGCATGACAGGTCTTTGGTTGCCGGCCCAGCGGCGCATGCTTTCGATTTTCTTCTTGCTATTCGATTGAGGGCCTTGGGCGAGAAGATGTCACCCGTCGAATACAGTCCATCATAAAAATCAGTGTTAATGATTCCTTTGTACCCTTGATTCACGTTGCTTTGGCATGTATCCGCGTGGCAGACACTTACGGGGAACATGCGGTCCATTATAAGGTGGATCCGATTACAAATATGTGCATGATCATGTGAGAGATACGTTGTATGATGTGCTTTAAGCTGGTATCTCGGCCCCGAAGAAAAAGCGGTGTCAACTTTTTGTGGACCCACTCGAGGGTAGATCAATGCTCGTGCCGGCGGATGTTCTTATTTTTGGATGAGGCTGGTGGAAAACACACATGTGTTGACCCATCAAGGTTTCTCCGTTGGTGGGTATTGGACATGGCACATTCACGGTTGGACAAGCAAAGACTTGAGATCTACCTCGCGTAAAATAGCTAAGCATGAGAAGGCATGTATTGATAATGGACATGCTTTGTCCCCTTTGCTTTTGATACTTTGGTTTTACGGCTCCAGAGGCGGTGGGACTACTCAAGAGAGTTCGGAAGGTAATGCAGTAATGTCATGACACGCCGGTTCGAAGAATATGTTTTTTAAGAGGATAGGTTTTGCAATTCAAAGGGTCTTTATGCTGTGACTTGTTGCCCGCTGCCTACTATGTAGTTTGTTTTCTATTTGTTGAATGGA